>CM031380.1:1556109-1682758 GCA_018290095.1 Polypedilum vanderplanki
CAAATTTAGACCATTTATAGCTTTTTTGGTATATTAAGAGTCATTTTAGAATTAAATCCATCAAAAATTTAAAATCAGTAGATTTATTTAAAAGTTAATTAACTTTTAATTAAAAGTTAATTAAATTAATTAAAAGTTAATTAAGTTAATTAAAAGTTAATAAAATTAATTAATTTAATTAACTTTTAATTAAATTAATTAACTATTAATTAATTAATAAGTGTCCCAGCCTTGCCAGCCAGCCAGCCAGCCATAGTGAATATAATAGCGTATTTTTTCCAAAAATTCGCTAAAAATTCTCTGACTCTCATTCTTAGTTGTTAAATAAAAAGAAGGAAAATCATTATTGAAAAAATATACAAAGAAGAAATTCTTGAACAAAAAGACGAGAATAGCATGGAAGTCACTGCTTGAGCAATTCTCATTTGCATAAATTATTCAGAAAAATAGAATGAAATATTATGAAGTATCAAACAAAAATATAAGAATCAAGTCGTATAACATGACATGACATGCATTGCAAAAGGAAAATAACATCTCTTGGGGAATATTAATGGGAGTAACAGTAGTAAATGGGAAACAGGACAAAATCTCATTTTTTTGCGTTTTGTGTAAAGAGCTCTCTTGAATTTTCTTCCTTAAATATTATTCCCCTCTATCTGCAGCACGTCTCTTACACTCTTTTAATTTTGTTTGCTATTGTGCTGTGACAATATAATTTTATGAATTTTATATTCTTCCTTCCCTTTTTGAATTGTTAATAATTAAATTTTCATATTTTTATGCTTTCAATGAGTAACTTCATCATAAAAACATAATTACACAATGTGTTTTCCTCAACAATTTCATCACATCTGGATTGCTTGCTATAAATTTAATGCAAAATTAAAATTACTCTGAGGGAGGGCTTGACAATTTACGAAAATGAGTAATAAATGTTATACATAAAAAATTTTGAAACATGAAATAAGTAAAGAATTTTTATTCGGATGAGTTTTCTATCATCATCATTGTTGAAAGAGTTAAATGAAACATTTATGCAGCTTACCCTATAAAATCATGTGATTACATCTTTTAGTAAATTTAAAGTTTACGAATCAACCCCACATGAATGAAATTTTCATGTTGTTATGATAGAAACATATTGAGCATCTACTGAGTCTTGTTTTATTTATATACTTCTCGAAGTTAAAGTAAAGCTTTTTTCATAAATCAATTCAAACATCGTTTATTCTTTATTTCTTCTCCATGTAATCGATTTTTACTGTTCACTTTTTTCTGGATTATGTTGTCGAGAAATAAATCATGAAGAAGAATTTTTTTATTGAGTTTCAAGAAATTCCAGTTTCAATTGTTTTAGCTTAGTTTTATGTGAACATGCATGCTTCTTTATTTTGGTTACTAAAGAAGAAGTAAAGCTACTGGGATTTACATTAAAAATTCTTTCTTTTATCCATAAATCCTCATATGTGCCTTTTAACAAGCAACACATTTTCTACGTCTTGTTGCTGCTATGTTGATTCTCTGAATGATGTTGATGAAAATGTATACTTTCCGTATGTATATCATAAATACGTAATACCAATAACAACAATACAAAAGGTGTTTCGTATATTTTTAATCTACTTTCAAGTGATTTATTATTATTTACTTAGTATGTTAATAAATTATTGATAAAAAAAGATTACATATGCCTGAATATTTCACATCAATCTTTTATAAAATGTTTCTTTGTCTTAAATTTCTTCAGCAATTGACTTTAACACGTCAATTAAAATAAACTTTCTAAGGTTTCTTTCTCTGCTTTATATACTGATTTGTTTTGATGTTATTTTATTTAACTTGCGTAGAAAGGAAACAACTACGCCATACTTTTCCATAAAATTTTCATTTTTAACATCAATAAATTAACTTTCTTTTTCAACACACACATAACGGCAGCTTATTTGAATGCTGAAAAATGAAGAAGAATGAAATTTTGCATACATATGCTTAAATAAATGTAGTAGTACTTTATATATGACGGTGATGATGAAGCCTTATTAGATTATTTTCTATTATGTCCTTTGATGATTATTCTGTACATAGTTACACACACTCAATCTCACATGCTTGATTTTAATCGGGAAATTTTCTGATATAAATTAGCTTGCAATCAATGTTTTAGATATCAGTTAATTAATTGATAGGAATCGAGACACATAACTAATAAAGGAAGTGATCGTGTTCGAGTGAAGAAAATTTCAATCAGTGATATTTAAGTAGAACGTTTGTAAAGAAATATAAAAATGAAGATAAACTTTGTGAAATCACTCAATCTTCTCATGATTGTCATCTGCTTTGTGCTCTGCGCCAAAGTTCCAGAATGTCAATCTCAAGTGAGTGAATCAATATTTTTACCAAATCGAATTTTATATTGTGGATTTTTTACTTGTAAAGCTGACATTTTCACCTTCATGGGGTAAGCGAGCATCAGCAACACAACCTCAAGTTTTATTTGGTGATTCATCATCAAATACAATTCCTCAATCAACGCCATTGCAGGCTTGTAATCCAAAAATGGAATCAATGCTGATAATTTACCGTCTGATATCAAATGAGGCACAGAAGATGATCGAATGTAATAATCAGCAAAAATAAAAATCTATTGAAATGAAGTAAAATATTTGAGACCATCATTCCATCCCTGTGTTAATCATCTTCTCTTTTTTGAATGTGAAAAAAACCTTTTAATATGAAAGAATCTGCATGTTTAAAAAATTTTAAAAGAGTGAAGATTGTATGCATTATAATAAAAAAAATGTTGTTTAAATATTAGCATTCCAAAAAAGTAAAAATGAAAGTCTTGTCTATCAACTTTTTTAGTAGCAAAAAAGAGATAAATTAGAGTGTGAAAAAAAGTTTATTTACTAATTCTAAAGGATATTGGTGTAGAACACAATTAAAATCTAATATAATTCAACTTTGGCTTTAAACTATTTGAGTACATGCAATATTATTCTCTCTCTAAAATCATTGATTATCGTGAAATAAATTTTGTATTCTCAACAATTGATTTTGCTTTGATTGTGACATTTTTGGTTGCGTTGCTGTAGCATTATTTGAGCGAAAATTATGTATCCAGCCGTTATTTGATGCCGATTGAGATCTTTTTGGGGTGTAAAATGAGATGCTTGAGGCATCACTCGCTTGCCTGTCCAACGTTTGGCAATAAATTTGAATCTCTCAATTGCGATTAATGCAAAAGCAATTGATCTAGATTGAAAAGAAAATAAAAACATTATCAGCAATATAATTGGAAATTCAATAACTTGAAAAAAAAACTCACCTGAATGTCTTTCGTTTTTTGTTATCAATTTTGTATAACGAAGAAGTGGAAATACCAATTTTAGTGGATAGAGTAATGAGTAAAATCTTCTGAAAAACTAATGCTTTTCTGAAACTTTCACTACGCATGAATCGTCCAATGAGATAGTGATTTTGTTCTTCAAGATGTTCAATTTCTTGAATATAGCCACCTTCAGGCTTGAGATTTAAACAAAGTTCTGTACTTTTTAGTCCATCAAGCTCAATTCGTAAAAGTTGATTATTATTTAATTGAGTTTGAATTTCTTTTTTCAATTGATCAATGTACATTTGCTGTTCAACGAGAGTTCTTTTGAATCTGTCACGTTCACGCTCAACTACATTTTGCAAATCTAATACTCGATCCTTTTCACAGTCATTTTGTGAAGATAATAATTTAATTTCACTTTTAAGTCGCTGAACAATTTCAGATTCCATTTCATTATTGTTTCGCTTTGAGAAAAGCAAATCAAATTCGGTCAATGACTTTTTGAATAAAATGTTATTATCAAATGATTTTGTTCTCTGAACACCCGAAAGAGTAGCAATTTTCAGTTTCTCATGCTCTAACATTTTCTTAAATGTTGCTTCATTGTCTAAAGCCAATTTCAAACGCAAATTCATTGACTCGATGAGATTCGCATCTTGTTGGTGAATATCATTAAAATATTTTCGTTCCTCTTCAAGCTCATTGAGAATAGTTTTATATTTTTCTTTATAATGATCTAATTCAAACTCGAGATTCTTCAACTTTTTGCGCACTTGATCGGTTTTTTTGCTTCCGATTTCATCTAATTCGGAACTCATTTCGCTTTCGCTTTTAATTGCTTCGATTATATTTCCATCCAGTTCAGCAGCATAATTTATTTCTCTGTCCAATTTTGTAGCAATTTCTACGATCGAATGACCTTCGATATCATTATGTATTTCATTGCTTTTTAAACTTTGCAACTGTCGTTCCATTTCTTGTAAATCAATTTTGTACTTTTCAAGTGAAAATGTCTTGGCACATAACTCTTTCCTAAGACTTTCTATGTCGACTTCAAGTTGCTGATTCATGTCCAAAAGTTTATCATACTTCTCTGCTTTGTTTAACAATATGTGTTCATTTTTGACATAATTTATTAGGTCGACTTCCATTTTCTTAAGAACTGTTTCTTTCTCAGACATTTGATTATCATAAGAATTTATTTGTTTTTTGAGATTCTCTAAATCTTGTAAAATATTTTCATTCTCTTTACATTTGGTCTGCATCAAAGTTAAATTTCGGAATATTGTCGAATTACTTCTTCTTTTGACCTTATCGTAAAAAGTTATCATATTTTTAATAGTAAATGTTTAATCAGTAGAAGTTTATTAAAAGAGTTTCTTTAAAAAGAATATAAATTGTCAATCACAACAGTAATTTAACTCAATATAAAGAAGTGCCTGCATATTAGGGCAATGAAATTGATCATTTAAAACAAACCCGAAGTTTCTAACTATTATAGTTTAAGAAATCTCAGTGCCCAGCCGAACAGCCAGCCAGCCAGCCAGCCATAGTGAATATAATAGCGTATTTTTTCCAAAAATTCGCTAAAAATTCTCTGACTCTCATTCTTAGTTGTTAAATAAAAAGAAGGAAAATCATTATTGAAAAAATATACAAAGAAGAAATTCTTGAACAAAAAGACGAGAATAGCATGGAAGTCACTGCTTGAGCAATTCTCATTTGCATAAATTATTCAGAAAAATAGAATGAAATATTATGAAGTATCAAACAAAAATATAAGAATCAAGTCGTATAACATGACATGACATGCATTGCAAAAGGAAAATAACATATCTCTTGGGGAATATTAATGGGAGTAACAGTAGTAAATGGGAAACAGGACAAAATCTCATTTTTTTGCGTTTTGTGTAAAGAGCTCTCTTGAATTTTCTTCCTTAAATATTATTCCCCTCTATCTGCAGCACGTCTCTTACACTCTCTTAATTTTGTTTGCTATTGTGCTGTGTAACAATATAATTTTATGAATTTTATATTCTTCCTTCCCTTTTTGAATTGTTAATAATTAAATTTTCATATTTTTATGCTTTCAATGAGTAACTTCATCATAAAAACATAATTACACAATGTGTTTTCCTCAACAATTTCATCACATCTGGATTGCTTGCTATAAATTTAATGCAAAATTAAAATTACTCTGAGGGAGGGCTTGACAATTTACGAAAATGAGTAATAAATGTTATACATAAAAAATTTTGAAACATGAAATAAGTAAAGAATTTTTATTCGGATGAGTTTTCTATCATCATCATTGTTGAAAGAGTTAAATGAAACATTTATGCAGCTTACCCTATAAAATCATGTGATTACATCTTTTAGTAAATTTAAAGTTTACGAATCAACCCCACATGAATGAAATTTTCATGTTGTTATGATAGAAACATATTGAGCATCTACTGAGTCTTGTTTTATTTATATACTTCTCGAAGTTAAAGTAAAGCTTTTTTCATAAATCAATTCAAACATCGTTTATTCTTTATTTCTTCTCCATGTAATCGATTTTTACTGTTCACTTTTTTCTGGTATATGTTGTCGAGAAATAAATCATGAAGAAGAATTTTTTTATTGAGTTTCAAGAAATTCCAGTTTCAATTGTTTTAGCTTAGTTTTATGTGAACATGCATGCTTCTTTATTTTGGTTACTAAAGAAGAAGTAAAGCTACTGGGATTTACATTAAAAAATTCTTTCTTTTATCCATAAATCCTCATCATGTGCCTTTTAACAAGCAACACATTTTCTACGTCTTGTTGCTGCTATGTTGATTCTCTGAATGATGTTGATGAAAATGTATACTTTCCGTATGTATATCATAAATACGTAATACCAATAACAACAATACAAAAGGTGTTTCGTATATTTTTAATCTACTTTCAAGTGATTTATTATTATTTACTTAGTATGTTAATAAATTATTGATAAAAAAAGATTACATATGCCTGAATATTTCACATCAATCTTTTATAAAATGTTTCTTTGTCTTAAATTTCTTCAGCAATTGACTTTAACACGTCAATTAAAAATAACTTTCTAAGGTTTCTTTCTCTGCTTTATATACTGATTTGTTTTGATGTTATTTTATTTAACTTGCGTAGAAAGGAAACAACTACGCCATACTTTTCCATAAAATTTTCATTTTTAACATCAATAAATTAACTTTCTTTTTCAACACACACATAACGGCAGCTTATTTGAATGCTGAAAAATGAAGAAGAATGAAATTTTGCATACATATGCTTAAATAAATGTAGTAGTACTTTATATATGACGGTGATGATGAAGCCTTATTAGATTATTTTCTATTATGTCCTTTGATGATTATTCTGTACATAGTTACACACACTCAATCTCGCATGCTTGATTTTAATCGGGAAATTTTCTGATATAAATTAGCTTGCAATCAATGTTTTAGATATCAGTTAATTAATTGATAGGAATCGAGACACATAACTAATAAAGGAAGTGATCGTGTTCGAGTGAAGAAAATTTCAATCAGTGATATTTAAGTAGAACGTTTGTAAAGAAATATAAAAATGAAGATAAACTTTGTGAAATCACTCAATCTTCTCATGATTGTCATCTGCTTTGTGCTCTGCGCCAAAGTTCCAGAATGTCAATCTCAAGTGAGTGAATCAATATTTTTACCAAATCGAATTTTATATTGTGGATTTTTTACTTTGTAAAGCTGACATTTTCACCTTCATGGGGTAAGCGAGCATCAGCAACACAACCTCAAGTTTTATTTGGTGATTCATCATCAAATACAATTCCTCAATCAACGCCATTGCAGGCTTGTAATCCAAAAATGGAATCAATGCTGATAATTTACCGTCTGATATCAAATGAGGCACAGAAGATGATCGAATGTAATAATCAGCAAAAATAAAAATCTATTGAAATGAAGTAAAATATTTGAGACCATCATTCCATCCCTGTGTTAATCATCTTCTCTTTTTTGAATGTGAAAAAAACCTTTTAATATGAAAGAATCTGCATGTTTAAAAAATTTTAAAAGAGTGAAGATTGTATGCATTATAATAAAAAAAATGTTGTTTAAATATTAGCATTCCAAAAAAGTAAAAATGAAAGTCTTGTCTATCAACTTTTTTAGTAGCAAAAAAGAGATAAATTAGAGTGTGAAAAAAAGTTTATTTACTAATTCTAAAGAGTATTGGTGTAGAACACAATTAAAATCTAATATAATTCAACTTTGGCTTAAACTATTTGAGTACATGCAATATTATTCTCTCTCTAAAATCATTGATTATCGTGAAATAAATTTTGTATTCTCAACAATTGATTTTGCTTTGATTGTGACATTTTTGGTTGCGTTGCTGTAGCATTATTTGAGCGAAAATTATGTATCCAGCCGTTATTTGATGCCGATTGAGATCTTTTTGGGGGTGTAAAATGAGATGCTTGAGGCATCACTCGCTTGCCTGTCCAACGTTTGGCAATAAATTTGAATCTCTCAATTGCGATTAATGCAAAAGCAATTGATCTAGATTGAAAAAGAAAATAAAAACATTATCAGCAATATAATTGGAAATTCAATAACTTGAAAAAAAAACTCACCTGAATGTCTTTCGTTTTTTGTTATCAATTTTGTATAACGAAGAAGTGGAAATACCAATTTTAGTGGATAGAGTAATGAGTAAAAATTTCTTCTGAAAAACTAATGCTTTTCTGAAACTTTCACTACGCATGAATCGTCCAATGAGATAGTGATTTTGTTCTTCAAGATGTTCAATTTCTTGAATATAGCCACCTTCAGGCTTGAGATTTAAACAAAGTTCTGTACTTTTTAGTCCATCAAGCTCAATTCGTAAAAGTTGAATATTATTTAATTGAGTTTGAATTTCTTTTTTCAATTGATCAATGTACATTTGCTGTTCAACGAGAGTTCTTTTGAATCTGTCACGTTCACGCTCAACTACATTTTGCAAATCTAATACTCGATCCTTTTCACAGTCATTTTGTGAAGATAATAATTTAATTTCACTTTTAAGTCGCTGAACAATTTCAGATTCCATTTCATTATTGTTTCGCTTTGGAGAAAGCAAATCAAATTCGGTCAATGACTTTTTGAATAAAATGTTATTATCAAATGATTTTGTTCTCTGAACACCCGAAAGAGTAGCAATTTTCAGTTTCTCATGCTCTAACATTTTCTTAAATGTTGCTTCATTGTCTAAAGCCAATTTCAAACGCAAATTCATTGACTCGATGAGATTCGCATCTTGTTGGTGAATATCATTAAAATATTTTCGTTCCTCTTCAAGCTCATTGAGAATAGTTTTATATTTTTCTTTATAATGATCTAATTCAAACTCGAGATTCTTCAACTTTTTGCGCACTTGATCGGTTTTTTTGCTTCCGATTTCATCTAATTCGGAACTCATTTCGCTTTCGCTTTTAATTGCTTCGATTATATTTCCATCCAGTTCAGCAGCATAATTTATTTCTCTGTCCAATTTTGTAGCAATTTCAACGATCGAATGACCTTCGATATCATTATGTATTTCATTGCTTTTTAAACTTTGCAACTGTCGTTCCATTTCTTGTAAATCAATTTTGTACTTTTCAAGTGAAAATGTCTTGGCACATAACTCTTTCCTAAGACTTTCTATGTCGACTTCAAGTTGCTGATTCATGTCCAAAAGTTTATCATACTTCTCTGCTTTGTTTAACAATATGTGTTCATTTTTGACATAATTTATTAGGTCGACTTCCATTTTCTTAAGAACTGTTTCTTTCTCAGACATTTGATTATCATAAGAATTTATTTGTTTTTTGAGATTCTCTAAATCTTGTAAAATATTTTCATTCTCTTTACATTTGGTCTGCATCAAAGTTAAATTTTCGGAATATTGTCGAATTACTTCTTCTTTTTGACCTAATGCTCTTTGCAAGTCTTCAAGTTCTTGCTTATATGAAGCTAATGTAAATTCTAAATCTTGAATCTTTAAAATAAGATTTGATATTTCTTCATTTTTTTTCTTAATGTCGTTCTCATATGCATTGCATTTCATTGTAAGTGATGAAAATTTTTTCAGCTTTTCTTCATATTGATTTTTTTCTTCGATAATTTGATTATACAATTTTTCTTTTGTTTCTAAAAGAATTTGTAGATTAGAAATCTCTTTATTCTGTTCATCCACAAATGTCTTTAATTTCTCTACTTCGGTGCATGCTTGTTCTAACTCATTGTGTATTTTTACGTCATCACTTATGTTTGCTGAAATTTCTTCTAATGAGTTGAAATCTATTTTTCTTGGAATTAAATGTGATGGCATCATAGCTGTTTGTGAATGTTCTTGTGTTGTGCATATAGTTGCTTTATCAGTTAGAATTGCTACAGACGATGATTCATTCAAAGTAAAATGTTGATCTTTCGTTACAATCTGAAGAAAGTAATAAAAATATTGTATTTAGAAATAGATAAAAGTAGGTAGAAAATAAAGTCGGAAAGTTTGTATTTTTAAATGCATCAAAACAGAGTAAATACTTACATTTTCTTCACATTCCCTAAGAAAATATTGACGCTGTGGTTCAGCTGCACGTCGCATTACTTCCGGTTCTTGTAAATCTGATTTTAGAGTTTCAATTAAGGCACTTTCAATTATCGACTGTTGCTTTGAAAAATTATTTATTCCAAATTGCTGAGTCAAATTTGCAATTTTCTGTTTAAGCATATCGATTTCATCATTTTTTTCTGCAATCATTGTTTCCATTAAATCTGGTATGACAGCTTTGTTGATCATTTCGGTTTTAATTTTATCTTTTAATAAATTAATTTCTTCTTCTTTTTGCTTAAGTTCATCATGTAATCTCTCATATGATTTTTCTGTCGTACCAATAGCCAATTCTTGATCTTGTCGTTCAATTATCGTTTTGCTATGTTCAAGTAAATGATTCAAATTCGCAATTTGTTTGTCACGAGCAGAAAGCGTTTCTCTGATATTAGAGAGCTCATTTTGTAGATCATGAACTCTTAGAGTCAAATCCGAATTATTTTGTTTGTTCATTTCTTCGGATTGAATTCGCTGTTCATCTAATCTCGTTTGTAACGAAGAAATTTTCATGAGTTGTTCTGAGATCCTTTCTTCAAGAATATCTTTTTCTTGTTGTAATTCACTTAAATTATTCTTCAATGCATTTATTGTCATTTCAAGATCAGCAATTTTCTTAACTGTAGCTTCTTCCATTCGATTGTGTTTTGAAAATTTCTCCATAATTCTTGAAAGTTCTTCAAGTGGCATATCTGTGGATTTACTTAAAGATTTTATAGGACTTTTTTCTGAATAATTGTCTCCATCAAAACCTTTCGAAACATCCTCTGACGGACTACTGCATGCAGTAGCTGAGCAACTTGAGGCTAAAGCATGAAATGCTTCAAGAGTACCGATTTTCTTATCTAACATTTTTTCCATAGCTTTTAATTGCGTTGACATTTGTTGATACATTAGTTTTTGTTCATTAGAAGGTTTCATCATTTTCAACTGTTCTTCAAGGTTTGAAATTTTTTCAACATATTCATTTTCCTTGATTTTCATTATCTCTGTCCCTTCATTTTGATGATGAATATAGTTCTCAAGGTCTTCGCATTTTCTCATAAGAATCTCTTCGTTATTGACTTTTGACTGAATTTGTCCCTCAAGATCACTAATTATCTCTCTTAAATCAAAAACCTTGTCTATTGAGTCTTTGAGATCTTGCTCAAATTTTTGCTTTTGATTTGCTAAGTGTTCAAGTTGAGATGATAAATTTTTGATTTGTTCTTCATAATTTGATAAGAGCTATTATGAAAATATAATATAGAATAGTAAAATACTTGAACTCAAATTATAGTTCATTGACTCACCTTTTTCTCATAATTTTCAATAGAATATTTGTCTTTTTCTCCTTTCTCTCTCAAAACATTTCTTAGATGCTCAATTTCTTTTGTATAATCATCTCGTTCTTGATCACGCTCTGCTGCTTGCTCATCCAAAAACTTTTTATTGGACTTGATTTGCTTATCAGCTACTTCAAGCTATATTTTAGATCAAAAATTTATTAATAAAGAGATTAAAAGTAATAAAATATATATGATCATACCTGTCGAATAAGGTCATCACGAAGTTGATTTTCTCCTTCGATAAAAGTATCTGTAGCACGACAAAAGTCCTCAAATAGTTGATAACCATCTGCTTGTGTGTTTCGATTTGCTGACGAAGCAAAGAGATCACGTACTTTATTTTTAAGTTCGATTAAGGCATGTTTGTGTTCATTATCGTCATCTATATTGCTGCCAGAATCACCTGAATTTAATATTTCATTTTTGCTCTTATCGAGGATTACAGGAAGGCTCTTAAAATCTGAAGTTGCAAGACGTTTTGGCGTAACTAAAGATTGAAAATGTCTTCTCTTCAGTCCATCTTCTTCCTCAGAACTATCTGCTTTTTCTGTTTCAGCATGTAATTCAACATTTCCTTGTTGATTAATTTGTTCTGTTAATTCTAAAAGATTTTTTGCCTCAGTTTTCAGACGATTCAAATAATCAACAATATTCACGACATTTCCTGTTCTTTCTTTATCGTTATCATTGTTTTTTGAGTTGATGAATTGTAGCAAATTTGGATCTTCAACTACAGCCAGTAAATTTGAGACATCAGGCTTGAATGTCACGAGTCGTTTTGTATTAATTGAAATATTTGAAGAAACGTTTGGATCAATCAATATGCTATTATCTTGTAATGAATTATTCAATTCATTTTCATATAGATTAATGTACTTTGCCAACTCGCAGAGCGTAAATCTAAGTGATTCGGAAAGTTCACGCAAGTTGTCTCGTTCTGATAAGATTTCATCAAGATTTCGATTTTCGTCGAAGGCTGCATGTCTTTTCTGTTTTCTTTCTAACTCACTTTTAAGCCTTGACATCTCTTCTTCATGCTTTATTTTTAATTGAGCGATCTCCAGTTGATTGCCTGCTTTCAACTTTTCTCGTAATAAAAGAAGCTCGGTTGGCCAGTTTTCGTCGTTTTGAAAATTTCCTGATAACAAATTCTACGACAAATAAACAATAACAAAAATGATAAGTTAAATTGTGCGCGCCTCTCAATAAAATTAAAATTCAAATTTATACAATTCTGTTAAATTGAGGATCACTGAATTATTAAACTTAATTTCAAACTTATCAAATTAATTGATTTATAATTCTTAATTTTAATTTCTCTCTCAACTAAAAACTTGCTTACGCTTTTGCGTCTAAAAAATAAATCTTAAGAATGAGTAAATACGAGAGAAAGAGAATTTTACTGCTGCTTGTCTCTCTCGATGTGTTCCCCTGCGTTCAAAATAATTCTAAAAATATCTTTCATAACTTCCGATCATTCATCTCTTTCTTTCACTTACTCTTGCGCGCTCACACATATTTAAAAAAACATGCATTAAAAGTCTCCATTGCATGCACATGTATGCTCATCATCTCAAAATTAAATGGATGCATATGTACACTTACTTGAATTTGAATCTCCATTTCTTGCATTACATCTTTTCTCGTTTGTTCCTTTAAATGATTATCTTCATCATCATTACTATGTTTTTTCTTCTTTGTAATTTGTTTTTTTGGAGGGAGGGTTTAATGTTATTTTATATATATATCATTGATGAGAGAGAGAGAGAACATGTAAAAATTTGGGTTAGTAGGGAAATATTTGGTACAAGTATATATTAAACATAACATACCGAATAATCAAGGACACCATAATTAAGTTCACATTCAACACTTCGAGTGTGTTCATCTTTAATTATTTTGTTTTTATTGTTGTTATGGAAGTCATCATCAGAAAGAAGGTCAGTTTTTGAATTAATAGAATTCATTTCTGAAAGAACTTTTTCAGAATAGTCTTCACATCGTTTCTCAAAATAAAGCCTCAAATCTTGAAGTTCTTTTGCATGTATTTTTTCAATTTCTTGTCGATATTCATTAATACTTTGTGAGCCACTTTTAACTGATTTAAGCATTTTCTGAAGTTTATTGATTTGAGTTTCATGCTCATTTTTATCGACCTGCATTGTTATTTTTAGATTTTTTACAACATTTTTCAACTTCATGTTCTGAATTTCACTTTCTTCACGTATGAATGTTTCAAATTTTGGCCAGAACACGTCTAATTTGGGATCACTGGGTAGTGAATTTTTCAATTCATTTAATCTTTTAACAAGCTGCTCGCTATCCTCTTCTTCAATTATTATATTCTTTTCTTTATTAAATTGAGATTTGAGAATATCATTTTCACTGGATAATCGCATTTGCTCTTGAAGAGACTCAAGCAGTTGATTTTGAAGTCTTTTCACATACGATTCACGATCTTTATCACTGTCTTGATAATCATATGAATTGAAAAATTCATTAATTGTTTTATAGTCGGTTGATGTTGTTCCAATACTGAAAATATCTCTTAAGGGTGGTGGTTGAATTGAAAAGTCGCCTTCACCTTCATTCTCTCCCGTTTGTTTGAAACAATCTTTTAGCGCACTTCGTAACATGCTTCCTTTATCGATTAATGATTTTAATTGACTCTTTTCATGCAACAATTCATCTTTCTCTTTATGTTCGATATCTGACTCTTCTGTAATGTCATCCAAGAATTTACTACTTGTTGACTCAATAGCACCGGATATACTTTTACCATTTTTCAGCGAATTTATACTGACTTTCTTGTCATTAATGAATATTACATCCTCTGGTGATTGTTCTTTTTTTAGTTCCTCTTTTGCAAAGTGTTTTCCAATATCTTCGAGAGACAGCATGTCATTACCAAAACTGCTACTCTCATCTTCATTTTTTAAAACAAATCGATCTTCATTCTCTTTACTAATAAAAATTGGAATATTGTCTGAATCCAGATCAGAATCATTAAAATCATCGAGAATCTCTAAAATTTCCTCCTCTTCTTCAATACTATCTTCGTTTTTCTCTTTTTGTTGTTGTTGCTTTGAGAAATCCATTATTTTCTTAATTTATTTTAGCTGCACCCTAAAATTTCAATTGTACGATCGTCATAATCAATGATCAATAAAAATTTTAAACTGTTTTTAATGAAACCAACTTTTATTATGAAAAATATTACTTCAAGTTTCTATGGCAATATATAAAAGAAACAAACTCTTTATTTATTTTTATTAATAAAAAGTGATCTAATAAAAGATTTATTATAGCGTATGCTACACACCTAATAAAATGATCAATTCACTTTTAACTCTCTTTTAATATTCTCATTATACATTAAAATAAACTTTATAACTCATAATATATAATAAACAATACACAATATTACCAGCCGTTAAATATATGTATGTTAAATAATCATCGAAAAAAAATTTAAAAAAACAAGTTGAGAATGTTTAGAGTCTACAGGTACTCTTTCTTCTTTTAATGTCTAAAGCGTTTTTTAAAATGTATGTGTAGGAATTAAGATCATTCTATGTTAGACCGCCAGATTATAAACTTCGAAGTATAACATTGAACACATTGTTCGAGGCTAAAAACAAAGAAGCAAAAATTCAAAAACTCACATACATATGTATATCTTAACAGGATTTTTTATTTTATAATTTGGACTATAAAAATTTAATGTGAATTAATAGTTTAAAAATAATCTAATTTTTCTAAACCAGCTCCATGAATTAGAATGAAATTTTCACGAAATAATGCAAAGCCTTTGACGTCTGAAATGCATGTAAATTTTTCATCAATGATTTCAATTTTATCATTGTCAATTTTCAATTTGCACACCATTTGGTCAATTCCAACTGATAAAATTTGATTATGTGATAAAAATTTTACACCGGTAACTTGTGCAATATGAACGTCATATGATCTTATAGTTTTATAAAATTTAAGGCAATCATTTATAATTTCAAACGCAGTAACACAAATTCCACAATCGTCACCTGCTGTTGCGATTTTATAAGAATTTCCAGAAGTGTACGCATCAAAGCAATTTATGCCATTTTGATTATGTTGAATTTTATTAACGATAATCATACTGTTTTGAGTTTCATCAAAGGACCAGAAGCATACTATTCCATCGGTTGCCATTGAAACTAAAAAGCCATTGATTGAAGTCAGTTTTAAAATACACCTTCCATAGAAACTTTCGATTATTAGTTTTAATGATGTGAATTCATCAATAATTTTAAAAATTCTAATATATCCATCTGAACAGCCAATAAAAACATTATTTGTCTTTTCATCAAAATGAACGCATGTGAATCGTGTTTCTGGATCAAATGTAAGAATTTTATCCTTTTCTCTTTCATTTCTTGTGCCATTGAGTAAGTAATCGGTAAGCATAAAATTAATTTTCTCTTGAACGTATTTCTTTTTAATCACTCTTGTAAGAATTAACTGTGCACGTCCTCCTACCGAAATTATAAACAAATCATTGTCTTTTGTGAAAGTTGTGAGTGCTTTGATACTAGAAATGTGGGAATTTATGTTAGCAATGCTTCTAAACGATATATCACCATCCTCCATAATTTTCATTTGCGTTAATTTTAGAAACGTATCTTCGCCACAAGAAATCAGAATCATTGCATCATCAATCATTTTAATAGCATTACAGCCTTTCAAATGCCAAAAAGCATCATCATTGTTGCCAGTAAATGTGTTGAAAACAAAATCATCGGCATAAAATTCTACAGAACTTATATGCTTCTTATGAGTATATGTAAATCGCATTTTACAGTCATCCTTATTGAGAAATGTTACGTCCCAATGCCTATGCTTTCCCCCACATCTATGTTCATAGATTATTTCATTTCTCTTGGTCATGACAAAATAATTATCATTAAAGCCAAGCATGTACTCAACACCATTATATTCTATTATTTTTTGTACAGAATTTATTGGTGTCTTTTCAGTCTGATATACTTCTATAGTTTCTAACTTTTCATTGAAAAACAAAGTTTTAATCATACCACCGATGCCAGCGGTTGAGAAGAAATTATTTTTAAGTATTTTGATGACATTAAATCCAAATTGGCAATGCAATTTACTTATTTTAAAAATTGGTTGATGAAATGTGGTCAAATCATCACGGTTTTTATATAAAAGCAATGAACCACCTCGATCACCGACAATAAAAAAGGATTCATTAAATTTCGTTGCAGCAGTTGTCCATTTTTCATTATTGCTTGCATTTGGTATTTGAAATAAATTTAATAGTTTTTCATTTTCTACATCTACTACAAAGCAATGACCGTGCATGTCAGAAATAAAAACTTCATATCTATTAAGAATATGAATTGCACGAAAATAAAATTTTTTTTCATTTGCTATTGAACATTTTGCTTTGATATTGATATCAGATTTAAAATTTAATTTGTTGGACTTGTCACAAAAATCGAAAGTTGTAATTGAATTTTTCGCAATCAGAAATAATCTATTTTCATAAGAATCCATTGCTACAATTTTGTGAAATAATTTATTCACAAATCTCCATTCATTCTCAAATTTTGTGAAAATTTGCATATTACTATCGAGAAGACAAAGAACTACATTATTGAGATATACTATCTTTATCGGTTGAACATTGTCAAAAGTGGTAATTTCTTCATTATTGTATTCTTTAAAAAAGATTTTATCGAGTTCAAATTTATTCAATTTTCCTGTAGCACTACTTGTAATGATAGTTTTGGTAGTTTCTTCATAATCTAAATTCCATATGCACCCAGAAGCACCTACGTTCTTTTTTATTTGTAATGAACCATCTTCAGTCCACAAGCATAAATTTGCATCTTCACCAGTTGATATAAATTTGATTTGATTTTTATATCTTATCACACGTCCTACAAACACTCTTGAAGTGTGACCAAATAATTGTTTTTGTTCATATAATTCACTAAGATCTTCATTTGTTTTAAACACTTTGATTGATCTATCATCAGAGCCAGTTACTATATAATTTTCATTATAATCAATACAAAAAATGACACCATTGTGAAGAGAATTTTGATAGATTATTTTTGTATCATTATCACGTGTACATTTCCAAATAATTAATCGACCTAATGCAGTACCACTGAAAAATATCAAATCATTCCAATTGTTTCCATGAATTATTGAGCAATAAAGGGTTGAATTGTCTTCGCAAATTAACTTTTCCTCAATAATTAATTGATTTTCATTAACTTTCAGCAATAAAGCCATATTGTGTGCTGTTATTATAGCTATTGTTTCATCTCTCAAATATTGAATATTCATAATCCAATCAGAAAATTTTCTTTTGATTTGAAAATCACGTTGAAATGAACTATTTTTGATTTTTGTGATAAATATTTCTCTAGCAGCAACACAAGCTATAAGGAATGTATTGTCATCAGTTTGTAAATAACTTATCCTATGGATTTTGTCTCTTGTTAATTTCAATTTTTCAACTTTTTTGGTTTCATTATTTTGTATTAAAAATAATTGATTTCCTTTTCCTATAAATAGTAAAATAATAATTGATTGGTAATTTAATTATGCTTATCCTATACTTACCATAAATAATGAGTGTTGGATTGAGAAATTTAATACAAATACTATCTACAAAACTCATGATTTGATTATAATGTTTACAAAACGTGAAATTATTTTTAAAGCCGGAAATTTTTGACACATTTTCTTCTCCCTTCGACATTAAATTTTTAGTGCACAAGTTTTAGTTCCCCTAATTGTTGTTTAAAAACTTCTCATCATCTTACAATTTTTAGTATCTTTTGAAAATAAATAGCAATGGAGACCATTATCGGAATAAAAGGAAAAGATTTTGTTATGTTAGCTGCTGATAGCACTCATCCACATTCAATTATGGTTCTCAAAGACGGTATATATTGATTAAAATTAAAGATTTTGCAATAACCAAAATTTTACAATGATTCGGCAAAAATAACTTTTTCTAGATGAGAATAAAATTCACAAAATATCTGATTCTTTGCTTATTGCTGCTACTGGCGATCAAGGAGACACGGTTCAGTTTGTTGAATACATCTCTAAAAATATTCTTTTATATAAAATGAGAAATGGATATGAACTTGGTCCAAAGGCAGCAGCATATTTCACTCGTAAAAATCTGGCTGATTACTTAAGAACTCGCTATGCTTATCAAGTTTGGTTGCTTGTTGCTGGTTACGATAAAAAAGAAGGTCCACAATTAACATTCATTGATTATCTCGCAAATACTCTCTCCGTTAATCATGGAGCCCACGGTTATGGTGGGATGTTTTGTGGAAGCATTTTTGACCAATATCATTATGAGAGTAAGTTTAAATAAATTATTTTATTATAATAAATGATATTAAATAGAAGATTATTTATAGATATAACTCAAGATGAAGCTTATGAAGTTATGCGAAAGTGTGCACGTGAAATTCAAAAGCGACTGATTATTTCTCAACAGAAATTCCATGTAACAGTTGTTGATGCTAATGGTGTTCGTAGATTGGATGATATCACAGCTGAAAATTTGAAGAATTAAAGAGCATCATAAAAAAAATTTCATTACTAATTTGTAAGTTTCTCACTTTTGAAGTATGTTTGAGAATGTAATTTCTCTTAAAATAAAAAAGAGTTATATATGAAAAATTACTCATTGTGGATAATTATGAAACATATTCACATTCGAATTTTTATTCAAAATAATTGATTTTTTCATCATATTTTTTTCTCAAATAGGTAGGTATGCAATCTTAAAGTACGAATTTTCTTCGTTTTAATTTTTAAAAAACATTGATGCTTCTAATAAAAATCAAATGCAATTATTGTGCAGTAAAAAAAATTGAAATTGATGAACCAAAAAAAAGAAATTCGTTACATTTAATTTTATGAAGCACATATTCTTATTATTTTTGCAGTCTATCATTTCAAACTGAAGTTTCGCTAATCACAGCAAAGATCTAATGTGATTCATCTTGTTCTATACATTTATTTTATTGAATAATGGCTGTTATGTTGTGGATTATTATTATAATGCATGACGTTGTAACATTCATTCTCACTCACTTTTCTTCAAAAATCTTTCGATACTTCATATTATATAAAAAGCCATTAAAAAACTTAGGCAGGTAAGGGAAATAGACAATTAATTATGTTCTAATTTTTAAGGAAAACCTTTTTACTCTATGAAGTTTGTATAAAATAAGGAAATTAATAGACGATTGTTGATGGGAAATTTCTTTATATAAAACAATAACGGAAGGAAGGAAGATTTCTTTATGCTGATTGGTCAAAATCCAGAGCATATTCTAAAAATTTACTTAATCTTTTTCTTTTCAGCCTTTCCAGCAACATCTGATTTTGGTTTTTCCTTACTTTCCTTTTCATCTTCTTTTTTCTCCTCAGGATGATCTTCATAACTAAAAAAATTAAAATATGAATTATAAATGTCTAATTCGAAAAATAAATTTATTAAGTACTCACGCAAAAAGTGATTTTAGGTCTCCTCTGACCATAGCAACGCAAATTGGTGTAATGACGCATGCAGGAACAAGGTATAGAAGAGCTGGTTGAGCATGCTTATAAACATGCATGACAAAAATTGTAGCCATTAAACCCATAAAATAGGCAATGAATGTTGCATAGAAATAAACTTTTGATTTTCTTTTCAAACTATAGTCATAGCGTAAAAGTAATGCAATAAAGATTCCAGGAATGACAATGTCACCAAGGCCAAGCATGGCGAAATTTGAAGCGCTTAAACCTTTTTCAAGTAAATCTTGTGGAAAAACGAGCTTAATAGGAGCCTCAAAGCTCTTCGCAACAGTTACCATGACATTTGTTCCAAATACCCAAAAGATATCATAGATAAAAAGTCCTCCAAGTAAAATGCAGCCCGTAATAACATTGTTCAAATGCAATAATTCAACCCCATTTACGGCAAATGCTAATCCAAAGAGATTGTTTGCAATCCAATGTTTCTTAAAAAGATACCAGACACCTACAATTGTAGAGATGATTAAGCAAACAATATCATATGATGTAAATTTGTAATCAATAAGATCTTCATTAGTTCCTTTTGTGAATTTTATGTGAAACGGAACATATGGAATGGATGACGGCACTAGTTTACTGATAACAGGTGCCATTAAATGTGACAGAGCTAGCACACCGAGTACAAAGAAATAACCAGTAAGAAGGAGATTAATATATTCTTTTGAAAAGATCTTAAAGAAAATGTAGAGACCGAAGAGCGCACAACTTGCAATGATTGGGAACATCATTGCATCTTTTTTGGTCATAATGTCTGGTTTTTCAGATGATTCCTGCAAAATATTATAATTAACTCATAAGATTGATAAAATATTATTGCATTTGAAATATCATTTACTTTTTGTTCTTTTTGATGACTAACACTTCTTTTACTGCCAAAGAAAATCGGTAAAAGTGCCATTATCACTAAACTACTATAAGCAAGAAACATTCCTTCAGGCGTTGCTGGAATCTTTACATTTGCATTTTCTGTGATATTTTCAGCTGCTTGTTGTACAGCTTCAGCAATTGTATCAGCCATTATTCTATTAAAAATCACTTAAAAATATTTTCCTAAATCTTTCTTCAAAAAAAAATCGAATCGAATACAATTTTTCCCCACGTCAACAATCGAGGGGTATCTCGTTGTGCATTTTTTTTTCTTCAAAAAACAAGTTTATGAATAGCATACACACATTTTCACAAAGGCTTGCTCTTCTCTCTTTTGTATTTTGAGAATTCAAGTGTGAAAATTAACAAATTTTCCATAATAATAGGTGAAAATCATAAGCTATTTGCTTATCAGTGAGATTTCAAGACAAATTGCTATAATTTAAAGCCAAAAAATGTCACTGAAAGAGGATCTCAAGCTTTTAATTAAGCCTTATTATTGGATAAATATTTTATTATCTATCACATACATTTTCGCTAAGAAAACTCCAATTCTATGTAAAGAACTTCATCCTTATTTATTTTCGCAAGAAGAAACATGTGAATTCGATAGTCGAGAAACTGAAATTCTCTTCTTCTTAATAATTGTCATTATGATTCGTTCGAGAAAAACAGGAAGGTAATGCTTAGTTATATTTTATGTATAAGAATAGAATTTTACTTAAATTAGGTCATCATACAATTGAAAAAAATAAATGAATATCATCTTTTCCTTTTTAATTTTTTTAGCGTTACAATGATCAACTACTTGACTTCATCGTTTCTATACACTAAACTTGCAAATCTCATTTTATGGTTTTATTCAGATATTAAATTAGGAATGGCTTATGGAGTGCTATTTATTTTGTTTGCTCTTATGCTACCTGAACCCACATATTCTGGTCCGGATAATGTTATTTATTTTAGACAACCAAATAGCTTAGAAGAAGAGCTCGAACGCGATAGAAGAGTAGTGTGGTTAGTTACATTTTACACAACATGGAATCCAGCGTGTGTCAATTTTGCACCTATTTTTGCTCAACTTTCTAATGAATATCATTTGGACAATTTAAAATTTGGAAAAGTTGATATTGGTCGTTTACCTGACGTTGGTAAGAAGTATCATGTTTCCGATAGCTCGTTATCTCGTCAACTGCCAACTGTTATCTTGTTTAAAAATGGAAAAGAAATTTTACGACGACCGAACGCAGACGTCAAGGGAAAGCTGATCAAATTTTTCTTTTCGCAAGATAACATGAAAGCAGCATTTGATTTGAATACTCTCTATAAAGAATGCAAATCAAATCCAATCAAGCCACTAAAATCAATCAAATCGCAAGAAGATAAAAAGACAAATTAAAAAAGATTAATGCACAATACTAAAGAAATTGCATTTCTAGTCTAGAATTAATGTTTTATTAAAAATTTGGTCAAAATTCTCAATAGACTATTATGGCATTACAAATAAAATAAAGTAACGGAATTTTAAAAATTTGAAAAATTAAGTTTTTTAGTGGTACAAAACTACGTTCTTTCTTTTCGCTCAACATGGCAGACCATCAGGTAATATTCGCAAAAAATAATAAATTTCAAGTAAAAGAGACATTTGTGAAAGAAAAGATTTGATGAAAATTATTAATAAATTGTTAAAGTTTAAAAGAGACATCAAAGTTGTAGAAAATATGTTAAAATAACTATGAAAAATGATTATAAACATTTTGTTTGACTAAATAATTCTTGTAAGCATATTATAATAATAATTCCACAAATGTTTAATTTACTTGATTTAATTTCTTTATGATGATAAAAATCATGACGGTCTTCTGAATCATAGATGCGGAGAAAATTGATCCAGTTTTAAACTATACTGATAAAAATATTCATTTCATAAATTTAACCTCAACAGATCACAAGAATGTTTACTAATTTTTCTATGCTACTTTATCCTTTTTAGATTGAACGTGCTTTTCAAAAACAGAAAGGTGTTAATCTTAACCGAAATGCAAAATTCGTTGGTAAGAAGGAGAAATCAATCCGTCTTCACCGTAATGTCGGCTTAGGATTTAAAACTCCAAAAGAGGTAAGCATAAATTATATTGCACACACTCGTTATAAGTGATCATTTTGTGATGAAAAAATTCATGACGGTCTTCCTAATAAAAAAAAACTTGAGGAATGTCAAATTATCCCGAATCTGAATAAAATTCAAATCTCAGAATATTCGATGAAACGATTAAGCAAAATGAAATGATTATTTAATTAAATTTTTAGGCAATCTCGGGACACTACATCGATAAGAAATGCCCATTTACTGGTATGATTTCAATTCGTGGACGTATTTTGACCGGAGTAGTACGCAAGATGAAGATGCAGCGAACAATTGTTATTCGTCGCGATTACCTTCATTTTGTTCCAAAATACAGTCGTTTTGAAAAGAGACACAAAAACATGTCAGTACATTTGTCACCTTGCTTCCGTGATGTTGAATTGGGTGATGTTGTGACAGTTGGAGAATGCCGACCACTTTCAAAGACCGTTAAATTTAATGTATTGAAGGTCAGCAAAGTTGCTGGATCAAAGAAAAAGTTCCAGAAATTCTAAAAACATTCAATATGTATTAAGATCAAACAAATACATAACATCATGGAATAATAAATTTTTTGAAAACTTAAAATTGTGAAATCTTTTTTAATTTAGTATTTTTCTTGCAGTTCATTTATAATATTAAAATTTTTTTATGATATTTGTCTCTTCAATTTTAACAATAATTTAAAATTCAAAGTAAGACAGACAGACAAAATATATCAAAACAAAATACTCGTAATAAAAATTTGTAACAAACCACGACAGATTTTTGTAATTAAATTAAAATGTTCGTAAATTCAAATATAGGTGATTTAAAACATGAAGGTTTTATCAGTTTTAAAAGAGTATAAAGTAAAGAATATAAGTTTAATAATGACACAAGTTATTAGCGAGCATACATATCCTAAAAGGAGAAAAACAATATTTTTCTCAACTATTCTAATTTGTATTATATCTGTTCTTGTTTTTGCATTTATAAACTATGCAAAAAAACAACCAACAAAGTTTCTTTTGCCTCTTGAGACAGAATTACAGATCAATTATGATCCGATTAAGATAGAAATTGCAAAAAAGAAATCAAAAGCTGAAAAAATGAAAATTCAGGAAAACAACTTGGAAGCAGAAATTAATTTGAAAGCTGCCATTGAACTTAAAAAGGCTGCAAAATATGACAAAGCTTATAAAGTTTTTCAACATTCTTTATCACTTACACCTAACAATCCCAAAATTTTAACCGAATTTGGACTCTTTCTTGAAGAGCGTGATATTATCACTGCTGATCAATTGTATTATAAAGCAATTACACATGATCCGAACTATGAAAGAGCTATAATCCGAAGACAAAAAACGGCTGCCGTTGTGAACTCAATTGATGAAGAGAGACTCAAGAGACTTGATGAGAAACGTGACTTACTCTCAGAAGTTGATGTTAGAAGTTCTGCTATGAAAAGAGCTACTAAAGAAGCATATATCCTTCATATTTATCATTCAGTTGGTATTGAAGGAAACTCGATGACTTTAGCTGAAACAAGATCAGTTTTAGAAACACATATGGCCGTAAGCGGACGAAGTGTAGAAGAACATAATGAAATTCTCGGTCTTGATTCAGCTATGAAATACGTTAACGCTTCACTTGTCAAGTAAGAAATGATGTCATTGCAAATATCATCGCAATAAATGATGAAATAACTGATGTTAACTTTCTCATATTTCTCTTTATAATTTTCAGAAGTGACGTGATTACCTTAAATGATATTCTTGAAATTCATAAGCGAATTCTAGGTCATGTTGATCCAATTGAAGGTGGAACATTTCGGAAAACTCAGGTATATGTTGGCAATCATATCCCACCAAAAGCTTCAGATTTATCTATTCTTATGGATGATTTTGAAAAGTGGTTAAATTCAGATTATACACAACAATTGCATCCAGTTAAAAAAGCTGCTATTGCTCATTATAAGCTTGTACATATTCATCCATTCAGCGATGGAAATGGTAGAACTTCGAGATTGTTAATGAACACTATTTTAATGAAATATGGCTTCCCTCCTGTTGTTATACAAAAACAGCAAAGGTATGTGATTTTATCAAAATTCTTTCTAAATCTGATTTTAATCAGAAACTTTTTCTTTGATAGATTACAATATTACAATTATCTACAAATGGCAAATGAGGGTGATATTAGACCTTTTATCAGATTTATCGCAGAATGCACAGAAAAAACTTTAGATCTTTATCTATGGGCGACAAGTGAACATAGTCCATATACAGTTCCATTGCTCGCTGAAAAAGAAACGATAGATGGTCATTCGACAATTATACTCGAAGACGATTCCTCAGGGAGTGGTAGTGAAGCAATTAGATTATGACATCTTCTTTTCCTTATTTTTCTTATTGATTGTTTCATTTTGATACAAAAATATAACTATTAGCACAATGTTAAACATAACGAATGTGATAATTGTCCCATAATTATTTTTAGTGCATATTTCAAATTATTGCAAATTTTTTGTTAATATCTTGTGTACATAGAATAATGATGATATTTATTAAACTATAGTAAAGATTGGTTTCATTTGAATGATATAAAAATGAATATTTTTGTATAACGGTTTTTCAGAGAGTTTTTAAATGTTGAAAAACATAAAATTTCGCAAGGGAAAATTAACAACCAGTCACAAAAAGAAAGAGAGTGAGAATAATTTAGTTTGAAAAATATTTTCGAACGTGGTAGTTCATTAAATGTTTGCTTCAGAAAATTAGTGTAATTCTTGGAAGCATCCTTAAGAAATGGACTGGACTGCAAAATTATCGAGTCTCGTGTCAGAAATGTGATGATTTTAGTGAAAACATGAGATTTACATAAAGAATTTATTTTGGGAAAAAAGAGTGAAAATTAAAATTAAGAAACGATCGTGTTTAGTTATTGACATTTTACTATATTTTCTGTTCAATAAATTAGTTTAACACAAGGATTTATTAAAAATAATAAAAAGAGTACATATCTATCGAAATGTTACCAAAAGAAGTGATTCATATCGGAGATGGATTGATTGAGGCAAGAAGAGAATTTCTACAAAAGATTCTAGTGTCTGATGTGGATATTGAACAACATTATGATGTAGAAGTCAAGCCATTCGCACGGTAAGTGATATAATTTTTCTTTCCTTCCTTCCATCTGTTCTACAATCAAAAAAATACGAAAAAAAATAATGCCTTACATACATTTCTTTGCAATATTGTCCACATAAATACATATATATATATATATGGAAGCGTAAGCAAGCTGCAAAAAAAGAATTCGTTTAAGTTTTGATGCATTGCAAAACTGCATTTTCTATACATCTATACACAGCAACTGTTTGCATGCGCCATATACATTCTCTCACTCAATACTACCTAATAGCTCAAATATATAAAATATTTTTCTCCTTCGAATCGTACTTTTTTTTTGCTTTATTAATAAAGAAACGACGAACGAAAACAGAAAAGACTCTTTAGCCTGAACAAGCGAGGAGGAAACAAGAAAGAAAATTTTCTTTTCATTTTTCCTCTTCAACCAACATTTTTTTGTATCTTTCGTCATTTTCTTTCAAAAAAATTGCAGTTGATGTTTTTATTTATGCAATAAAATTGTTTTTAATACCTACCTAGTAAAAATTTTGCTATGGAAAAAAAATTATTGTCGTTCAGTTGATGACGAATGATTATTTTTTTGATAACAGACCTTTTCGTATAGTGACGCAAACTAACTCTAAAATTTTATTTTAATGATTCAAACGACATTGGAAACCTTCACATATTTTGTTAGTTTCAAATCACACACAATAATTTAATCCAAAAAATACACATATACCTCATACCTACATAAATACCTTATGTAAAAAATCAACAGCACACATGCACCAGTGTCAGATAAAAAATGAGATGGATGAATAGATAGAAAGATATATAGAGATAAAAAAATAGAAGGAGGAAAATAATTTGCCAATTATAGTGTGTTTTATTAAATGTAGGTTATCATCAGCATGGTTCAGACAAAAAACCACTTCACTTCGCATGCCGCTGTGGTCATTGTGCGAGAAAACGGCTAAAAGAAAGTCCACACTACAACAGAGGAAAAAAACATTAATGTGATGGAGAAAGACAATTCAACAAAGAAAAAATGTGTATAAGAAGATTGAATTTACTGCGTATACCGGCACTTTTAGTGATCTTAATATGTGTATAAATTGCCAGAAAGTGACAGGTTTTTTTCGTTCATATTATGATATTTCTTCTCGTTGTTGCGAGTACCTACCTAGGTCAGTTGAAAATATCGAAGAATATTATGAACAATATAATTTTATCCTTAACTCATTTACTCTTGTAGTTTTTTGCATTAAACATACTTGCAACATAAAAAAATGATAATGATTCTCAGTAAAACATAAAATTTTATAGCTCTTTCACGAAAGATGACTTTTTCTTTTTTTCTCTCTCTCTCTCATTTATTGCCTTAAAGCAATGTTGTAAATGTGAAGAAGCATTTTTCTGACCTTCATATGCATATTCTTCTATATATCGACACTCGAAAAAAAAATTCCAGGCGGCAACTAACTGTTTAAAAAATGACCAATCAATCAATCAATCGAAAATAATTATGTCGCGCTTCTTCTTTTTGAGATGGAACTTCAATTAATTTAGCTTGTATATATAATATAAGATTGTGTATATCAATTTCATGAATGAGGAAGCTCTATCGATATCAACACATGTATCCATAATAATTAATGCTGATGATTGGAAAATCATTTCTCATGCCTCATAAACTCCATATAAGGTACGAAGGGAATGTGTTGATGACGACTAACATCTTGATACATCTTTTGAGAAATCTTATTGCGCAGCATCAACGATTGAACAAAATATCATATACGATCATTGATTACTTTTTGCTTTATTTCGAATATGAAATTGATTATTATCATCGGTTATTTCCTTTATTCGACTTGATGCTATGTAGTTATTTTTATTAAATATGCCTCTCTCAAATATAAAATTCTCAATTAATTATATCAAAGTACAAGTACAAGTATTCTAACTGTAGAATGACAAAGACCTTCTATATTCTTTTCTGTTAGTTTAAAATGTTGATATTTGTTGTGGGCAATTAATTGAAAACACTAATCTAGTCTAAATCGTCGCATCATCATCAACATCATTTAGCACATGGTATTCATTAAGAGAGAATAAATAAACTTTACGACTGCTGTATATGAGCTTAAGGTTAAGGCTGTCGTTTAATGTCGCTTTTAAGAAATTAATTCTCACCATACGATGTGCTTACTTCCTCATCTGTATATTATATTATAATCTACAAATAGCTACAAATTAATTGCGACGACTTTGAGACAGAGAAAGAAAAATTCCTTCTCACACATGGTGTCAACACACATACTTGACAAATATCATATAGACTTTTTATTCTTCACTTCATTTTGCTATATTGAATGTATCAAAGAATTATTGTTTTTGTAATAAATGCAAAAAAATCAAATTACGCAAATGACATATACAATAAACAATTGAAAATTTCCTTTTTCGGCACTGTCTCGCTCATTTATAGTCGGCAGCAGCTGATGTAATGTGTTTCTTTTTTTCAAAGAAACTGCAACAAAAGATCACTATGATGTATCAATAAAGATCGTTGAGCGAAAAATACCAATTCAATATTGAAATATGATTCAAGGAATGTAAGGCTATTGAAAAGCACATGAAGAGTAAGAGAAAATATATGATTATTTAAAGTCCATATTGCAATGCAAATTTTTTCCTCTCTCTCTCTCTATTGTTCACACATACGTTATTATCTATCGTATACTCGATTTGATGACAATTTGACACTACTTATATGCTTTATTTATTTGTTGCCATTTTAATGTCAACATCACGCCATCATTGGGATATCGAGATGACTTTAAAAAGCAAATCTCATAAAAATTTTTTTTCGACAAGTGGGTCAAGTTGTGCTCAATATCGCAACTAACTAAGTTTCCCGTCGTCGCTGTGGTTGTATGATAGTACTTGAAAATAAAATTATTATTGTGAAATTTTCTAAATTACATTTAGGTACACTACATAGACTTTTTATTTATCTCTAAATTAAAAATATTTGATTCATTTATTTTTTAAAGTCGATCTTTGTGAATGATTCAAACTTTTTATACACTCAGTATTTATGATAAGATAATAAATAAATAAAATAAGAAATTCTGAAATACGATAAAAAAAAGAATTTCATGTAACAAAAATGGTAAAGTAAGCGCAAAAATATCATAAAGGCAAAGTTAATGATGATGATGGCTGTTATTGTCTATATTGAGACATATGGAGACAAGGAACTAAGAATAGAAAATGTGAACGCAAAGGGGGAGCAAAAGAGACGATTTTTATTTGAAACGAACACAAGTAATGGCAATAATATCACAGCTCTGCAGTGTTTATGTCTCTGTTTCCTTTTTCTTTATTTATTCTCACTTAGATGAGAGAGTTCATTGAGCGAGGTCATTTGCATCAGCTGGCTGGAAGCTAAATTTCACTTTGCTTAGCTGATGCATCATAGAGATCTGACTTAATCAATTTTGTGAGTCTCTCAGATCTCTTTTCTTTTTAGAAAATTCCAAAATGAAAACTTCATTGCTCGTTTATGTGCTTCGAGCGACACGACGTCGTCGATGTCGAGCAAAGAAAAACTTTCGCTCTAAATTGAATTTTCTCTCTCACACTGGCTTGTGCGCTCGCTTCTTTGAATGAAATTGTCGATGATTTCTCAAAACTCTGCACATAGGTAAAATTGTTTTGCTCTTTCATTTTTTTATTTCATTAAAATTTATCACACAAACGTCAATGATTTTATCAAATTTATCGCTTATTTAAACACATACTTCGATAAATGTTGCTATCAGTGTCGTATGTATAGAAAACACTTGCATATTAGACTTGGGCTTTTTTCTCTTTCTCTCGATCAATAAAGTTTTCATATTGTTATCTATTCGGTCTAGTTGAACGAATGAGTTAGTGAATGACAGATAACTGATAACAATAGAGAAAAAAAAATATAAATCAATTCAATGATTGTTGGGGAAATTCAGACAATATAGATGCTAGGAAGAATCATTAAGAATCGTGATAAAACTCACATAGACATGACACATATAAAATTATGTAAGGAGTAAAAAGAAGAATAATAATTAACTTTAAAAGCAAAACTGCAAATGAAAGAATTTTGAAAAAGAACATTTTCTGTGTAAATGTATGCACTGAATGGAACAAGAGAATATGTAGTAAAAAGAAAGAGTGTTGAGGAAGATGATCATTTTTCAATTAGATATTGTGTATGAGGGAAGAGAAGTAAAATAACCAAGACTGTTTTGCGTTTTATCATTCGAGCGTAAACTGCCTGTTGCTCTCTGCAATGCTTGCCTAAATGTAATAAAAAAGAAGAAGGTTCACAAAAACTACTGCTCGATAAATGCATAAAATAAAATTTATTCTTCCCGTTTTGTAATTTCTGTCGTTATAAAAATGTATTTTATTTTGCAATCACATACACAAATGGAATTTTTTTAAGTGAGATATTTTTTCACTATTTTTCATGAAATATTAAAATTAAAAAATTTAGGTCATCAATGTTCTCTGGTTTTTAAATTTGAAGAGCTTCTGCTTGAAATAATCAAGAAACTAATGAATATTGATAAAAATCCTTGAGAAATTTAAAAAAAATAATTTTTCGTTCATAGCTGCTGTTGTTAATTGTCTTAAGTTGATTTAGAAGAAAAGAAATGTAATTTAATAATGTTCCAGTGTTCATACCGGCATTTCAATGTCAACCACTGAAATTTCATTGCACTTCAATAATCGTTGACGTCGACATCATCGTCATCCATTATAAGTGTTCATAAAAAAATGGTTCCCCCTTCATTTACAATCTTTTTGACGACTTCCTCGATAATTAAATTGATTTTTTTTCTCCATCTCTTACTCTCTTGCTCTTTCATACATATAACTTAACTCAAAGAGCATTGGTTTATTAATATTTATTTTGCTTTATACTAATTGAAATTTGTGAGCACGAATTTGTTTATTTGTCTTTTGTAAATTAACTTTAATCAGATATAGATTATCTATTTCAGAGGGATTAAATTAATTTCAAATAGCATTGTGGTTTTAAAGCAACACAAAAAATTGTTTATGCGAAAAAAATAAATTCAGTCATATTTATTCTGTTGCAATCTTTTAATTCCGTTTTAAACTCACAAAGGAGCTTACATTTTCAGACACAAAAATATTTTCGTATCTATGTTTCTGGTCATCAAACGACATAAGCCGACTTAGATTGATCGAAAGGCAAGCAGTACATACATTTTGTTTGACTGTCGGTAATATGTCAAATGAGTTTATTTAATCAAGTAATGTCTAATAAGTCTCTGCGGCAAACAGCAAATAACAAATTATTTTAATGTAAAGAGAACAGGTCTAAATTTGCTATTAATGAGTAACTAAATTGACCTTTAATGTTTTCAATCCAAATTATTTATAATTTTAACACATATTACTTCATTTGATCGTTTGTGTTTTTTGTGCTATGAAATGAGATTTCATCAGCGTTTGCAAGTTGATGAAAATTTGTGACAAGTTCTCATTTTTGAAATTAGTCTAATTTTTATAAACGTCACAGTGTGAATTATGTAGGTAAAGCTTTTAAGAAGTACAAGGAGAATAAATGAAAGAGATTTTATGTACATGAAATTTCACTTCAATATGTACGAAAATTTGTTGAGCATAACTAATTCCAATGGTTTGGTATGAAAAAAAAGAAAAACACAAGTAAATTGACTCGCGTGCTATATCGAATGTGATTACTTTCATATATCACCAATTGGTCAATTGGATTCAATCTGAGAAGCTCAAACGTTTTTGTTATTGGTTTCGTTATTGTTGTTGTACATAGTTGAGATCGCATCAGACAATTCTTTTTTCTGTTCCAGTGAAAGTTTTTGTTTCTTTTCTCTTTTTTTGTACTTCATCATGGAGACAGAGACGACGACGGTCTTTCTTTCTTTCTCTCTTTTAACAGCACATAATTTGATTCATTTTTCAACGTCTTTCTCAACGCAAAACGCTCTTTTACTTTTCTTTTCACATGATGATCTTCTCTGTATTTTTTGGTATCATCGTCCAATACTACATTCACACATTTTTTATTGCCGCTTTATCAGCTTTTCTCTCTCTCCCTCTCTTTCTTACTCACTCACAAGCTTTGCAAGGTCGTTTATCGATTTTACTTCTTTCCGTTTGCCTTTTTTATTGTCGATCACCGTCTTTGTGTACGTATTTTTTTGTTTTTTCATCTTTTTTTTTTCTTCATCTTAAAACGCTTCATGAAGCAATATGTATATGGGCACACATTGAAACATTTTTTCTACTCTTGTTCATTAATGCCACTCACAAATCAATTCATTTTTTGTGTGTTAAAATTTGATTTTAATCGTCGAACTTGTTTGTATGTTGTATGCATAGTTAAAAAAAGAATTTCTAACAGAAATACTTAATATGGCCGTTTCACGGTTTTCAAAGTGTGAATGAAGAAATTAGAATAGAAATTAGTCATCGTAACGATCTTTTCTTAGTGATCTACCGATGAATACATATTATATTTTTAAAGATTCTTTCGTATTTTGAAACTAGTTGAGAGTATAAATTGAATATGATATAATGCATGAATAATTTTGAATGAGTGCTGAGGATGATTTTAATTCCTTAATTTAAAGTGTTTTGTATGTATGTTTATTGATTACATCAGACTAAAATAAGCCTTTTAACAAAACCAGTCTCGTCATTATATGTTTCAATTATTAACGCAGAGAAATATAGAGAAAGGAATTTTCCTCCTTATTCAATTCTTTCACTTACATTTACTTTATAAATGTACATGTAGGCATTTTTATTGAATAATATATTCTGCTATTGGAAAGTGTACTCTTTTGCTACGTTGCTTTAATGGAAACCAAGAAGCTTAAAAGCCACTACTTAATGTCATACGTAAAAGAATGAGAAACGTAACAATTTATATATAGAGATATAAAGATTCTGAATCATCATAAATTTTGCAAAAGGCAAATATTTGTGGAATTCTTCTCAACGGTTTTCTTTCTCTTCTTTAACTTATTCGTTCTCTAACTACACATTTCTCATCTTTTATTCTTTTATTCCCGTCTTATTTCATTCAATTTTTTGTATATAATATTTCGTTATATCGTAAGTGGATAGAAATTTATTTGCAAAGGCATTTTGTTAACGCTTCGATGAAACAGACACTCTGATCTTAAAGCCAATGAACTGGTTCTTAAATAACGATTGATGCTATAAGAACTTCCATCTATCTTCAAGATTCTATCATGGTTAAATTGTTCAGATTTTTAATATGTTGATAATTTATTTTAATTTCTATCAATATGAACATTTCTCAATTTTTAAACATTAACAATTGAAATATTTTATTCTATTAGGTAACCACAAGAGAGATATAAACAAGGAGCACGATTGAAAACATTTTTCATTATTTCAATCGGTTTTTGATATATGAGTCATTGATTTCGATAGTAAACTTTAAGGTTTATTTGCTTCACTCTTGTGAACAATGTTTAAACACAAGCAAAAGAGAGATTTTACACATATTTTATCTTATAATATAAATCAGCTCGATTATTGTACACTGTAAGAAAAATGAAAAAATCGTTTTAATATTTTTGAGAGTTCATAGCTGTAGCATAAATAATAGACTCTGTTTCACCACTATTTTTCGACCTTTTAGTTCAGCATTATTATTGATGCTGATGTAGCATTCTCAATTGGTGTCAGATTTTAGTTTCTCGGTTCTCTTTTTTCAAAAATTCACGACAACGACGTCGCGCAAAACTCTTAAGCAAGAAAAATTGCCTTCTTTTCTTTTTTGTAATGAGAGAAATATGAAAGGGGAAAATTGAGACAAACGAGAACAAAGAAACACCATATCCCTCTCATGTATTGGTTATTTTCGCTTTTCGAGAAAATTTATTTATTGACAGTATCGAAAAGTTACGATATAATGTGTTTTCGATTTTTTTGCTGTCCCAAATACCGCCTACATGCTTCCTGTTTAAGTCTATAACATTTTAATTTTTTTGGGTTCAATCGTCGAAAAGTTTTTGTGTCGCCAGTGTCCACTCAAATGTTAAGAATCAACTCTTCATCTTTTATACTTTGTCTTGAATTCTGATTAAATTCTCAATGAATTTCTTTAAATATGTATGAGCCAAATAAGTAAGTATAGCAAAATAAATCTTTACATTTTGAAAAAGGTGTGAATGAACTCTCAATAACTACACACAAGATAATAAGTTAATAAGAAAAGATCTGAAAAAAAAATCTTTCTTGAAAGTTAAATTTTTCTCTTACGAATAATATCTATAAAGCTTCTTTCAAAAAGAATGAAGTGTAATAAACGTTTTTGTATGAAAGAACATACAATAATAAGTAAACGCAATATATCTTTCAAAAATATTTTTCATAATTCTATGTAGACTAACAATAGCTTAATCAAACTCAAAGATTTTTTAAAAAGTTTTTCAACAATTCTTAATTTTTTTGAAAAATTAACTTTTTATTACTTTAAAAATGTTGATTACTTATCGTACATGAAAACGTGTCGTTCTGTTCATTCAATGCAAGATATAGTAAAGTATCATTTCATTTTGTAAAATCGGGTCACGCTCGTTTTACATTTTGCAAAAATATTTGAAGAATTTTTCTCTCTGTCAGTCATTACTGTATTTGCAAAGTTTCTTTAACAAATGGCACTGAAAATAAATAAAACAGCATTTCTTTACCTTTTGTCTCAATCCTTACACACAAAAGCACAAATCAAATGGGAATTTTCTCAGTGTCGCAAGTACATGTATTCAACTGTCAGTAATTAAAGTAAAAATAAATTGTCGTTAATTTCTTGCTGTTTTAAAGTCTTTTAAACTCTTTGGAAGATTTCGTAGATTGGTGATCGGAGTAAAATGAAATTTTTCCACTTATTTTAAGTTAAAACTTGTGTTTAAAAGGTGAGAAATGTTTTTCTCTTTAAAATGATATGTAAATTTCTTTGTGTCAATTATTAATTAAAATAAAAAGTACAGATTTTTACCTTTAGAAAAAAGTTTCAACATTTTTTTCTTCAAATATGTTTGTTCACCAATAATTGAATTACCTTTTCACCATGAGCTATTAATTACTTAAATGTAGTCAACTTTTGAAAACGATGAAAGTTTCTATTTAGTCATGGAAATTTGGTAAAAAATATTTCAAGGCTTTGAAAAACGCGTAGATTTGGAAGCATAAATTATGAATCTGCTCGATAATTTGCGTTAAAAATTTTTTAATTTAATAGGAAACGAAAAACAATAGAAGAATTTTATTAACCTTGAGTGCTATAAATTAATGGTTATTGTCGAGTCGATTCGTTAGAGTTCCATGTAATGACTTTTTTTTTGTTTGAAAAAAGAGAAGGATAGAAATAGTAAATTTAAAGCGTTTCCCTTTATAATCAGCAAAATAGTAATTTTTGCTTTATATGTATTGTGTAAATATCACAATCAATTAAAATATTAAGTATCTTACACTCATGACATAGCATTAATAGTTGAGTGATATTTATATATATCATGCAATACAAAGCTATCACATTTCATTAAGAAATATTTTGATAGATTTTGAAAACTTATAAATAATATAGGTAGTTTTCAATAAGAAATTACCTCTCACTTTAAAGTCATTCTTGCTATGCATATCTCGACGGTTGATGCAACTTTTTTATGCAAGTACATACACATTTGTGTGTATCTATTATTTCTTCACCATATCATTATATATTGACTTCTATCTCTCTCTCTTTTTATTACTTCTATATTCACTTAAAGGCTTTAAGTTAAAGCAAGAAAAAGAAAGAGTTTGCCCGAAGTGAATGAAATGAAAATGAAAGTACATGCACAGCATCATCATATCTATCACTGTAACATAACATTTAGAGCACTTTCATTTCACTCTCTGAATTTATTTATCATATCTATTTCTTCGTCTGCTTTTATAAGAAGATATTTAGAAGGATGATTTATGAATGTTGTTTACTCAGTTTTACAAATTCAAATGTATATCTTAACACACGCACTTGGCAATTCCTGGAACTTTCCAATATCTCGCTTTGTTGGCCTTTTACTTACTTATAATCACATATGTATGACTTTTCTTATCTTATCAAATTTTTTATCAAAAAATTTCCCTACAACTGTGATAAGAGAGCATACAGTAAGTTTCCTATTCCCGTATATATGAGATAACATTTATTTTAGTGTTTATTACGCATTTTCAAAGTAACAAATATTTTGATTAATTGAAAATGTCTTTTTTTCATTGCTTTTTAAGTGAAGTGTTAGAGAATAAAGAACTATATTCATTTAAACGCAAACTTTGATATACATTCGATTGATTTCATCCTCTTGTTCTTTTATGACTTGTAAAAAATTTTCAAGACGATATTTATTCTCACATCATTCATTCAAGAGAATCTGTTTGAAAGACCTGAAGAATGAGTTATTGAGTAATAGAATTGATGAAAATTATATTTTCTTTCACAATAATTTGTAATCATCTTCGTCATTTGTTTTTATTAACAAATAAACAAGAATGTGTTTAATTACACATCCATAAATGTAAAATCTTTTTTTTGTATGTATGATTCTTGCTTTAAACCTACTAACGAAAGTTAGTTTCTTTCATCATCATCACCATCGCTCATTTAAATCACTGAGTGAGTCCATAATAAGTACTGAAAATCACTCATATTCATTGAATATTCTTATTCTATAGAGAATTAAAAATTTTGTTGTTGAAAATTAATCGTAATGGTTCTTGTCTTCTTATTATATCATAAATATTGCGCAAATTATTTTTCTCATTCATTATTCTTCATCCTCCTTCTCCATTAAACTTCTTTCAAAAGATTTAAAATAACTTGAGTTACAGATAAAAAAGATTTGTTTGATTTTCATGGGCATCAAATTCGTTTAAATTTATAGGTATAAGATAGAAGTGTGAAAGATTTTTATTATTATTGTATTAATCTTGAAAAAGAGAATTCTTACAGTTATGATAATATCGAATATTTTCTTTAAATGGAATTCATCTCTTCTTTTCTAATATGAAATCAACAGATTGATCACTAAACAAATATTTGTTATGAATTTCATTGAATAAACAGAGAAACACATGTGAAAGATAGAACTTATGATTTATAAAGTGAGTGCAATCCTTAAAAGTATATATCCTGTACTTATTATTTCGTTACTTGTTGTTTTGAATATATAAATTGTCGACATCACGAAGAGGTCAAACGTGAGTTTGCTAACTTAAGGTTTGAAAAAAAAAATAAATAAATAAATATGAACATGGAACTAAAAATCATAACAAACATCATGACGAAACTGTCAGATTTTGTGAGTGAAACATTTTCATTGAGGAATAAAATAAAATCAGATGCTCACATTGAAGCTTGTTATATTTCAATGCCCATATTCGTTCAATTTCATCTAACTAGGTAGCTAAGTTGTATATTATAACATGATAGAATTATGTTTGAAAAGTAACGTTTAAAAAAGTTCTTGGAAATATCATTTAGGCACTTTTTATTTAAAATTTATCAATATATAAAGAGAAATCTCTTATGACAAAGAGAGATAAAATAAGAATAAGCAAGTCACTTGCTTACAAGCTCTTAATTAAGAATTATAAAAAATATCGACACCTACAAAAAGTAACAAGTCTCTCTCACTCGACATCTTAGTACTGCTAGTACTATATCTCGCTTTACTTATATAACAACATCAAACAAAGAATTTTTGTGAGACTTTTCTTATAAATTGCCAAACGTTTGGTGACTTTTTATGGTACTACAATTGCGCGATGAAATGTTTCTCGACATTTGATCGTTCATTCTCTATAATTGTAGCACCTTTTTCTTCGTATCACGTGTGTCATCGATCGAATAGTGTGTATATATGTATCGTAAAACAAATGAGTGAATAGGCATGATGGGAAGAGAATAGCGATCAAAGCACATGTCATAAATGGACAAATGAAAATCATCATCATCGTCATTATTCGATTATTATACATTTTTGGAATAAATTTAGAGTGCTTATTATTAACTTCCTTTAAGCTTTAAATTTCAACCAAAATCAACAAAATCGATTGATTTTTTTTACTCTTTATTTATAAATCTCGGAAGCTAAAAGGTGTTTTTTTTCCTCACAATTTTTTCTTTCTTTGCATGATTGTTCGATTCCAAAACTAACATGGAAATTCAGACTATATTAATTCAATATTTTGTTTGTTTGTTGTTCATGGAACGAGACGACGTCAAAAACGGTGTATGTATAGCACATGTGCGATCCGTGTAGGTTGTAGCTGCCGTTGCTACTGCTGAGTTGCCATATTTAAGTCCATGCAATGTGAAAATAATAATTAAAAATTTCTATATTTAAAAAACAATTTGAATTGTATGTAGTGAACAATAATAATGAACTCAATAAATTGATTTCAGATGATCGGAGAAATTTTAAATGACATGGAAAGTGTCCGTGCGTAGTAGGGGGACACTTAAGCGCATTTTTGTGCCTGGATCAGTGTATGTTAACTAATTACAAAATTATTAATTTTATTTAAGAAACAAATTCACACTTTAAAATAATTTGATTAAAATAAATAAATAAAAATACAGGAAAATCATATTTATAAAATTTTGATATATGAAAGTACGGCGAGCGTTTTTAATTGATACCTAATTTACTGAATCTTCTGATGATAAACTTTATTGATATCAAAAAACGGTTGAGTAATATTCAAAATATTTGAAGTTTCCATATTTACCGTTGGTGGCGCTGCAATCGTTTTCGCAGCCTACTTCACGTTGTTTACATTTTTCAATTTGGAAATTTAAATTCGTAATTTCCTAATTAATTCAATCAGTGGCAACATTCTAATAAAGATTGCCGCCAGTAACTCGATAGCACAAATCAAACACAACAAACCGGAAGTCTCTAGCTATTATAGTTTTCGAGATCTCAGAGGGACGGGAGCCAGCCAGCCAGCCGATCAAAGTGAAACTATAAGCTGCATTGTTGTTCCAAAAATGCGCTAAACAAATTGATAAAAAATATATATAGTGTACATCCTAAAACTTATACGAACAATTTATTAAAGTAGTCATATTCTAGATCGTATAGAAAGTCACTTTGAAGTTTCTTTTGTTCTTTTCTTCTTCATCTCAACGCCACATTTTTATTCATTTGCGCCTACAAACCCACGAGAATTAATAATTTATCTAGTATATAAAGTAAAGTATGAAAATCAGGTTTGCTTCTATAACTACTATTTACAATGCAGATGTACAAATAAACGTAAAATATCTAATTTTTTACATTTTAAAAAGTTATAATAAAAATGACTTTAAATAGAGACAACAAAACGATTTTTGAATTGATATATAAATTTATTAGAAACCATTTTGTGACTTCACATGGCGTTAAAAAATTATGCAATATGTGCGAGAAACATCCATTGGAGAAGAATTTTCCCGTTATATTGTTACTTTGTCTCACACAAGCATTTTATTTTGAATCAAAACATTTTTACAATATATTGAAAAGAAATCATAAATATCTATTTTTATAAGATGATGAATAAGATAGAGATTTAAATGTGAATGACAGTCTGCAATTTCATATTAAAGAATTCTAAAAATATTAATGCACTGTGACAAAATGATGCTGCTTTTTTATATGTACTGTTTCTGAATGCCAAGATGAAAACAGTAAAATAAACTTAAACACGCCAGAATGTATCTGTTGATGATCATTACACTTGAATTGAAGTTGTCTCGAGAAGATGATATATACAGAGAGTCATGGCTAAAGAAGCATTTTTTCACTGTCTCACATAAACAATTTTTGCGATTGCAATGCAATACATATTGAAAAAGAAAATGATGACGATCGTTAGCATGCTGTACAAGCACTTTATAATTAAATGCTGAGACGGAGCAAAATCGACTGTCTCGACCAACGAACATTTTTTATTCTTTTTCATTATTAATTTTTTTTTCATTATTTTTATAGGTCAAGTGTTGGCTTTTTTCTTATTTTATAAAATAATTAAAAATTGTGTGAACCTTAAATTATAGCACAGACTCAATGTTTTAGTACATTCATTATATGTATGCTTGTTGGACAATTTTTTCTTACGAAAAAAAATGAAGTTGAAAAGGTAGATTGCTACTCGTTTAGATGAGCGAATGAGATGCAACTTTCAAGGTGGAATCACTTTAACATCTATAATTTTTGTTGAAACTTTAATCTCTTTGTTTGGACATTATTGTTATTTACGAGATTTCAAAATCTTGGATATTTAATTCAAACGTGTGTTTTAGACGGTGCCAAAAATACAAGAAAAAATTAGCACGCTACCGACTGGAGTTCGAAATATGGATTCTTCTTAATTAAAAACGTTTTAAGTTTTTTTTGCTATGATACGAATATTTGTTCAAATTTAAATGGAAATTTAAACTGAGAATTCCTTTCTTCTATTCATTAGGCATTTTTAATAAAAAATTTTCTATGTGCCTTTATTATTCAATATACTTCCATAAAAGGCACTCTAAAATGGAGATCTCAAAGTATCATTTAATTTTTCTTTTCTATCATATAGATGAAATGGTTTTAAGTTTATTAGTTTTATTATTGCAATAAAACACCAGATTAAGTGTAAAAAAGTAAATTAAAAAAGAAAATAGGCCAACAACATACGGGTGTCGGAGATGAAAAAATTTCGTAATGTTCACTATACTTGCATTAGTTTTACAAGTATCAAAAATCTATCATTAATATAAAATGTCGACGAAAGCATTTGAAGTTATTAAATTCTTATTAGTAGTTATTATTCCATAAAATGCTAACCACCATTCATTATTATGAATAATGGATACTAATAGTACAAAATTATCGTCTATCTTAATTGAAAAAAACGTGTTGTTCCTTGAGCATTCAAGATTTTAAACCCTAAATAACAAGTAATTGTATAAATCTAAAAAAGAAAAGAATTTTCTAAATTCCTTTGCTAAACTAAATGAAACGATTTTAAAAATTAAACAATTATCCTTCTTTGGCATCGATTCGATGCTTTCTTCATTTTCTCATTTCTCAAAAATTGTTGTTGTTCTAATTATTGTAGCTTGTAACTATGCGCTTTTTTGAATTCGAAAAATTTGCAACTATTTCAATCTCTTTTTATGTCACTACGCGAGAAAAAAATTCATATTTAATAAAATACACATCATCATCTTGAAGTTACATATTTTCATGAAGCAGTATGCACATCGTCATGTCATCTATCATACATTAAGTATTTATATGATTCATGCATTGCAACTGCGTAAATTGTCGCACACATATTTAAATTTAAAGCAACACATTGCTGATTTAGGTTTCTTACCTTGAAATTCTCGAGTAACTAATTTTAACTTTGCAGTGCTGCTTGACAGTGGCAAAAAAATGTTTAAAAAAATGAGAAAAAATTTGCATCGCGCCGGCTAAAAGGCTTGGCATAAATTAGAAGGAATGCTGAAAGGCGCCAAACTCCTAAATTGTATTTCGTTTACGAAAATTTACTCGATATTTACTTTATATTGGCATGCTATTTATGATAGCAAAAGAGTAAACATAATAGGTGAATTTTCTATAAAACGTAAGCTACAATTAAAATTTTATTTATGACCAATGATTGATATTCTGCAACGCATGAATAAATTTAGTAATAATGATAGTAACAAATATTTCACAATTTACAATTTCCGTGATTTTAATTATCTTATTTGCTCATCTTTTCTAAGAAAAATTAAAAGAGTTAAAATGGATAAATAAAAAAATGTATTTTAAGCAATACAGAAAATAGCATTTCCCTATTGCTTCATTTTCTCAAATTCCTTTCTATTTTTCTTGTCACTAGTGTTTTTTTATAGAATGAGCATTTTTAATTTCTTCATCATCATCATCAGTGATGCATCACACAAAACTTTTGCGCACGATTCTTTAACCGTGAAATTCCATTAAAACATGCATTCATAAGCGTTAGGTTGTCGTCAAGACGAACAAATAAATTTGGAATATTGAAAAGAGTTGATAACATGCATGTTTATTGGAATTTATGAAGACAGTCAAAGTAATTTAAATAATTTTAAATCCATCGAACTTCATCGTTGGACTTCACTCTTCTTCATATACACATATTAATAATAATAATATGCATCATTTTGAATGTCGCATGTAAAGCAATTTTCGACGCAGTTTTTTTTTGGGTTGACAAACACATTTATTCAATGCTCTTTATATTATTACCCTGTTTCATTGTCATGTGTATGTGTGTCGCATATATGAGTAAAGAAGTGAAGAGGTATAAGACGAAAAAAGAAGGTAACGAAACAAAAAACAAGTTCATTGGCAACGAAAACGGTTGAAAATATAATATGTATGAAATATTTGTAAAAAAATAATGCAATGCATTAAAGAGAATTCAAATTCATGTTACTGTGTCTGCTGCTTTCCTTCTCTTTCTCTCGTTTATTCGTTCGCTCACTCGCATACTTGATTGCTTCGCAATTAATTGCATAATCATGTGCTACACATTCTTTTCAACTACTTGTATGCATGCACTTCATTTTGTCTCTGTTTTTTTATAAAACTTTTAAATTTAACTTCGCATTTATTTTTCAAGAGATAAAAAAGAAAACTTGACCTTAACTTAAAGTCTAAAATATTTAGAGAGTCAATTGAATGCTTATTCAAATCTTTATTGCAAAATCATTGCTACTTAATAGCGAAGAATATACATTTTGTAACAGTTTCTTTCTAAAATAACTTTAACGATTTTTATTGCAAGAACATTGAATCGAGGTATGGTCATACTATTTTAAGAATATTTTTAGACAATTTTGAATCAAATTTGGTAATAAATTGGTTTATTTTTTTTGTTTTTGTCTAGTAAAACCTACAATCTTTCCTCCTCCTCGAATCCTATTTTTTAACGCTCGTTCGAGTGAAAATAAATGGATATAAAATTCTAATTTTATTCTTGAAAATTTATTGTGTACATTTTGTGACTCATTTTATGTCGTCTCACATTATGCCGAATTTCATAAAAGGCGAGAGATCTTTTTTCTTCGTTTTGACAGTCAAGAAAGAACAAGTTCCGTCAAGTCAGAAATCTTTTTTTTCTTCTTATTTTATACACTTCTATCGTACATTTGAATAATTAAGCAGAAAAGAAAAACCTGCGATGGCTTTTGCCAAAAATGGGTCAAAACATTGTCCAAAATTTTGTTTTCTTAAACTTATTCATTAAAAGCAATTTATTGATGTCTACAAATGAATTTATTGTTCATTTAATATATAATTTAATGAACGAGAAAGAAAGACGCATTGATTGCCAACACCAACATTGATCTAATTCGAATTTGTCAAAAAAGGCGAAAATTCTAAGGTTGAATCAATGTACATTGTGATTCGTAGTTGTCGTTGTCACCAATATGCGCTAGTATTTGTACATTTCAGTTATTTCGTTCTCACTTACATATATTTGTTTCAAAAAAACAGAATGAGTAAAATAAAACCTGAAATTGACATTAAGTAACGTTAAATTAAGCGTTGTCTTCGTCATCATCGAAAGCATTTTTTCGCTCTTAATTTAGTTTCAGCAAAATAAATAAATTTTTTCCAATATTTGATATTCGAGTTTGGAATCAAGGCAGCAACACTTATATTTGTTAACTGTAAATTATGATGTTCGAATGTTTTGGGTCAGAGCGGAAATTGAAAAATAAAATATAAATTGAATGGAAGAAGCTTCAACAAGAAAAGGAAAAAGAGGAGGTAGAAAGAATTTTGAATGACGAAACTAATGAGTAATAAATATTCAGAATTAACATCAGTTGGCCATTTGATACATTAGATTAAATTGAGAGGTAAGTTGATCAAAAACACACGTCGTGACCTTTCCTTCCTCACGATAATAATATTATTTAATATATGATACACATGGATTGATGAATCTTACATCTGTCATTACCAATTTTTTTTACTCTTAAATATAAATTTATTACATTATTTGTTATTCTATGAGCGCGCCTTTTTTACATTGTGGTTAAATTGAAAATGATTTTTACGATAAATAATTGCTCTATGCATGGTGAAAATTAATTAAATAAAAATACAGAAAAGGTAGAATTTCATAGTGTTTATATACACTATAGTTTACAATATATGCATGATCCTTGTACCTTTACACCCACGCGCGTTCATCGCTTAATCAATTTTGTACGCACGATAAAAACAATTTACGTTTTACGCTTAACTTTCAACGGACATCATCATTTATTAAATGTTTTTTCAATGATTAAACGTGACCATTTTAGTGCTTTTTACTTGTCATTTTGTGATCACTCTTTCACATCATTGAACAAGAAGGTAGTTTATTAAAAATAATAAATTTAAAAAAAAAACCGATAAAATCGAAATAAAAACTTAGATTAAAATGTATGTGTAAAGCTGTCAAGTTTATGTGATGAAAAAGGAAGTTTATGAGTAAAATTGCTGCTGCTGACGTCTTCTTTTCTCAAAACTTTGATGGTCAACATTGTTGAACTACAAAAACCAATATATTGAAGGATTGTGATACTTCAACTCATGGGCATATAAAGAGAGCAAAATTATTTGTACCATTTGCGAATCTCATTTAAATGCGACATATTAATGAGCCTGTGTGACCATTCATTTTTTAAGAACCATCAATGGACATTTCTCTCCCACATTTTTTTCTTGCTCGTTTTTAGTTGAAATGTAGGTCACTTCGAATATCACACACGTTCCAACTTTAAATAAGTTTATATATATATTTATTATACATGTATAAATGCATGAAATGCTTGTTTTGATTAATTTTTCTTTAAGTAACATTTAATATAAAGATTGCATAAAACTAAATTTTATAGGCAGTTATTTTGTTTCATGAGACCACAATGACGACAAAACGACGAATGGGAAAAAGGTTTTAATTCACAATACTTGATAAGCTTCCGCGTTGTTGAGTTTCACCTCATTTTTAATTAAAAGAATTTTTCTCTATTTTTCTACTCTATAGTTGCTTCTCGTCATGAATTTATTTCGTCACTATGGAGAAATGTAAATAATTATATATCTTTCTAAGTAAATTAATTGTATATATAACAAGAAAAAACCGTCAATGCAAATAAGTTACACTCTTTTGTCTCATTTAATTGAAATCTTTATTTATAACATTTCTTTTTATATATACTTATACATATCCATCCATTTTATTATTTCGCGTGATATTTGTTATTTAATAACCAACAATTACAAATGTAAGCGCATCAATTTCTTCTTCATTAAGAGTAAGAAAGAGAAAATTTTTTCGCAATAACATAAAATTTTTTTAAAAAAATTTCTCAGCGGGTTTTGAGTTAGCTTAGTCTACCAACAGCAACAGCATCATCATCATCGGTATATCAACAGTAGCAACCAAGTAAAGATCTTGCTTTCTCGTACCAGTTGATGATGAGATGATCATTACATAATGAAAAAAACAGATTCATGTGAGAATTCTTGTTTATTTACCTTTTCTTTCATTTTTTTTCTCTTCATCATCATCTCACCTTAATGTTTGTTAATGAGTCAACTATTATCATGTAAGTTGGTTTCATTTAGATCTTTTTCTATACATCGCTGCTGGCTCAATGAATGACTGTTGCTTATAATATTCATTAATTTTGCTACTGTAGATATATGTAAGTTAATATATATTCTTGATACATATATGTATGGCTGGTTGTTGCACAGTCATGATATAATGACGGAAAAAGATGTCTCTATTATGTTGGCTAAAATTTTCACGAGTTGATTTTGAATCAAGTAAAGCCATTTAGTCTCAACTGCGATGAAGACCGTAGGCTTTTTGAGAATAAAACTGAAGATTATTATCAAAATAATTAATTGCTTCATCTATCAACATTGCCTCAATGAGTAAAAAAGAGAGAAATTATGTACACAAGACTTTATTTTATTCTTCCGCAAAGTAACATAAAGATAAAAATGACAACAACTGAGAAGAGTTAAATCTTGAAAAAAGAAATAGAATCATAATTCTTTTTATTGTGTCATGATAGTACTACTATTCTTGTGATCACACAATGTAGATAGTATATACATAATGATGATGATCATTGTAATGAACAATAATATAAAATCTTAAAAATTATGATGTGGTTTTGTAATAGACTCGACATCTATGAACTTCTAACTGTTTTTATTTTTTCCACGATTGCAAAGTGCCAAGTAAATTGTGTCATTCTTTATGCTATTGCATTCTTTTCTCACTCATTTTATCTATTTGGAATATAATTTTAATTCTTTTAATTATATCAAAATCCCTTTCAATTGATTGTATTTCATTTTAATCAATTATTTTATGCATTCAAATTTGTCAGATTATTGAAATTCACCTCGGGAAATTTGATTAAATTGTGCTAAAAAGAATATTGAAGAAAGTCTGATTGTGATATTCAATCCGAGCAGCACATGACCAGTCGTACGACCGACGTGCGACCGACTTCAAAGAGACGGGCTTTGGCGGCGACCCGCGCATACTAAGTCACGACCGCCGTGCGACCGACAATAGTCGCGAAGGCGACGACAAGTCGTCGCAGCGTGGCCGTAGTACCATCATACGGCGTCGTCACGACGCCTTCGTGGAAATACGAGACGATCAGCGACTAGTCGCAAAGTCGGTCTTACGATCGCCTTAAAAAAATTTATGCGACCGCCTAGCAATCGACTTTTTTTTGGTTTTCGCGACTTTTTGGCGACTCTTCTTCATTTATGCTACCTGAAAATTAAAATGGTTTTTATCAAATTAAAAACAATATTTGTGCTTTATATATATTTATATTATTATTCACTTTATTATTTTATTTTAAAATTTTAATATTACATATAAAAAAACTTGCAAGAAAAATCGCCTCCCAAATTTTTCTAAGTCCCAAAATGATCATCAATCAAGTAAGAATTTTATGCACTTATCCTGAAAACTATGAAATCGACGATTAAAATTTAAAATACACAATGAATCAAACAATTTACTTACCAATCAAATAGAATCAGCTTAAGTCTAGTCACAAAAAATTAGAAAGAGAAAAATATTTGATTATTTTGAAAAAATTATATCATAATTTTCTTACCTTTTTATTTAGTTTAATCCTGACACTCCATCTTATCCATATTCATCTGCAGTAATAAATCAATTTAAGAACAAATTTTCAATGAAATCATTAATACTTCACTACGTGGTAAATTAAAAATTTTTATATCACGAAACATTTTTTTAAGCTCAATAAAAATAAACATGGCCGAGTCGCAAAATAGTCGTAAAGTCGAATTTCCAATTCCACGATGGCTGTCATGCGACCATCGTACGACAGTCTCTAAGTCTTTTTCGCATCAGTCAAAAAATAGTCGTGACGACTACTTGACGACAACCGTACGACCATCGTATGGCAGTCGTATGACGAGTCGCTAAAGCAGTCATAAAGTCGAGTCGCCGGCACGTCGCGACAGTCGTAGTCGCGCTGTGCTGCTCGGGCAAGTTTATTTTTTATTCTTTTTATTATACAATTTCAGACTTTTGGAAACTTTAAATTTTCTTTTTCATCACGTTATATTTTGTCTCTATGTGTTTTTCTTCTTTTTAAATTCATGTTGTTTTTATTCTTTTATTAGAATCTTCAAGTTATTTTTGATTCCAGTGTTCTTCCTTTGTTGGAAAATAGCAAAAAGAGGGCAATAAGACGATGAACTCTTATTTGCCGCATTTTTTTCACAACATTTCTTTTCTCGCTTGAGTGAGAAAAGTTCTCAGAATTGAAAATAATGTTAATGATAATTTAATAAGTAATGCTTTTTTGTGCTATGCTACGCTTCCTCTTTCCCCCCTTATAGTTTGGTGTATCAAATTTGTTAATTTTTTTTATTTTTTTCATTTTTATAGGGGAAATTTTGGAACAGTTCGTAGAGCAACACACAAAGAAACTGGCATAAAGTATGCGGCAAAGTTCTTGAGACGCAGGCGTCGAGCAGCTTGTTGGGCGAAACAGATTCAACACGAAATAGCCGTTTTAATGCTGAGTGCTGACTCTGAGCAAATCGTTAAACTTCATGCTGTTTATGAAACACGCAGTGAATTTGTACTAATTCTGGAAATGTGAGTATAGTATCACACCATGAGAAAGTTTTCGCTTCGCTACTCAGTTTTTTGACAAATTCAGTTAATTCTAAAACAGCTGGTTACTGATAAATCATTTATTCTCGTTATGCCAATTTCATATATAGGGCCGCTGGAGGAGAGCTTCAAAATAAAATTGATGAAGATGGATGTTTGTCAGAAGACAAAACGCGTATTTGTGTACGTGAGGTGCTAAAAGCGTTAGAATATCTGCATCGACGAAATGTCGCTCATTTGGATTTAAAACCACAAAATATTTTGCTCAACACAAACAATCTAGAAGGTAATACTGAGAAATCAGACAATAAAAAATTTTTTTTTGCTCAACGACTTTTCGATATATACATAAATATTCAGCAATGACATAATGTTTCCTTTTTCTTGTTCTTTCTGTCTTTTTTTATAACTTTCATTCAGATGGTTTAAAATTATGTGATTTTGGATTTTCGAGAGCTATTGAAGGAAATTCGAATGTATGTGAAATTCAAGGCACTCCTGACTACGTTGCACCGTAAGTGACAACAAGTAGAATTTATTGAGTGACTCACCTATAAGAGTTTGTTTCCTTGTCTTACAGAGAAATCGTTCAATATGAGCCGCTCAGCTTAAACATGGATATTTGGTCAGTTGGCGTTCTCGCTTACGTACTTTTAACCGGCTATAGTCCATTTGGCAGTGATGAGTAAGTTTTATTATTGTTTAAAATTTAAACATTTAATTAAATTTTGTTTTCTACTCTTCTTTCAACAGCAAACAGGAGACTTTCCTAAATATTTCAAAATGCCATTTAACATTTCCCGATGATCTATTTCAAGATGTGTCTGATGATGCCATCAATTTCATTAAAAGCACATTGCGACTTAAACCATGGTAAGAAAAATATAAACATCTTAATCTCATAACGATTGCTTGTTTAATACTCTGGAAACATATTTGCTCAGTTCATTCTTTTGGTCAATAAATTCTACATTGATCAATGCAAATTCCTTAGTTTATAATGAAAACGAGAAATATGCTATACCTTAAATTTTTTCTTTCTTTTTCTTTCTTAAATAGATTTTGATTATGTGCTTATACCTTTTATATTTTCGATACTTTTGTATGTGTATAAAAATTCTTACATTCTGTATAGAATATTATTTCCGTTAGATTATTTGCTTTTGAGGTTTTTACAGAAAATTTTTATAACTTTTCTTTTAAAATTAATTAGGCAGATTTCAAAAAAGAAAAAAAGTTTTCAAATTTTACAACCTCATTGTGTGTTAAAATACAAAGTAAATTGTTGATTGTTGTAGAATAAGCCTAAATCAACTGTGATTGTAAAAAGAAGAGAAAACTATTGAACTTTCTACTAAAAAACCCTGGCTTTTTGAAAAAAATTCTTGCTTTTCATTCATAACTCTTTCATCATTATTCTCTATTCTATATATATATATATACTATATATATTTATATTTTTTTACTGGTTTATGGTTCTGCTTTGTTAACTTTTCTTTCATTATTAATACTCTTGTTGTTTGCAAAAAAATGATTATCTGCACTACTGGTCACATATCAAAAGTATAATAATATTTTGTTTGCTCTAAACACACAAAAAATCAAAAGCGAGAAAATTTACAGTTTTAAACCAGAGTTCTCGTAACATTAAGAAAAGAGCGAGCAGCAAAAAAAAGGTCACATAAAATGTCAATTGATGGCGAAAATGCAAGAGAAGGGATTAGTAAATTACAATTGTATGCAGTTTAAGTGTATTTTTAAATACCATACTTGCTTGCTTTAGTTCAATATTCTTTTTATACAAACACACATACACACAAAATAAATAAAATCTTAATGGAAACGTTCTCGAGAGTGTGAGAGAGCGAAATTTGCGAAAAACAAACTCAACATGGACTGTGATTTGAATTGCAAATGATTTTTGCCTTTAAAAGTAATTAGCATCTGCTTGCATTTAAATCAAGTATCGTACTTATTTGACAAAACAAAGTCAATTGTAATGAAAAAATAAATAAAAATCATGATATGGTGAGCAAAACAGAGTACAGATATGGCAAGGGCTCGCCATTTTATTGTTATATAATTAATCTACGATGCAATGTCAATGAAAATGTTAATTTATTTTTTACTCTTCTCTTCTTTTATTTAAATAGTGATCGCTTAAACGTATTTGAATGCTTAAATCACAAATGGCTTAAAGTAGACACACCGCAGAGTACAATAATATCACCGCCGCCACATGTCTTATCCGTACAAACATTAAATGTGACAATAAGCACCACAGATGAGTCTGTGAATAATATAAAGTGCATATCTACGACAAATTCGACAATTGTGACACCATCATCAAATATAAATGATGGAGAGACTAAAACTGATGAGAATATATTGACAAATGAAAAATACATTATTGATAAAGACGATTATAGTGCGAAAAACGCTGATGATGCTTACGAAGAAGACAAAGAAAATTCACGAATTGTTGAGCAAGAAAACACATCAATAACAATGTCGATAATTCCATTTCATCATATGAATGGATCGACAACAACAACAGATCGAGCTACAGCAAATACAGCAGTAAAATTGGTGTTAGAAAAATCCGCATCGATATCACTTTTCCCTGATGCACCAACAACGCCCAAAGTTTGTCGAAAAATGATATACGAAGACGAAGCAGAACTCAAAGAGATTGTCAAAAAGTACCAGACAACTGCGACAACAACATGCTGCGATAATGAAAGCACTGTTAGTGAATGCCTTGTATGTCATCCTAATTCATCAGTACCGAAAACATCGCTTGAACTTGACAAAGGAATCACATCATGTTAAAATGGAAAGCATGTCTATTATTATTAATCATAAAATTATGTATTTAAATTAATATTTATGAAAAAATCGTCTTACATATCCCTACATCAAAAATCTAATGTTTTAAAAAGAAATTTTCTTTTTCTTTTCTATCCACAATGGACCAAACATTTTTTTTTTTTCAAAAAAAGACATGCAACATTGTAAATATATTTTTTTCCTTTTTAATTAAGAATTAAGTTCTTGAGTTTCTTCCAAAATAATTTTTCCTTCTAACATAATTTAAATACAGAAAATGTTTAATATGAGGTAAATTTTACACTTTGAAGTTTTTATTAAGATGATGAAATTATTGATAGAGGCATTTTCAATATTTTTTCGTCAATGTGTTTCTTCTTCAATCTGCCTTCATTGAAAAGCTGTTTTTAAAAAATAGAGAAATAAAAAAAAGAAGAAAGTGTATGAATTTTGGTGTGCCTTTTTATGCATTATATATGAATTTGCGGCTTTTTGAAACTGATAAAGACATTTTCACATGATCGAGTGTGTGTAAATTAGACTGATTTTAAATGAATCGCCACAATTGAGAAAAACTTTTTTCGAACTTTAGGTATATACAACAATATATATTTTTAAGAATCAACCAATAGAAAGCCTTTTATTGGTGCCAAAATTTCCTTATTCCTCTATCACAATCCTTTTCTTTTTTAATGAAAAACATACTAAGCATACAAATATTCTTAGAAAGAAAAAGTAATAATGAAAATGACTACAAATAAAGAATGTGAATCACCAATAAAATAAATGATCTGTTTTACTGTCTATTTTTCATTTTGCATATTTGTTGTTCAAATTCTTTCTTGTGCGACATGTGTTACACCACATATGTGTCTCGGCTAAAATTTGAATTGAAAAATTAAATCCGTTATTTTCCACTTGGATAATTTCTCGAACGATTATTTCGAATAAAGAATTCATTTTTAGGAGAAGACTTAGTGTGTTCATTGTACATTTCTAAGGCGAAGTAAATTCAAAAATTGAAAAAATCTATTTTCTTGTTGAAAATGTTTAGAAAATCATTTCAAGTTACACCAAGAGTTGCTTCATCTATTCGGTAAGCATTAGATTTTATTAAATTTGTTTTTAATAAATTAGAAATCGAAAGACATGCCGGAGAACTTTGTGAATGGCCGGTTGTTATATAATTTTACTTTAAAAACACTTGGAAAAGTTTTGTTTACAGCTTATTTGTACAGCTTTATTCGGTACTTCTATTATTAGTAAAATACATTTTTAGAATGAATATAATTTAACGAAGAGAGAAAGCTGTAATTGTGTACAAAACAAAATTCTTGTGACGATGGCGGTTTTATAAATAAGCTCTTCTTATTATTGTGTACTGACCAATGATTTATCTGATTGAAAAATCCGCAAAAACACATTCGCTATTTATTCACATATTAAATCTCATAATTAAACTGTAATTGACAAAAGTTTCATTTATCATTAAATTCTTAATAGCATGATGAGTTCAAAAGGACCAGATCATGATACTGCTGGTTCGATCCGTGCAGCAGGTGGAAGCTTTGCAAAGATGGAAGTGGCACACGAAGAAGAATATTTTTATAAATTGGTGAGTTATCAAAAAAGATAAAAAAATTGTTTGTTTGTTTGTCATTATCAAAATAAATTTTTATATAGCGTCAAGAACAACTTCATAAATTAAAGGAAAAAAAGAGTAGCGAACTTGAATTCAGAGAAAAGGCAATCAAGGATCATGAGGAAGCAATCAACAGACATAAGCAAGCTATTGACGAATTGCGTAAATCAAAATAAATTTGTTCTTATATGTCGTTCCTTAATCAAAAAGATTGTTCCATCAATTAGCCACAATTATTCGGAGAGAAATGAAAATTTTCCATACTAACAAAGACATTTAGTGTACTCCTTCAGTAAAAATTATAAAAACTAGAACGTATCTTTTATGTTTGCAATCTTCAATTTACTTTTCAATTTTGTCTTTTTACAGAATGATGGAATTTAAAACGACTTAAACAATTTACGCATTTGCTTTTTGATGGAATGAAAATTTAATCTGTAGTGAAATAAAAATATCATTATTAATCAGATAGCTATCGTCTTTTAATAAAATCTTTTATTTTTTTGATGTTACCATTTAGGTAGCTACAATTGAAAATTAAGCTTAAGCATACATACAATATAAAATTCAACAACTTTTGTATTATAAAGGAGGTGGAGATGATAAATCGAATTTTCTTAATATTGTGAAATTTTTACCGTTAAATAAAATGTTACAATTTGATCTGGCGATGATTAAATAAGTAGCAATTATGCATACAATACTGTAAAATCATCAAAAATATTATATTAAACGAATAACTAAAATAAGTGGAGTACAAATAAAACAGTACTAAGACATTTAAGTTAATATTCGATTTGATTAAGATCTCGCGGTTTTCTTGAATACTTTAGTCCTAATGAATCACCGATCTCGTCAATAACTTGTAAAGCATAATCAAGTTGTTCTTTGGTATGGGCAGCTGATAAGCAAAAGCGAATGCGACCTTCCATAATTGGAGTCGCTGGAAAACCAGCACCCACCACTGCTATTTGTCTCTTTGTCAATGTTCGAACAACGGCACTAAAAATATAAAAAGTTTTAATAGATTTTAATTTATAATAATACTATCATAGTAACCTACCCAATTTTAGAAAACAAATAAACTAACATTGGCACTACGGGTGAGTCTTCGTGACCATAGGTGATAACGCCAATCTGTGCCAAACGTTTTCTAAAATATCTCGTATTTCTAGCCAATTGATCGATACGCTTTTTCCCTTCATTTGTACCATCGAGACCCATAATGATCTTCATCGATGTAAGAATTTGTTGAGTTACAGCAGGAGCCATTGAACTTGCATAGCAGTGTGCATGACTATTCGCACGTAAGAATGAAATAAGGCTCTTTGAACCACCAATGTACCCACCGGCCGAACCAAAACTTTTTGTGAAAGTTCCCATTAAAATATCCACATCTTTTGGATTAATGCCATAGAAATCACAAACTCCACGTCCATGATTTCCAGTTGCACCAATACTGTGTGCTTCATCTAAATAGATGAAGGCTCCATATTTTTTCTTAATTTCGATAATTTCTGGCAGTTTAACAATAGATCCTTCCATACTGAACACACCTTCTAAAATAATCAGTATCTTTTTCCATGGTTTACCATTCGGTTGTCCATTGACGATTGCTTGTTGAATAACTTTCTCTAAGTGATGTGTATTATTGTGCTTATAGACTTTTATTGTTGCGCCTGATAATCTTAAACCAAGAATGATTGATGCATGATTTTTCTCGTCTGATATGACGAGGCAACCGGGTGATAAAAGTGACGGCAAATTGAGTGCATTCGTAGCGAAGCCCATACCAAAAACTATAGCATCTTCTACTCCTAAAAATTCTGCTGTCAATTTTTCTAATTCTGTATGCAAAGCATTTGTGCCTAAAATAAATTTTTTCATCATAAAAAGAGAATAAAAAAAATTTATTTCATTATACCTAATTCTCGACGTGGGCTGTAAGTAGCAATTCCATATTTATGAATTGACTCAATGGCATCATCAGCACAAGGTCCTTTATTTTGTGCAAATCCCAAGTAATTATAAGATCCAAGATTCAAACATTTTGTTTCTGTTCCAGTAAATTCAAATGTCCATCCATAGTCCTTCGTTACTCTATCTTTAAGTGTGACAGTGTCAGCTGGGCAACTACAAATTGGTCTATTCCAACAGTCTTTTACTCGACGATATACATATCGCAAGTAGAAACTTTCAAATGCAGCAAATAGGGGAACATAGTCATCTCGATTCTTCTCAGTTGCAACTTTAGGTACGAAGAATAATTGATTGATGTACCCGATAATCATCAACAAATAAAATCCGAGGTAGGTGAGGCAGGCTGTAATGAGAGTTGGTTGCTCGAAACTTTCTTTGAAATTTTCATCTCTTTTGTACTGGTTGTTGATGTCTTGGTTCTAAAATTAAATGTTTTACATATATATGATATTAGTATTTGTATCACTATAACCGGCTCTATTCATTAAGCAAATAATTGTGAAAATAGCTTATTAATGTTACAGAGAAATTTTTCTAATGAATCATCAAATGACATTTGTTTAATTAGACAGATAACTAAAAATCACAGGAAATTATTAAAATTATGAGACTCAATTATGATTTTATCATTCATAATACAGAGAGTAATATGATATAGTACACACATGTATGTGTTAATTAAAGATAAGCTTGAAGGTTTTTTTGAGGGTGTTGCTATATTGATTTTTCATTTTTAAAAAAAACATTTCAATTCTTCATTTCTTTTTGAAATATAACTTACTGATTCAATGCTTCCATTTTTATCAATACATGTTTCATCGACTGAAACTAATTTGTGATTGACAAATCCATTTTTATGAAAGCCATTAATTTTTTCGCCAACTTTTTCACCCGTATTCTTATTATTTTTGGACTTGATGACTGTCATTTTTGATCTGGTTTTATTATCCGATTTAATGTGTTATATTTTTACTATGAACCGACTTGAAACACCAAAGATAACTAAAGAAATCAATATTTTGTAAATGAATATCGTGAGGAAAATTTCTTGTCAAATTTAACTTCTTTAATCAACTGTTTTATAGATTTTCCTGACTTCCATTCACTTTACGGCACTTTGAATGCAAATTATCTTTGTTGTCTTGCAGCAATAAATGGCTATTTTGGACAATGTTTCACAAAATCAAAAATTAAAGAAAAATACGGGCAAAACCGTGCGACCCAAAACGTCTATCTCGAGTATAACAAACATAATGTTCGTTTTAAATTTCAATCAAACGTTAGAAAAAAAGTGTATGTTCCACTCTGAAAATGAAAAAAAAGAAAAATGAAACACGTGTTGGGATCTTCTAATTTTTGCAGAAATTTTCACATGAGAAATTTTTTTTGTTCTCTTTATTTTCCAATTTTTCCAAATTTTATCATTTTTTGAAGACTTATAAAAAATCTTATATACAACAGTACACTTTCCTTTTACTAAGTTTTTTTGACATTTTGTTGAAACAATTACTTAATAAATATACTCTCTATTTCGCATCTATAAATTTTCTCTTTTGCCCATCTCATCTTCCTTCATTTCGACATTCATAACTTTTTTCATTAAGAGGGAAGGAAAATGGACTTTGAAACTTAATTAGTTTAAAAGGATTAAAAGAAAAAAGAAACTGTTGAATGCCTCAAGCATCATTACACAATAGACAGATAGAGAAAGATGAGAAGGAAAAAATTGTTGGTGATTCAAGTGAAGTGAAGTGAATGAGTTTTTTTTTTGAAGAAAATGTCATCATCATCATTAAGTGCTACAATATTCTTAAATGAAAATTTTGATTCTTTCATGCTTTTACAGGAATTATTCAATAGATAAAAATAATAATCATAAAAAGAGTTAAATTATAAAATCTTCTTGTTTGCATAAAAATTTACATAAGAGAGCTAAAGATATAATATGAGAGGCGTTAATAATAAAAAAGGGTGAAAAAATTTAAGCGATTAATGATAGCATGACTTTTGTTTAAGGTATGCTTTATAACTTTTTTATTCATCGTTCATAATGTTTTTTTTTCTTGTCTCTTGAAGGCACAATAATGATTTTATCATTTTCTTTTCTATATTATAATATCTCTGAGTATTCGTGAGTGAGGGGTAATAGGGTGGGATTTTTTATTTTGCATGTAGCTTATATGTGTGGTATGAATAAGAAAAAGGAAGTGTGATGAGGGTCATTTAAAAAGAACAATAATAAATAAATAGAATAGCTGGTAAAAAAATGAAACATGCTTTTTCTTTACATTATTTCAAATACTTTTGTGTAAGCTCACTGTTGACTTTTGAATCATAAGAGAGATAACACAAAAATAATAGAATACTATAAAACATAGACTAGAAAAGGGAGACAGAGAAAAAAGAAAGATATGAATTTCTTTTCAATAAATTTTCATTACTTTTTTTGCCTAAATTGATCATTTTCATCATTCACTCATTCAAAATCATTTGACGACTCTGCTAACAATTATTACTTAAAACTCTTTTTTTAAACTTTTAATGGGATTTTTTTATATTTTGCTGTGTTTGTGTGTCTGTTTCATTCGTTCATTCGTTCGCTCTCCATAATTCCTTTCACATTTTACAAAAATAAATTTTTTCTTTTTTTTCTAGGTATATTTTTTTCTATTCAGGGTTCCAGTTATTCGTTCAACATCAACTAATCATCTCCTGTCACTTGAATGTACAAAAAGCAGAAGTTTCTAATTTCTACTTTGCTCTTCTCTTTTTTCGTGGGCAAAAAAATTCAGTTTTTTATGCATAGATTTTTTATATGCCTTCTCCTCTCTTCTATGTTTTCATCATCGTATTACATTATTATAAGGTATTACGTACATTCAAGGGAGAACTATTTAATGCTTTCTGTCTCTACTTATGTGAGTGTGTTTTGTGTGAATATCATTCATTCATCTTTAATATGTCATTAAGTACGGATCAGCGTCTAACAGAGAGTAAGAAATATATATATATATAGAGAGAGAGAGAGAGATAAAGTTTAAAAAGGGAAAGAAACTTTTTACTTCAGTTATTATAACATCATTTTTTGTGAGAATCTTTTCCTCTCATCATCGTCATTTTATCATAAAAATAATAAAAAAATAATTTTAAGATCAAGAAAAAAAGTTTTATAATAATCATTCAATAGCGCAGTCTTTTATGTCTTTTTTAATCTTTTTCTTTATCGACGTTGAAACTTTTTCACTCTCACCCTCATTGGCATGACTTGTTATCATCGATTATAATTTTTAGCTTCATGAACTGATGAGAACAAAAGAAAAGTTGTTTTTGTTATAATTTTGTCCTTACATCATTTTTATGGGCGATGAATGAGAAAGTTTCAAGTCAATTTTTAGTTATCAATATTATCATCATTATTATTAGTTTTCTTCATCATAAAAATGTCAAATCTGCTTTCCTAAACTTAGACCTATTACATATTTCCTACAAGTAATTTTTCTTGTTTTTTAAGTTTCATGTTTTTTCACTAGATTTTTTTCCACAAACATCATCACATTTATATTTACGTCATTGATTAGTATTTTTTATCATCATCATCTTTATCGCCACTACTTTCTAATAACGTATCTCTATATCATCGTCATTCTTTTGTAAAAAATATATTGTATAAAGCTAACTAAGGTCTTCTTTCTTATTTAAGTTTAACATGATGCATAAGCGTGGAGATTGATTGCACAAATCAAAATTTATTTAAATAAATAGAGATTTTCCTTCTTTTAAAAAAATAATAATAAATCATGTCAATTTTTCAATGATGGTAGGGATGAAAATGTTGTGGTTTAATATAAAATAGAAAAGTTTTTTTTCCAATCAATCTCCACAGAGAGATTCTTTTTTTTATCACACATGCTACAATCATATTCGATATCTCACGGCTACATAAGTACATACATTAAACACAGTTGTAAAATGGAACATAAATTTCATATCAGTTTTGTTTTTTGAAGTAACCCAACAAAAATTGTTACAGCATAAAACAATATAAATTTATATATTAATGTTTTATACTATCGTATATGAAAAAAGTGAGAATGTTTTTGTCTTCAGCAATTTGAAAAAATAAAAATTTTTTTTTTGTTCTCTCGTTTCTCTTGTTCATGTCAACACATAAAAATGTATACAGTAACATCAATTAAATTAAAGCGAAAAAATGTTGCAGCAGCAGCATCATCTCCCTTTAGGTTCTCTTTTTCCACTTTGTCATTCCTTCAATATTTATTTTTTTAGTGCCAATATTAATAATTGTGTGGAGAGAAACATAATTTTTTTTTCATATTTTTTTAATTTATTTTTTTTGCTCTCTTATTTATTTTGGCACTAAAAAGTTTTGTGGTGTTGTGGTGAAAACTCCATGATAGTAGTGCTATGACATCCCACTGCTCGGATCTAATTCAATTAGATAAATTTTTAAAAATTGAATTTTAAGGTTAGTGTCAGTGTATAAATGGACAAAAACAGAGAATGAAAAATTCAATTAGTTCTTCTCATTCTTACCATCTAAGTCTGTTGCATAATTGTTTTGTATTCGTTTCATGCTTTCATGCTTTTGAAAATTATCGTTAGCCGTTGGTGAATCAAGAAACACAGGATCCTTTGATGTATGCACGATTTTCGATCTATCGATTTCAATGCCACTACCTTCTGCATCCGATTTCATACTTTTAAAGCTCACTTTATTTTGCCTCGTGCTACGACCACCAAATTCTCTTGGATCAAAATCAGCAAAGGCCAAATCCTTTTCACGTGTCGACGATGGTTGCGCCTTCAATTTTGCTAGACGCGTTTCTACTATCTGTATATGTTTGATTATGTAATCTTCATTTGGTGCCAGCTTATGAGCTTCATTTAGACAAGAATGAGCTTTTGCCAGCAAACCACGCTCAACATATACTACACACAAGTTATGTAATCCTTGAATGTTGACAGGATCTAGTTGAAGGATTCTCTTATAGCACTTTATTGAGAGATAAAAAAATTTTGTTTGTGAGTATGTATAAAGTGAAAGAGTAAAAGGATAAAGAAAAAAATTTCATTTAAATGTTGGTACTGCATTTTATGAAAATTAAATTTTCAAGATAGAAAAAGTATACTGCTGCAGTAAAAGTCTTTCTTGTGTATCGAAAAAAATATTTTCATGTAAAATGATAATCTATCCCACTCAAATTTTCTTTTTTACCGCATTTTTGCAAAAAATACGCTATTAGGCTCACGATGGCTGGCTGGCTGGCTGGCTGGCTGGCTGTATGTGACAGTGATAACTCGGCAACGGTAAGTCGTAGAGAGGTGGTTGATAGCTTGTTAGAAAGGTCTCGACGTGTAGGTGAGCCATCAAAAGAGTTTTTTGGGTAAGTGTTGACCCAAGAGTGGTCCACCACATGCATGTCCATCACATGGACCAAAAAAAATTTTTTTCCCCAAAAAGTTTTAAAACGTCATGAAACGTTAAGAAAATATGTCAAAAATTTTTTTAAAAAAAATTGACATGTCGCTAAGAAAATAGGACTAAAAATATGTGAAATTTTGGTAACAAACACTGATCTGTTAGGCAAAAATGCGCTCTAATCGTCCGACCATCCAAGGCGTCGAGATAGATATATTTTTTCATTTTTAATCATTTTTTAAAAGTAATTTCATGATCCATTAAAATACGAGAGATTCTTGTGGAAACTAAACTTCAATTTCACTAATGGTAAAAAAGCTTACATGCTCGGCTGCATCTATGTCTTTGAGTGTATTAACGTAAATATCTCCTAGCAAAATCAGACCCTTCACATGGTCAGGATGATATTTTACAAGTTGATTTAAAAACGGAGCTGCTTCAAGTGGTCGATGGTCATCAGCAAGCAGTAGAGCTAGATTGAAAAGTGCGCTTCTAAAATCTTCTTTTATGTGAATTGCTCGCCTGAAATAATGTTCTGCTTCTTCAACATTTCTATCGTCCATTGCCAGCATACCCAAATTGAAGAATACTCGTTCATTTTGATCTGTGAATAAACAAAAAATTTATTTATTTTATTGTGCATTTTACTCTCAAATATATGTAATTTTAAGCTCACCATCTTTTTCCAAGAGCTTCATCAGTCGTTCTCGTGCAATTTTTCTTAGCTCAGGTCTTGCAAGCTCTTGAAGTAAAATTGCTGAATTGAGAAGAGCTTGCTCATGCTCGGGATTGTATTCGAGTGCTTTGTCAAGATAGGCGAGTGCTTGAGCTGGTTTATTCAATTCCAAAAACACTACCCCAAGCTAAATATATTCATTCAAACAAGAGAGTAAATAAGAAAAATGAGAAAATTATGAATGATGATAGAAAATAGAAAAAGTTTTTCTTCACTTTACTTTTCGCCTCTGATTTCTTCTCTCATTCATAATTTTCACCATATTAAAGTTAATTTTAAAGCAACGATGGTAAAGTTTATGAATAAATAACAAAAAATTGTATACAAGAGAATGTGAAATAAAGGCAAGAAGACATATACACATACATTGCCCTGCCAATTTCTCTTCTTCGTATTCATCTTATTTTTCTCTCTCTTTTGCTTGTTGTTGCGTAGCGAAGAAAAGGAAAACTTTCTTATGGTTGAAGCAAAGAAGAACGGAAGGAAAATTTCTACCGATGGAATATATTATGTGTGTTTGTATGTGAATAAAAAAGAAAAGAAGAAGCACAAAATTATGAAGAAAGTGAAAACTTTTTTTCTGACTGTTTCGCTCATTCTCCTTCAGGATAAACAGCAGATTGCTTCTGCTGCCATTGCTTTTCATATTTCTTTCCATTTCTTTTAAAAATCACAAACAGATGTCTGGTGTTGTTCACATTCTTCTTTACATCTTTATTTTCTTCTGTCTCACCCTTTTTTCTTCTATATGTTTAAAGAGATACATTTGAGTTTTTTTTTGCATTGAAAGTTTTTTTGGAACAGTTATGAATTTTTACAACAGCATATGAAACTTTTCAATACTCGTTTAAATTTTAACTTATGATTGGATATCAATATCGATAAAAGTTTAAAATAAATTCATATAAAGATCATGCACAATAAACTCTAATAACTCATCAATGTTTAAAAATGTCACAAGGGAAATTTTTGTTGTAAAATTATTAAATGGCAAACATAAATTCAATCAAACCACATTCATTTATTGAATTATGGCTTTGGGCTTTAGTTTTTGCAAAGCTTCTGCATAGGAAATCAAATGCAGGATTTGATAGTATTAATTGCACGTTTTATTTGACAAACACACGTACAATTTTTGCTTGCTCAATGTGCATATATTTGTCAAATGTCATGATGCATGCATTTTTCTCTTTTTTGCTCTTTTATTAAATATCAAGCTTTTTAAAGTGACAGCACAAAGTGAATGTTTAAACTTTTAAATAACTTCTATGACTATCACGTAAAAAGGGAGTAAAAGTAAGAAAAGTTTATTTTTTTCTCCTCCGCTAAGATGTTCAAGTCATAGAAATTTCTCAGCTGTATGCATATCATTTTCTATATTCATTGATAATAATGGAAATAAATTACAAACTTCCATTAGCATAGCATAGTAAAAAAAGAATAGAGAAAGAGAGAATGCTATAGCAACTTGTATACACATCAAAAGCAATAACATCTAAAGTGAATGCGAGACAATTGCATGGCGATGTTGGTGGTTGTAAGAGAGAGCAAAAAACTTTTTTTTTTCTAATAGATTTAATGTAAAACTTTTTCTTTGCTACTGGAATTTTTTTTCATAAAGATTTGTTCATTGTTTTGCTTTAGTTTATTGTTTTGACACATACGGCATTGAAATGCATGAATGAGATGAAAATTGTCGAAAGAAGAAAGAAAGCACTTAAGGGAAAATGAATATACTCACATTATAATAAATATCAGGATTGGCGCTATCATATAGTAATGCACGCTCATAGACTTCTTGTGCCTCTTTTGTTCGATTCAATTTTATCAATATATCACCTCTATTTATATAAGCCTGTGTGTAATCACTTCTCATTGAGATCGCCTGTCGATAGAGACTATCAGCTTCCTCCAGTCTTGTTGCATTTTTCGATATTAGATTGGCGAGATTAAGGAAAACATTGAGGTGATTTGGTGCGATACGGGCTTGGTATGATTCGCCTGGTTTTGCCTTTGGCAATAAACTTTTGGCAATAAGATAGGCATTTTCTGCTTCTTTATACTTCTTTAAATGATTATACGTTCTGCCGACATTAATCCAGCCACCAATGTCATCTTTTTGCACTTTGACAGCTGCTTGGAAGTACCGTAGAGCTTCATCAAATTTGCTCTCACTTTCGAGCGCATGCCCGACATTGTTGAAGAGTTTAGCGTTTCGTTTGTTCACCCGCAGGCCGCTCATAAAAATTGAATATTCAGTCTCCCAATCAAAATTCCTTGACCATGTTTTCATCGAATGTGAGAGTAAAAATAATGCCATGAAGCACCAAACAGTTTTCTTTGAACATCGTTCTGACATAAGGTGAAAACCATAGGCCACAATCAGACAAAAGCCCATACTTGGCATATATAACACACGCTCTGCGACAACAAAGCCAACAGGGAAAAATAAATTGCTCGCTGGCAAAAATGGTAGCACCATAAATGCTAGTCCCTGCTCATATTTCATTTAAAGTGCAGAAAGGAGTGTGGGAGAGAAAAAAAGAGAAAATAAATTTCATGTAATTTCCTACTGATTAAAAAATAAATTCGTCCACAAATCAACATTTAATCAATTTATGGCGAGAGACTGCATCATTTTGAATCAGTGTATGTATAGTATGTGGTGAAATGTGAAATCAATTCAGAATTAATGAGCGGGCACAATTCAAGTCAACTGTTTTGTGGATTTTGGGATTGAAATAAAAATAAATGTAAATTCTCATTTGGCCATTTTACACTTTTCAAATATCATTAATTTATAGAGTATATATCAATTTATTTTAAGCAAAAACTAATGACAATATGTAATCATTGTAATAATTAGGTAAGCACTCACCATAATGAGAACATTGGCTTTACGTCTATTTTCTGTGCTAATAGCAATCCATGATAACCATCCAACAATTGCATAGGATATGATTGTTAGTAAATTTCGTGGATCGCTGAAGCCTTTAATGAGCTCTATCGAGTTCATCGTCCAATCACAGACAAGTGCATCGGGAAGGAGTAATAGCCACAAATTTACCGATACGAGATAATTATATGTTAATTGTCTTATTGGTGAGCTCGATACTGAAGCAGGATTATCAAATCTAAATATAATGAAAAGAAAAATTTTTGTTTGTAAGTCATTGAACTTAAAGTTGAAAAAGCTAGAAAACTTGTAAAGAGCGTCGCTTTTATTCTTAAGAAAAAGATATTGTATGTAGATTGTAACAAAATAAAACCCTTCATTATGCATGAATATATAAACAGAAAAATTGTTTCAGACGCTTGGATGCAATAGAACGAAACTTGCTAAAGGAGAATTTAATATAGTGTATGAACGAATGAATTGAACTGAATTTTCTTAAAACATATATAAGTTGCGCAAGTATGAGAGTGTATGATTATGTCATTGACCCACCATTGAAGCTTTCATGAATTCATTTCTCTTTCTCTCGTTTTTCTCATTCCACTATATATAACTCGCCCCATAATCATCATCATCATCATCATCTTTTCATTTTCACCCGTAAATATTTTTTTTCGTTCTTTTCTTCTTTCTATTCACTGCCGCCATGAAAATACAACTTTCTCTCTGTGTATGCGAGACACAGACGAGGTGACCTTGAAAACGAATGTTTTGGATCAACGTTCGTTTCGAGGATAACGGAGCGGACGAAAAGAAGAAAGCACACTGTGTGTGTATGCGTGCTTGAGATTAAACCCTAAAAATTTTATATATATATACATTTTTATCTCAATAACTCTCTCTTTCCATTTCAGTCAGTCAGTCAAGCATCCTACGCACACACGCTCATATTTTGAATGACGTATAAAAGGAGAAAGATGAAAAGCTCTTCGTTTCTTATTATTCGTCTCTGATAATGATCACATTACCTACACTCAATGTTGCTGCTTGAATACTCACTTTGTAAAGACTGGCAGTTGTGCACCCATAATGTTGAGACGAGCAAAAAGAAGACCAAGGGTTGATACACACAGCACTATAAGGCGACGAGTGGCCTCATTTGGCCACCAGTTTGTCGAAAGCGATGGTGCTTTTCCACTAGCCAAAGTTTGTATCAAATGTTTTATGTCGTTTATGTGAAGCTGTTGAAAAAAAGAATAGAAAGAATTTTCAATATTGAACATTCTTTAGTCTTACTCTTTTACTGACGACTATACATGCATGAATATATGTTGAATGATATATTCACATATGGCTTCATACATATGTATACTATACAATATTGTTTAAGTACAAACCTTTTGTGCTACAAATATTTCATAAATCGCACATATACCGCAAATCGTTATGCCTTGTTCCTTGCACAACATGGCCGCCGACACAGCTAAGACAGTCGGTATAAGATACAGCCAACCTGTATGTACAAAAAAGAAAACTATGTAAGAATACATATATATGTGGGTTGTGATATGAAGTTTAATCTTTCCAAGCAGTCTCAAAAGTTTTTCTAGCTCTCTTGTGATTCATTAATTAGTTTCAATATGTTAGCAACTTGGATTTTAATTGGATTTCACAGTAATTAAACTTCTTTTTTCCTTACTAGGTAGCTTATTTCAAAAGAGACGTAGTAATTTGATCTGATTGAGCAATATATTCACACATAAGTAATTCTAATTGTGCGATGTCTGTCTGTTTATTAATAGAAAGGAAAAGTACAGATTACGCTTACCTGTCGATTTTTTTCGTCTCGTCGCTTTCACATAAAATATGAAAGCTCCAAGAAAGAATACACTCGATAATATCTCAGCTCTTCCAACAACGCCAGTTACCTTTAAATGGAAACGAGAAATTTGTAATAAATTGAGCAGGAAAAGCAATTTTTAATAAAATATTGAATGAATACATTTTTGTTAAGAAATAATAGAATACTGATTTTAAATTAGATTTTATTCCATTAATTCTTTTATGTTTTAATAAAAATAATCAAAATAAACACAGATAATCATGTAAAATCAACATTAAATGAAAACTTTCATTTTAAAATTCGACATTTAAAGCTATTTAAAATTTGTCTATTATTTCTTGAATAATTTTATTCACCTACATATCATACTATGGCATAAAATTAAATATTGCATTTCATTCGAATGTTTGTTCACAGTTGCTCATATCACTTTATAGGTATCAGAAATTTTCCATTAATTAATATTGCACGAGCTTTTGTTGTGCGTTGCCTTTATTTTTATTAAATTCCGTTCCAGGATTTTCATTTCTGTGGCTGACATTTGATGTCAAAATGTTAAACTTTTTATTTTTAGATTTGAAAACTTTGTTGCTTCACTGCGTTCGTCATTGAGCGATGAGCAATGAGAATGGGCAGTGTGGGACAGATTGGTATCCGAAAAAATGCTTCTTTAGCAATAAGATTAGCTAAAAAAATTCTTGCTCTTTTCTTGATTTTGCGTTACAGACAGACACAAAAAAGAGAAAAAAGTTCGCTTCTTTTCATCCCTCTCTTTCACTTGACATGAATTTTTTTCTTGAACGAAAAGAAGATTTGTTGCGAACGAAAAGGAATTTTCTGTTCAGAAAAATGAAAGAGAAAGACGATTTTTTCGTCTAAATATGTGACGCAAACAAGAAGATTAGACTCAAGGCGGTGAAAATTTATGATGTTTAACTTTACGATATTTTGCAATTTATGTTAGAAGAGGGTTGCTGCTGCTGTTGAAAGGATCTTTCGTCCAGTCCTTGTTTTATCTATATAATATTTTTTGATAGAAACTTGCCTAAAACTTTTTCTACAAGCCAATACTGTTGTTTCTGACAAATTGTTTGCAGTTTTGCAAGAATTTCAATTTTATAAAAACTCCCAAAAGCTAATCTCAATATATTGCATGCATGCAAATGCACATCAGATTCCTAAAATTTACAAATATTCCCAAAAAGCTCGTTTGATATTTGATGTAAAATTTTCATGCATTTTACACAACCTTTTGTTTGCCAAAGCACATAAATTCGTTTGACTTTTACTCTCTCGTTCGCTTTTTGATCAAAACGAAGAACGCAGACGATTAAGAAGAAAAAATATTTTCATGAAAATTTATGCTTGAAAGCATAGTTTTATCTGTAAGAGAGAAAAACTTTTTCATCTTGATTTTCGCCGCAAGTTCAAGCCAAAAGATGTTATTTTAACTAATTTTAGATTAATTGACTATGTTTAAAAAATATTTGACATTTGCAAGTTTAATGTTCATTTCATTTTACTTGTGGGAGCATTACATTATTTATCTATCCATTAAAATGTTTCTATTCTCTCTCATTTTGTATATAAAAGAAGAAAATAGAAAGAATGAGCAGTAGCAGCAGCAGCGTCTATTAAAAGACAAATATTGATTTTTTTCATGCCGACGCGACGAAGTAAAAGAAGAATTTTATGGATAAGAACATTGTGTTTCAGTTCTCATGTTGCACGAGCGCGTTTAATACCCTGTGTACTGTAACATTACCGCCTGTCGATCAGACGAGCTTAGTTTGCTTGCAGGACACTTGCTGTTTTGTCAACACGAACTGTTCGCATACATACGAAGAGTTTTAAAGAGTAAGCGACATAGATGAATAGATGGAAAATAAAATATATATTACGCACAGTGCCAAACCGAATGAGGGATGGATGACTTATATAAAGCTTTAGCTAAAAAAATTAGAAAATCGAATAGCAATAGCAAGGTTTTTCTTTTATTCCATTCACGTAATCGTTCTCTTTCTCTTGTTACTACTTCTTCTTTTTTATGCATCTCTTCGTTTTATATTTTTTCGGTAGCAGCAATGAAGGAGGAGAATCATCTTTCTTCTTTTATTTTTTTTTCTTCATGACGAGAGAGTGAGAAAGAAACAGAGAAAATTAAATTTTCAGGCTCTTTAAAAGTCATCGTCTGGCTTCGTGCATTAACAACAAGCTACCGTATATACACACATTGAAGTGTACATAATAAAATTGTATGTAGTAAGTAAGTGAAGAAAATAAGTGAACAAAGGAGTAAGAAGTGAACGAGATGCAATGTTTGAATGTGAATTAATTATAACTTATTCGTATATATACATTTTTTTCGTACTTGATGGTTTTCTTTTACTTACAGCTTCAGTGTGAATTGGATGAACGGCGAATAGCAATGCAGCAATGAAAGCTGTCACATCGGGTAGAATTATTGTGCTCATGCTGTATGGAGAAAGAGAAAAAGTAAAAAAGAAAAGAGAAGACAGGGAATGGAAGTTCATGAGTATAGTATAGTGAGTAATGGCAAACGGATTTTTTTTGTATTTTCTGAATGGCACAGAGGAATGAGCGAATAAAATTCAAATGGAATAATACAAATCGAGAAGAAATCAATTGATTGAGGAAGGCAAAAAAGAAGAAAAAAGCGTAAAAAATTTGTTTCGAATTTCAAAATAGGAGAGCGATGAGAAAAATCACAAAATGCCAAAACGTCGAGAGAATTTTATCTTCTTATGTCGTCTTATTCGAAAGGAGGGCGTTCGAATAAGAGATTGCGAGGCAAAAAAACTTTCTAACAAAGAATCTACTCTCGCCTTTCTTATGAAAATTATCTTTTTCCTTCTACTACCTTTAGACTTGTCCTTTTTTCCCTTCATCTCGTTATTTTCTTGTTGCTATTTTCCAAGTGTACTTTATTGGAAGTAATGGCAACGGTTCATTCTAGAGGGCATGAATTTTCTTTTTTTCTCTCTTATATACTTATATGAAAGTTCTCTATATATCTGTATCATCGTCTCTTCTTATCTATCTACATGTTGCAAAAAATATACATTTATTTACTTCTATTCATATGAACACATTCATATTTACTGCTGCATAGATAGTTTTTCAAATCATTGACTTTGAAATGTTCTTTTATTCTTTTCAATATGGACGAACGCTTCAAATGGCACTTTTAGGATATTTAAAATTGTTTTATTTGGATGATAGAAACCTGTGGGATCAAGAAACTGGCAATTTTTTCTTCAAATTTTGAATTATTTTTTCAACAAAAGCCTTCGGTTTTTTTAAAAAATATGAGAATTAAATTTGTTTTAAAACCAATTGCATAAACGTTATGAAAATGACAATGTAAAAAGCAATAATTTAGTTCTTTTTTGATACAAAAATTGAGAAGAGATAAAGTAAACCAACGAATGGCAGGAAATTTGTATTTCATATATATATGAAATATTTAACGTTTATTTTTAAATTAAAATATAAAAACATGCACCAGAAAAAATTAAGGACCAGGAGCACATTCTATTCTAAACAAAAGATTTAACAGTCTTTTAGGACCCTTAGAGAAAGAATAAATTTTATCATATGAAAAACAAGAAAATAAGCAACTTTAAATATTATTTTATTAGATATTTATACAGTAATTTAAAAAATAAAAAAACTACAATCCTTTGCTTCTTGTCTTTTTTAAAAAAATAAATCAATACATTTTATATTTAGAGAAATCACTTTTTTATTGCGTTACAATCATATACAATCGACAAAATCAAAATTCTGTAACACAATTTACTTTTTGTCCTTTTATTTTTATGCCTTTTTTTGAATGCTTTATAGGTTTATTTTATCATACAATTTTCACCGATATACGAGAGATAGTAAATTCGAAGAAACGAGACAATACATAGAGAGAAAAAAGATGACGATTTGGCAAGCTGTGACATAAAACTAATGAAAATTGACAGTTTTCTCCTATGTTTCTCATTCTCTACATTTTCTCGCTTTGATTGTTTCCATCAATTTTCATATTTTTCCTCACATTCCTTCCCATTTTACTATTAAATTTGTATTTATTGGTTTTAAATTTTGCCTGGTTTCTAACTCAATTTTTAATTTCATTAAATTAATCGTAAAATTGTCTAATCGTAATCAACTTTTTATTCTCACTTCAATTAGCACTGCACAACAATTCAGAAACACATTTTCTATTTTTCACATTGTTCGAATTCACTTACCGATAATACATGACTGAGACGAGAGCATGTAGCAGCATATTCACAAGATGATAACTCATCGGCTCCAGGCCAGAAATTGCAAAGTTCCATCGAAATGTCAAAACACATAATGGACGATATGATTTATGACTTTGTTCCTGTGAAAACAATTGAAGTCAAAAATAAATATTCCTTTATACATTGCCCAGTCATATGCTGCTGATATATTTATCATAAAAGAGTGTGAGCGTTTGCCATTGTTAGCATTATCATACACTACGCATCAAAATCATAATACTCTCTCTTTTTTCCTTGAATGATAATTATATTAAACAACAACCACAATAACAGATGGATTGAGTTAAATAATTTTTCATATTCATATTTCCATCAACGATTGACACTTTATTGATAAATCTGTTGTTGTTATTGTTGTCACGATAGATAATGATTATTTTTTCAATTCTGTAGTTACAAATTTCTAGTCAGTCATCGACTAAAAGAAAAATTATTTTTATAGCTTCACAATAAAAAGAAAGAAAAATGTATATAAATTTTATTCACTTATACACACATATACACTATAAAACTGAATGTGAACAGAGAAAAAAAAGAGAGTATAATGTTTCACGTTTGAAAGGAAAAGAATGATGGAAAAACTCAACAAGTGTCTCGTTCACAAGGCACTTAATTATTCAGAAGGTAATCTCAAATGAAAATTTAATGAGTAGATGGTTTTTATTCCTTAAAAAATTTCCTTACTTTGTGCATTGGTGTTCCCCAAAAGTCATTGAAGAAGACATTTTTAAGTGGCGTATGTGGACGCAAATCGCGATTTTCTTTAATCGCTGAAATATCGTCAAATACGAAGCCACAGTTGAGTGAATTATAATAGCAAAGGATGGAAACAAAAATTACAGCCACTCCATGTACATATGAAGTCATTATTGATGCTAGCTTCTTCCTTTTTTGTTTATTAAATTTTTTATTTAGTTATTTTTTATGGTTTTTCCTTTTTCTTTATATGGCAAATGCGTATATAAATATCCAATTATTTTTTCTTCTCGTGATGTGACAAAAAACAATTCAGTAAGCAGAAGAAGGAACAGAGCAAACAGGTTTCAACCTTTCTTGGTGCCAAGTTATATGATAAAAATTTATCGACATTCGCGAATTGCACTAAAAAATTACTTTTTTTGCCCGCTTTATTTTCTCGACTTTAAATTTATGCGAATAATTTTGGTCATTTTGTTTTACTCATTCATTCTAAGGAGAACTTACATTTGCTGTTTGCTTCTGTTTTGTTGTCGACAAAAATTTATTTTTCTCTCGTCGTCTCTCTTATCACTTGTTCGAGTAGCAATCATAAAAAATCAGCACAAAGCAAAAAATGCAAGAGCAGAAATAATTTATGATTTTTTCATGATTTTTAATGAGATTTCAGTCCGCAATTGGAGACAGCTTATGTTGCAGTAAAAAAAGTAATTTTCTTATATATTTTGTAAATATTTTTAACGGCAGTCACAGGTTTGAACTTTGCATATGTGTTAGAATTTCACTCTGCTCTTAACAAACACAAAAAATTTTCTTTCTCTTTTCTTTTTATTTTTGCGAAATTTAATTTAAATTTAACACTAATGCCAAACTATTCATTCACATCAAAACTTTCAGGATAATTTTGCTTTACTCGCTCAACGGTGACTTTCTTTTCACTCACAAATACATAAAATTTTTATTTATTCGCAAAAACCTTTTCTCTCTTCAAAAGATTGAATTTTAAATTTTAACAATTTTTTTTTCAACCGTAGTGATTTCTTGTACTTTAATATCATAAGTATTTTTAATATTTTCACTATAATTCTTTTTTCACACAAAAGTCTTGCAATCTCACTTGAAATTAATAAAAATCCATTATTGACTGTGCGAAATTTTTCGTTTATTCTTCATGTCTACGTTTCTTGAGAGTACGATGAGAACTGAGCGAAATATGAGAGCGACGTTAACCTTTTTATGCTGTATGTGTACAAAATTCATGCAAGAGAGCGACGCTGAACAAATTTTTACTCTCTTCTCAGCTCATGTTGTTGCATACAAAACAATAGAGAGAAAAAAAGAAGAAAATCTTTATGTTGTCACGTGAAAATCTTTATCATAAGTTATTACAATGGAATATCCTGTCAACTTCTCTTATTTCATTTTTATTGCACGACATTTTCTCGCAACAGCAGAATGGCAATATCATGTGAATACATATATGTATAAGAGAACGATGAGAAAGACAATTGATTTCATATAAATGGAAGAATTTTATTCTTTTATATCATAGCAATTGGGTTTATTAGCTCATCTTACCAAAGCATACATACACACATGCATGTTTTCAATACTGAATATAGAATAATATAAAAATATTATCTCGTATTGATGAATGAATACTTTCTTATAACTATTAGTGTAGATTATTGTTTCTATTCTTTTTATTTCATTTTTTAGAAAAAAAAGTAATTAGTGAAAAATTTAATTTTTAACAGTTTTAAAATTCAAATATTTTTTTAAAAAAATTCGATTATTTTTTGATCTAAATTTTGTCAGAAATTTTTTTGATCTACATTTCAAAAATCTTGTAGATCAAAATATTTTTGGTCCAATAAATTATAGCAAAATCTTTATTTAAAATATGATATAATTTATTTTATAAGAAAATTTATTTTTTTGTTAAATTAAATTCTAGGTCTAAATTTCAGAAATGTTTTTAAATTAAATTTCAAATTTATAATAAATTAAATTTCTTAAGAATCTTCAAAATTTAACCTAATTTATTCTTTTATGTCTTGCTTTGGCGTCGTAAAATTAAAGCAAAATGCAAAATTGTTTACCTTCTCTTTTCTTCTATTTGAATTGTGTCAAAACCGTTCAGCTCTTTAAGATATGATGAGAAGGAAAATGCGCTTCTCTGGAGCCCTCAAGACATTTTCACCCTATTAAATATGTATTTTTGTCATGTTGCCATAAATACATGCTATATGTGTGTGTATGTATGTGGTGGTAGTAGCGGTGTCACACAATTTAAAGAGTGTGAGAATCGACATAAGTAAAGTGAAAAACACTTTCAATTTCTATACTGTATGTAAATGTCGACAGCACCATGAAAATGTTTAGCTTGCACACAACCTCAAGACAAATTTTTTTTTAGAAAAAATCAAAATCGAGAGAAAGAAAAACCTGTTTATAAATTTCATTCACGTATTCTGCTATGATTGAAATTTTTGTTTTGAATTTTCTTCCTTTTGTTTTATGCGCTGTCTTTTGTGATTGTTAATTTTTTTCTCATTTCCTTTCTCTGCAGTTCCTTCTAATAATAAAACGTTCTTTTTTGTGCCATTCTTTTTGGCATTTATGTAGTGACCTTCATTTCGAGAAAGCGCAAGAAAAGGAGGAAAAAATTCTTTCTTTTTTCGAGGTTATTGAAACTTTTATCACGGAATTCCTTTATCATGCCAACATTTTCTTACGAAAGAAAGAGATAGAAAAATTTTTTGCTACTTCCTTATTTTTTCAATCTCATTCGTTCGTTAGCTTTTTTTTTTTCGTCTTTCTTATGAGAAACAAAAAATGTGTGAATGTGCAGCATAAAATTGCTTCTATCATATCTGATTTAATTATAGAGCTTTACAGAAGGAAAAAAGAAACTTTTTAAGCAGGAAAACAACATCATGCAACTGAGAATAAATGAATAAGAAGTCTCGAGTGTAAATTATTTTTAAGGCAGAAAAGGAATTATATTACTATTGTTGCTGTTGTTTTTCCCTTCTTTATTTATTCGTGTATATGTATATTCCATTGCAGAATAAATAGCGCACATACTGTGTGATTTATTGGTGGTTATTCTCTCTTTTCTCTTTTCTCTTCACCATCACTGACACTCCCTTTGTGTACTTACATTCTACTGAACAAATATGATGATGCTTGGCAAACAATAACAGAAAATGCAGCAGTATACTGCTAAAAAATTTAATTCAAAAACATTTTAGGCTAATTAATATTCCATTTTTGTTGTGAATTTTTTGAAATTGCTAATCTACTTGCATTGTATCATCATAGCAGCAACAATGTTTTCACATTGATTAAATGCACAAGTGTGCTCATTGTCACCAGCCAACACAAAATAGTTCATTAGCGAGCAATTATCTGCTCTTTCCTTTTGCAATATATACATTCGTACAAAACTGTTTATTCAACATACTGCAATTGACCATTCTCCTTTTTTTGCTATCATCATCATCACAATCTCATTAACAATTAAATTGAACAATAATTAAATGCTATATATGTTGTTTTTCATATTTTTTAAAATAAATGAAATTATTGAGTGCGAATAACAATTATTTCTGCTTGCTGTCATTGCTAATTTACACAACTATTAAATTAATGATTAATTACATTACGAATGTTTGGTAAAAGTGCAATTAAGTGATTTTCAGGTCTTGTTCAAGCTATAAATAATTATTTCTCACCTAGTGATGACACTTAATGAGTTCTTATAAATTTCTCTGAATAAATTTACATTTTCGAAATAAAAGAATCGATATTTACGATTGGGACACAAATAAATGAATAGTGAAATAATTTTAATGGATTTTCAACAACACACGAGTTATAAATTATAGAGAAACAGCTTTTATTGCCAATAATCAATTTTTGTCTCGAGAGAAATTGTGAATTTTACCTTGGTAAATTTGGGTCATATAAAATCTAATGACTATTTGATGCTCAAGTGAGAGCAGTTTGTTTAAAAATAAAAATAAATAATGAATTAGCAAAGTTGACATTAAATGAAGAGCAATTTAACTTGAGTGAAGCTAAAAAAGGTTGAAGTAGGTTGAGAAAGATAAAAAAAAGATCAAAAGGCAAAAAGTTTGAAATTCCTTAGAACCAACAGCTCAACATCGTCATCTTGTGGCCTCTTCATTGAAAATAATTTTCTTTTGCTTCCATATAAAAGCGTGGAAGCAGGCAAAAGAGGTAGGAGATCAAAAAGAGAGAAAATCTGAGCTTAAAGTAACAAAAGAAAAACTCTTCATAAGGCAATGAATTGCTTTCTCTTTATAGAATGCTATCTAAAATATATTGAATTGCACAATGCCAGTTCAAAGCTTTCTCTTTATTCATTCATCCTATTATAACGGCTACATCCAATTACAAGCATTTTAATCCTTTTTCCTTATTCTTTTTACTACTGTATATAGTACCCCATTTAGCAAGACAAACTGATCCCAGAAAAGAATATTCTGTCTTGTTAGTTTGTAGGCGAAAGGAGTCAAGAAATCAAGGGTCACATAACATGTCATACATGTTTCAATAAATGTGTATTTAAAAGGAAGGGAACACATCAACATTAACATATGTAAAAACATTTAGTACACTCATAGAAAAAATTTAACATTTTGATGTTAAAAAGTATTAAGACAAAAATTAACACCAAATGTTTAAATTTAAATGGAAGTTTTTAAATTTAAGCAAAAAGTGTTAAAAATTTAATATTGGCAATAAATTTCTTTTTCGGTGCTAAAATTTTAATATTGCGATGTTAAAATTTAAATTTTTAAAAACTGTCAAAAAACAAAATCTAATGTCAAATTCTAAAATTTCAACACGAAAATATTAAAATTTTTATCATTTTGACAATACATTTTTAAACATTTGAATGATAAGATTTATTTTGGTTCTATTGTAAAATGAAAAGAGCGCTTAAATTTATGTTTTTTAAAAGTAACAATTATTGTATATTGAAGTGATGAAACTGCAGAAAAGTGATCAAAAAGAGATATAGAAGTAAAAGAAAATTAAGATTCAGAAGGAAATGAGAGGATTTCAACATAAAATGAAATGGTAAGAATTTATAGTAAGGTTGTTTGAAAATTTCATTTTGTCTAATTGAATGATTTCTAATGATTTTAAATAATACCCTCTTTATAATATGATATATTTTAGGTTTTACAGATAAATTTCAAGTAAGTCAGTTGAAAATCAATTGAAAACATGTTTTGTTTAAATAACTATTTTTTGTTATCTTTATCTAAATTCTCTTTAATTTTATTTAGTTCTTTTTCTCTATTTACAGAATCAAAAGCAAATAAAGCATTGAATCAAGGTAATTGGTCATATATTATAAGTTTATTTATTTTTATTTTTTCTTTTCAGATTATGTGAATGTAAACGCAAAAAGATCCAGTGAAAGAAATATTTCTAAGTTATCAAGATCCAACAATTGTTAAAAATTCAAATGAATTTTAAGTATTTAATTTTGTATTACTTTAACATTTATCTAATAAAGCTTTGTACAATAAAGAATCTAAATGAAATTAAATGAATTTTTAGCTAAATAATTTTCAGGATTTTTGAATTAAAAATTTTAACATACGAATTTAAAATTTAGCACGAAAATATTTAAATTTTAAGAACAAAATGTTAAATTTTAATATTTGGTGGTAAGAACTGTTTTAACGTTTGATATTAAATTTTAACATTATTTATAAGAGCTCAATTAATATTAAATGTTAAAATTTCCATACAAATTTAATATCTGATATTAAATTTTTCTATGACTAGTGTCTATACGAAGAAAAATAATTAGAAAGAACATCCCAAGTCATTAGAGGGGTGGTTGAATAGATAGGAAGGGAGTAAAAAAGGAATTTTTGAGAAACAAAAATTTATCTTGATCTCTTTTCACCACAAAAATAAATTTACAAGCACATACATAGATAGAGACCAACAAATTCCTTCCTTTTGTTTCTTGCTTTAGTTGAAAATAAAATAGAAACAAAGTGAATGGCAAGTATGTCGACCGAAACATTGAAAAACATAATCAGTTTGTGTGTATATATATAGATATAGAGAAATAGACTCATCCTACGTCTATCCTAATATGCGAAAAAGGAAAAAAGTAAGATACTATCAGGGTCATTAATGTGTGTATAGTTTTTGTTTTTTTGGCTATAACAAATCTAAACAGAAGATTTTTTTTGTTAAAGGAAAAGTATATTAGAGATATATAACTTTAGTTATACTTATTTTTATGGAATTTCTTGTCGACGCTTTACTCACTATCTTATGCTAAATACTAAAAATATTTCTCTACTATTGTTTCCCTACTAATTAAATTGCTCGGCATAATTTGAATTGTAAATTTGTTTGCTATTCAACAACATAAAATTAAGGAGGAAGAAGAATTAAGTAGTAGAAGAAAATAAAATCAACACTGTGATGACCGACCCATAAAACTAAAGAGAGAAAGTTATAGAGTTCTGGGGTGTGTATCTGAAAATCTGCATATGTTTACATTTATTATTTTAGTGTTGGGAAAAGCATAGTTCATGATATTAACTAATAAAAATTGTCTGTCACCTTAAGGTGTTGATTAGAACATATTGAAGTGTCATAATTATATTCTATAAGGTAATTCAAAAAAATATTAGCCCCTTTGAAGACGTCTTATTTAAACATCAATTTCTCAAAAACTATTTGGTCAATCAATAATCGGTGAAAAGTACGTTAATTCTATGACTAAAGAGCAGTTTTAAGATGCATTAGATGAGTCATCATTTTCAGTAAATTTTTTAATTTGACTCAAAACTTTTGGCAAAAATTGAATTTTTTACTATGAAATTTCAAAAGCGATTTTCTCGAAAGTTTTTCATTGACAAAAATTTGCTTGTGCACTGTACATTAAGTTAGTTTCAAGTACTTATAAGAACCACAATCAGAATCTAATTATCATTTCTAGATAAAAATAAATTTGAGTATTCATAATTTCTTCATACATTTCAAAAATTCTTTTGTTTACAACATGGCGAAAATGTAAACAAATAAATTGTATATTTTCGTTTAATCATATATTTTCAATTACGTTGTTCCAAACACAACTTGATACAATCCTTTAAATATAATGTATATTTACTAACAAAATTTAGATAATAGTTTGGAACGACGTAATTGAAAATATATGATTAAACGAAAATATACAATTTATTTGTTTACATTTTTGCCATGTTGTTCACGTGCACTCTTCGAGAACGAGCCGTTTTAGAAAAAGCTCGTTTTAAAATCGCTTTTGAAATTTCATAGTAAAAAATTCAATTTTTGCCAAAAGTTTTGAGTCATATTAAAAATATTTACTGAAAATGATGACTCATCAAATGCATCTTAAAACTGCTCACTACCGTCTTCCCTCTAATTAAAGAGCCGGCTCTTGTATTCGAATAAAAGAGCCATTTTTGAAATAACGTATATTTTTACATACTAAAAATAAACAATGACTCAGTAAAAAACGTCACCCTTGAATAGAAGAGCCGGCTCTTTAATTCGAGGGAAAACGGTAGTCATAGAATTAATATACTTTTCACCGATTATTGATTGACGAAATAGTTTTTGAGAAATTGATGTTTAAATTAGACGTCTTCAAAGGGGCTAATTTTTTTTGAATTACTTATAATTCCTTAGAGAACATGAAAATTTATTTTTTTACAATTAAAATTAAGATGCAGTGTATAATAAAATGATCTAATTTCATAAACTATCAAGAAGAATCTTTAATGATTTCTGTTAAAAAGAGTGAAACTAATTTTTATAATTGTTGATTTACTTTAGAAAAAATAATGAGAATCTCTTAAGATTAAATTTTGAAAAATTAAAATTCCTTGTTTAGAAAATTTTAGAAATTTAAATTTCATGCATAATTTAAATTTTTAATGTTATGATTAGCATTTTCTGCTCTTATCCTAATATATAAAGCTTTAATTCCTTTTTCATTCTGTTTTCTGTTTGAAAATCTACTTATTTACGGTTTTAACAAAATTCATGGCTTCATAAATTAAACAATTAGCACTAATGACTTCTTATCGGTTGTTTTTTAATTTATGCTCACTGACTTTTTCGCCATTCAGCCTCTGCTCTTTTATTTCTTATTATTCTCTAATGCTTACATTGAAGCAGTTCACACATATAAGAAAGTAAAAAGTTTATTTTCAAATAACTGAACTGATTTATTTTTCTCTAATAAATTTCGTGCTTTTTATGGTTGGCTTTTATACTTTTATAGTCAATAAATCACACTACAATCTGTTGATCTTCATTTAGAATAACTTTGTGTAAAACAAATAAAAATTTTATTGAAGTAAAAAACCTAAAAATTTAGAAAGAAAGAGTATGAAAAACTTTGTAAAGAAAAAATTCTTTTATTGATTGCTAACTTTTTAAAAATTTCCTTTTAAAGTGCTTCATTGCAAATTCTAATGAAATCAATCCACAATATTCGACTACAACCACAAAAATTCAAATTCAACTCATAAAATATCTCAAGAAGAAAAGAAAACATCCGACACAGCAATAAATCAGTGAAATTCAATTCGACATGAAGTGAAATAAAAATTCAAATTGCAATGAAAATGCGTTGCTTCCACCCATTCAATTTAAAAGCCATTAAGAGTCATAAAATTCATGAGGATCATGACTTTACTTTACTATACATATAGAACCAGAAACAGAAAAAAGAAAAGAACAATCGATGAGACATGAGATACGTCATGCGTCATAAAATAAGTAAGTATTTTTATATACTTTATATGAACATACAATCCTTAATATATATATCTATAGTAGAAAGATGTAAAATGAAACGGATATGGTTTCAATTAAAAAGTAAAAAAAGAAGAATGAAAGAATGATTATACTTTTCATATTATGATGGGTGTCAAAAAGACTTGATGTACACTTTATTATTCATGTAGTATGTATATGTGTGCGGTGAGTATACACTTGTTTGTAGGTAGTCTGAAAGGAGTGGAAGTAAAATGTGTGTAATATGAGAGATGAATGGCAGGAGGAGCAAAGTTGTAACATTTATTAAAGTAGCAATTTAATTGTATTATGAGGCGAGAGATATGGTTGAAGCAATATATCTCGCTTAGCCCCATAGACACGAACGAGGATAATTCTCTCTTATTTAACATGCCTTTTTTCCGCTGCTCCCTTTTCTCATACTAGAGAGAATGAAAGAGAGTTTTCTGTTATTATTGCCTTAGCTTTTAACCACATATAATGAATGTGTATACACATATAAATGTATATAGCATAGTATAGTACTCGACTTGAATTATACAATCTTCTTCTCTCTTTAACAAACCATCACACTACCAACAATATTGTATGTATGCGAATATAATTATAGCTGTTGAAAATGAAGAAGAAAAAGCATGAGCTCATATATATAGAACTTTTAATGTGATATGTTGGATGATGATAAAACCAAACATAAATATGTAATTATGAAATTATGTGTTTTTTATATCACATCATTCGATTGTGTATATGTGAATTTCTTCTTTATATTTTATTTTCTGTCTGCGTGTAAATTTTTATGTCGGTGATTATTATATCAGAATGAATAAGAAAATAAAGAAGAAAAGCTACCTCATAAATAAACATAAAATTGCTTGTAATTTTATGCTCAAATCAACTCATTGTCTGTTCAATAATAACAATATCGTGATGAAAAATGTCTGCCCTTACATTGTTATTATTAATGGCACGAGTAAATATATGCGTATGTTACAACATCTTAATGATTTGGCATTTGATAAACATTCGCTGAATATTACATTTCAAGTTATCAATTGACTTTCATTCGCTCTGATGTAAACAACAAATATTGGCAAAAGTGAAAAAGTGCTGAAAGAAAAAGTAGAAAAAAATATAAAAAAAAATGTTTAGGGTAGCAGGAGGCAAAATCGAAAATGAGGAAATCAGATATTGCTACAATCTGTTTGATATCGCCATAGCTACGCAATAGCAGAAAATAATGTAATATAAATTTGTTCGCTTTTTCTCTCTCTCTGTTCCGCGTATTCAGTTCCTTATGTTGACTAGCGATGGAGAAGAAAATTTTTATTTAATGTCTCAATTTAATTTTTTCGTTCGCTCTTTTTTTCTGTATGTGTATTTTTGCAATATAAAAAACTGAGCTCAACAGAAAGAGAAAAAAATCCTTAAAGTATGGTCCTATTTAATTCATTTCATTTGCTCGTTTATTTTTTGTATATTTTTTAATGTAATGTGAAACAAGTGAATGCGTAGAGGATGTAAATGAATCGTAAAAAAAAGAAAGTCAGATTGGCAGCGAACCATGGAATGATTGAGGAGGAATCATGAATGAATGAATCGTATTCGATGGTGGGTGGAAGCAGCAGTATAGCAGCAGCAGAGAGTTTCTCATTATCAAATCCCAGTGGTTTATTTAGATTTAAATAAATTGTTGTCATGCTTAGCCCTGAAAAGTTTTCAAGAATGAGAATATAATAAAAAGCAATGATTTAGCGATGCCTCTTGTTGTTTCTGTATGATAGTTTATCTTTATTTTAGTGCAAAAAAATAATAATTCAAGAGAGGGAATATAAAGAAGATAGAGGGTCATGGAGGCATAAAAAAAGAAGAAAAAAGATATTCTTATATTCTATGATATATGAATGTGTATTATCAACTATAGTATATTATTAGTATTTAACATTATAAGTAAGTATGTATGCATGCTAATGTAAATTATGTCATACATTTTGAAAAGCAAAGCGAAAAAAAAAATTTAATGCATAAAAAACTCGTTAAAAATAAGATTTATAAGAAAAATGAATGTTCTGTTAGTAAAAATGAAGCTGTATATTCTATTGCTATTTTTCCTTAATGTTGATATTGTTGTTTGTTGTATGTGTGCGATGGTTGGTGAAAGAATTTGGGTCATTTCCCGGCACATTTTGTATTTATATACTTTTCTTGCTATTTATTTTATCTGCGATAACCTAATTTCGACGATACATTATTTGTTCTTCTCGCCTCAATGCTTGCATCAGGATGAGTGCCAAAACTGCATTTATGACCTACGACAAAAAGAGAGGGAATATTAAAAAAGGTTTAATTCAAGAGTAAAAACTTTATTACATGAAGCATTGCGAGCGACATAGCCATCGCTGCCGCCCAAATTGATTTATCCTCCAAATACCATGTTAATTCATCAACACATCCATTAGCAAAAGCATGTCCAGTTACAGTATCACGACATTCAATAGGTAGCGGCTGACGGTGATTTAGATAATCATTGGGTCCCTCTGAGCCACAGCATGCGACCTGCAAATAATAACAAAAAATCCGTGTGAATGAGAAGAGATTAAAAAACATTTTAGGTATATAATTGGCAACATGAGATTCATTCAAAATCTCTCATTCATTTTTTGGCATATATATAAGAAAGACGAGTGAATGAAAGAATGGCAACAGATCTTTCTGTATATACAACAACTACTAAATTTTATAGGATCAATCATCGTTATGTGATTGATAGCTTGACATCCAATATACAGAAAAATTTCTTCCTTCCACTCTTTTATCAATTGCGTCAATACATTAAGGGCAATTCTATGAATAAATATTTCTACAAAAATCTCTACTTTATCAATTTTTCCTCTTATTACTGGTTTTTAGTCATTGTACATGAGTTTAATTGATGTCAAAACGATGAATAGAGTCTTTAAACTGAGTTTAAGAACTTAAAAGTCTTTAATTTGTCTGAAAATTGGATTTTTGAAAAGCGTTGCTTAGGCACAAAAGATTGTTGTTATTTCACATTTTTGCAAAATTCAGCTTTAATTCTCACTGAAATCATTCATAAAAGAGTTTTTTTCTCATCTGTTTCCATTGCTTTATCTTCCATATACATTTATTTAGTGAATAATCAACGATTTATAGGAGAAAAAGTGCGTTGCTTAGGCACAAAATTGGTTTTTGGAAAATTAAAAAGCATTTGGAGAGTTCAAAAAATTTTCTTTGTAAAATCTTGAAAGTAAGTTTTTACTGCAATCTAACTTTTTATTACACTCTCTTTACATTGTAAAACAACTTAATTATTATACAATCATTGAGATTATAGTGAGAAATAAGAAATAAAAGAAATATTGAATTTTTGAACAAAAACAAGTTGAAAAGGAATTATAAAACGCTTTTTTCGATTTCCATTTCTTCAAAGAATCGCCCTTAAGGTTATGATACTTTGATTTAAAACTTTCTTAAAAAACTTAACAAAGTTTATATGAAATTTTGTCTAAAAATGTGTAATTTTAAATATATTTGTTTCTATTTCTTGATATACAATAAATATTTTGTAAATTTTGGAATAAAATTTCAATTTTAAATTTCTTTTGTTTACAAAATTTTCTTTAAGAAAACATCAAAAATTGTTAATAACTACAAAGTAACTTTTCCTTGCTGTATATATCATATATATAATCCTATAATGTGCTACAAATTGCAATCGATTTCTCACATTACATGTGTCGAGTCATCGATTTCATCTCAAATTGTATGGATTTTTTACGTTTTTAAAAATAAAGAGTCGAAGCAATTGACAAAACATTGAACATCGATGCGGAAACTCTTGACAATAAACTTTTGCTCTCGTCTCTACCTTCCCTTTGCTGAATATTTTTTTCATATTTTTTTTTTGAATGCAAGTAGAAAATTTTTCATTTCCTCTCAATCGCTCACCGAAATATACTCACACATTTCATTTTGGGAAAGAGATGGAAAAAGAGCAAAAAAGCTTTTTTTATTTCATTTAGATGTAGAGGAAAAAATGGGAAAACGATGACGACGATATTGATGATGAAGATGGAAAAGGGAAGAAAAATCCAATTACTTTATTTTCATTTTCTCTCCAATCATTTCATTGATAATCAATTTACTTCACTTCAGTGATTTCATCATATCAAGACAATTATCGAGTTGTCGTATTTTGATAGTTTTTCTATTACAACTATTTTCATCTCAATTGAAAATAAAACTGTTATTCTTGCTGTTTTCTATTCAACTATAGTGAAAAATTCTTCACCTTTTGAGTAGCAAATAAATCAGTTAGAAAATTGCATTTATTGAGGTATTTTAAAAACAATTATTCTTATTGAATTTAGTAGATTTATAATTCTTTTTTAATTCTTGAAATCATTACTTGTTTATTGTTATATACTACTTCAGAGAAAATTAAGTCATAAATAAAACTTTGCAATAGCATGATAGTATTTTCTTCTTCCTTATCCATTACAACAACTCTGCAGGATAAATTATGACTCTTTGTATTCTACCACATAAATAAGTGCTACATAAGTGAGTAATGCATTTAAAGTACATTGTTATTGTTACAATGACTCACTTATATTGTGGCTTTTTGAGTTGTTTTATGGCATCTTAATTGAAAAACTTTGTTGGCTTATAAACTATAATATTCATAATCTTCTTATTGATATAAAATTATATAATAAAAACATTTTCAATTATTATTTTAAATCTTATTATACGATTAGATTTCAAGTATTTATTTTAATTGAAATAATTTGATCTTTATAAAAAATATTCATAACAATTTTAAGAAATTCATTCATTTATAATTTAAAATTAAAGAGAAATGAATAAAATTATTCATTTCGGGCTAATTGTTAATTAAAAGCAACGGAAACAGAGTTTGGTTAATTTAATAAAAAACCTTCCAAAATGATTATTAAAATAATATAATGTAGTAATTAAAATGGAAATGTCCCTGTCGTCCTCTATAATCATTATGTCGCTCGTCCCACATTTTTTTGGTTTCATTTGTATGAGTAGCAGTCAGTCGCTTTTTAATATTAATTTTAATGAAAACAACAAAAAAGAGTTTATGAAAAAATATAAAATTGTCTCATATACACAAGAGGGTTAAAAAATACCGCAGATTGCAATGAAGTAAAAGGCAAAAAGCTCGAGAAAATAAATTGATTACTTTAATATGTTTATAATGGCTTTTCGTGGAAAGAAAAATTAAAAAAATGTTGTTGTTTGGAAGAATAACGATAATGATTTTGATGGAATATTATGGACGGAGGATAAAGACATGAAATCAGTGGTTTCTAGAGATAAACAAGTACTTGTATGTGTGTTTTTTATATACAAGATATCACGCAAAAAACAGCGGTAGCAACATTTTACTCTACTAAGGGCAGCATCAGCAGAGCGGGGAGCAAAAAAATTCAATTTATTTAAAGAGGATTACGTGGCAGATGAGAATTTTATGTAGATTTATCAATTATATTAAATATTATTTTCTTTCTCTTCGCGCTGTTTTCTTCTTGCTCTTAGTTGAAGTGTTATTTCCACTTTTTTATTGTTTGCTTATAAATAAAATTTCTGAATAGTAAGAAATATAGAATTTGAACTTACACTTTCTTGCAACATTCTCAGCATTGTTCTTTGTGGTTCATATTCTGAATACATGATAAGACGATTCATAGTGTGACGAATCATTGGTTGAATGCGCGATTCTAGTGTTGAATGTTCCAACAGGATGGCAGTGCCAAAAATGGCCAACAGGAAACAAATGACTTGCAATATTGTGAACTAAGAAGGAAAGATTTAAAATATAAAAAAATGTTAAAATCATTCGAAAATCGCTTACTGAATTACTTATGAAGTTAAAGGATCATTTGATACAAAAATCAGAAAGAAGAACTGTAGTACAGAGAAAAACCGGGACACACAAAAATAAAATGTATAAAAAAATTAAAGAAACATGTCACAACATAAATATAATGTACACATATATTTTATGATTAATGCTTTTTCTTCTCATGTCCGTTCAGCTCTCTTGACTCCTTTTTTTCCTCTTTTATACATAAAAAGTCATCGTAGCTGCTGTTCTTGCTATTATTATTATTGTTGTTATTCTACTGTCGTTCCTCATTTCGAATTGTCGAGTTGGTTAGTGGGTGGAAGAAGTGGAAGAATTCAACTTATATATTGTGTTACCAATGCTACTTCTGCTCCACATCACATTCCATTTCACTACAACAATAACAACAACGACATATACACATTTATATCTACTGTTTCTTCTCTATCTTTATAATTTTTTTCAGGGTGTAGAAATTAAATTGAATTTTTATTTTAAATTAAAATGTACGTTAAATTTTAAATGAAAATTAATTTATAAGAGTTAAACTAGTGTGAAACGTTAGATTTTTTATTATGCGCATAAATTTAAAAAAATTATTCCTAGAATCATGCTAATGCATGGGAAGAATAATTTTGATTTCCGCATGTTTATAAATTTTAAAATAAAAAAAACCGTTAAATTTTGAATAAGATAGTTGCCATTATTTCTATTTAAATCACTCAGGAATTAAATAAAAGAAATTTTATAAGAAACAATGTTATTTTACTACACCCTGATAAAATTATAGAAACAACTTTTTCTACAATTTTCCATAAATATGAACCGTAAAATAGTAGGTTATAGAGTGAAACAGAGAGAAAACAGGGAGAGTGTTGGTGAATGTGGCTATGTGCAGGCAAGGGGGAGAATTGTGAAAAAGTATAGTTTTTCTTTTTGCCTGTCACAATAATTGAGGGATATTTTTCACACACACACACACACACACAGCGGTAGCAGGAGTAGTATGAGAAGATGAAACGAGATGAAAAACTGTTTTGGCATTCGCCATGAAGCGCACACCAAAAATAAAAAAGCAAGATGAAAATATTCCCCAGTTGGGATGAAAATAATATTGATCCCAACTTGAAATGAGCGCCTTGTGTGTACATGCAATTCATTATAATTTTAATAAAGCATACTTACGATAAGCAAACCAAGTCCATGTTCAACCAGAGCTGCACAGCATCCTAGAAATGATACGACAAGCACTGCAACGGCTAAAGCAATGAGAATATAAACACCAATGTAGTATGCATAAATGTCAAGAATTCGTATCCACTCCTCGAAACCAGGCTCCACACGAATCCAGATTGAAAATGCAAAAAGACCAAGACCACACAACTGCAAGGATAAAGAATTTTATATATTATATTTGTGTTTCATTCCTCGTACTAAAGCAAAAACGAAATTAAATTTTATTTGATTATATAAAAAATGATGATGAAAAATTTCTCTTCTCTGTATTTATTTCTCCATTTCCACAGAAAAATAGCTCATGGCAATGTGATACACATGCACACTTGAGATTTGTTCTGTTTTACTGTAAGCTAATATTATTGTATTGAGTGACTAAAAGTCAAGTGATAAATTTTGCCTCAAACAATTGTAATTAATTGTCTCTTTGAAAAGATACCCAAAATAAAGAGTCTATACCTTAACTAATAGATGAGAATGAAGCAATTTGTATCAATCTTATTAAACATCTTGAGACGCGTTCCGGACGTGAATTGTGAGGAAAAAAAAGACAAAAAATTCTTTTAAAAAAGTCAAAACGGAAGTCGAATGGCTAATTGAATTTTTGTTTCGCGCATCAGAGTGGATGATGATGATAAAAGCAAATGGAGAGAGCGAAAGCAGCAAGCAGTGGCATAAACTTCTAAGGCTCTTTTGAGCATCGTAATGTAATGCTTGCTGCCGTTTTTTTATTAAATTTCCGCTCTTTTTAGAGCGCCTAGTGGAAAAACAAAATTCTGATGAGAAAAATGAGCAGACAGCAAATAAGAGCGAGTAAGCGGTTTGAAAAAAAGTTTTTTTTATTTCTGTCAAAAGAGAAAAATTTTCCGTTTGCATGATGATTCTTTAGAGTTTTGTATGGAAGCGTGTTGAGAGTTAAATGTCTTCAATTGCTACTGAGAGCCATTGTTCAAAAGTTGTATATGTGAATGTTTGAAATACACAGGAAATCGATTTTCTCCTTTTGCACCCTTTTCTCTTCATCTATTCGCTTTCTATTCCCATACTTCTGTCATTAGAAGAAAAATGAACTTTCCTCATGGTAAAATATATGTATTTGTTTTATTAAAGTTGTTCCCTTGCTTACAACATGAATTTCTTGTGCAGAAAACACAAATAATGATGATAATTGTTGTTAAAGGCAAGAAATATGCATAAATTCTCTTGTTTAAAGTGTGTAAAAGAAGGAAAAGAAGAATTACTAAATTAATCATATTTAATGCTATACAAGTAAATTTATTACTATATTATTATGCGCGTTATTTAAATTTCTCTTTAATTGCATTTTAAATTACAAGCCGTTTGAAAATTTATTAATCATAGCAAAGTCTATAAAAAGACGAAAGAGTTTTTCATTTGCACCGATTAATTTTATTCGTTCACGACTGAGATTTTTACTTAAATAAATTTAGCATGTCAGAGAGATTGATTTGAAAGTCTTAAAACTTTTTGCATAAATTTTTTTCCTTGCTTTGATTTAGACTTATTTTTCACGAGAGAGGGAGAGAAAATAAAGCGATGTTTGTGACTTTTTTCGAAGAGTTAAATTGAGTTAGTGAAATGCTGATCGATCATACTCATTTCACCGCCTTTGCATTATTCAATCTAATATTTTAATTTATTGAGTTAATTATTGTAATGCACGTTAGAGTCATAAAACATGTTACATTTTTGTTTGCTCCATAAAACAAAGATCTTATAAAATCCATTAAAACAAGGTGAAAACACTTTAATCAAAATATTTCATTAAATACTTAGATTTATCTTCTGCTTGGTTAATTTTGAGTTATAGCCTTTATTTTTTGTTGAGTCAAAATTTTTTTAGCTAAATTTTACAAGTTTTTATCTAATTTAAATTTAAATTTCTTTGTTTACATTTCGAATATAAAATTTTAATTTAAGGACAATTCTCTGAATGAGCGAAAGTCGAAAAAATGTGTTTTATAATTCCTTCTCTACTTGTTTTTGTTCGAAATTTTCGATTTCATTTTCATTCCTTATTTCTCACAATAATCGCTATGAATGCATAATTACCAAATTGTTTTAGTTATAAGCTGTATTTTACAATGTTAAGAGAGTAGAATAAGAAGTTTATTTGCAGTAAAATAGATTTTCAATTAATTTGTAAACAAAAATTTCGAATTCAACAAATGTTTTCAATTTCTACAAATTCTAATTTTTGTTACTGAGTAACGCTGTTTTCTACCAGAAAACGATGATTTAACGCTATAATGAGTAGTTAAACAGATTATAATCTGTCTGTAGATGACAAAAAACTATTTTCCTAGTGATTTTAGTTAGTAATAAAGCCAAATTTTGCAAAAATGTGTAGAAAAAAATATTTTTGTTACTGAGTAGCATTTGTCGAAAATCAATTTTCAGACAAATTAAAGTCTTTAGAAGTCTTAAGGTAGTCTCAATCGCTACCTGTATCGTTTTGACATCGATTAAAATCATTTGGAATAAAGATAAACAAGTATTTAAAGAGAAAATTGAAAAGTAGAGATTTTTGTAGAAATATTCATTCATAAAATTGCCCTTAAGAAATTCTCTATTTTACAAAGAATTCTATCAAATTTAGTTTATTTAAATTGAATTAAATGCATACATATAGGTGAACATTTAATTTAAATAAGCAAACTTCTTTGGCGAGGTGAAAAGTTGAAAACATAAAGCAATAAACAATAGCTTCTGAGGGTATGAAAAGTTTGTTTTTTGTATGCAAAAAAGTTATAAAGTAACGATTAAACGCGCACAGCAAGGCACAATTTTATTCATTAACTTGCGTATAAAAAGTGAGTAAAAGAATGAACAATTTAAGTGCCAATTTTCAATTCTTGAACGACGTCACGTCAGAAACAGAAACAGAAACAGTTTTCTTTCTCTCGTAAATATAATGAAGAACTCTGACTCATTATCCAATTTCTATAATTAAAATACTGTTTGTTGTTATTACATAGCGTGCGTGACTAGTTGACCGTATCCGCCACTGCTATACTATAGTATAGAGAGAGACTATGTAGGCAGTTTGTATTTCAAATATCCATCCATCTACATACACACTGTTAGTTACTCATATATTGCGTGTGTTAAAAGGATAAAGAGCGAAAAAAGAAGGAAAAAGGGCGGCAATTTAAGCGTGTTTCAGTGCTTTACAATCGTGAAAAGTCATAATTTGTATTTCGTGTTGGAATTCCTTCAAGAATTATTTTTCATTATCTCAGCATTTTAATCTTTTTCTCCCTTTTTTTTCTTTCGCAAGCTTTATTCTTTTTTAGCATTCATTCAGTGCCACATTGTATTTATTGTTGTGTTTCATTCATTCTTTCTTTCTCTCGAACTCAATTTATTGATTTAATTATATTGTTGTGAAGAGGTTTGATGATAAAATGAACTAAGTAAATGACTTCAATGAGTCGTTGATGGAAAAAGGGATTTCAATTCAATTTTCCATTATATTCAGTTTTATATACACTTAATTTACTTTTTTTGAGTGTGGGGTTCTAAATTTAGCAGAGATTGGAAATTTAAAAATTAATTTCGTATTTAGTTTCTTAACTAAAATAACAAAATTAATCAAAAGATCTGAAGTTTTGAAAAATCAAATACTTGATCTACTGAAATATCAAAAGATGATATTTTCTTAAAAGAAAGCTAATTTAGGCCATTTAAACAATTTACTAAAATTAAAATTTCCATAGTCTGATAAAAACGACTGTTGTGAGAAAGTGAGAGGAAAAATCCATTAATTACATTTTTTCTTTGGTAAACAATTATATTGAAACATTTTTCCGCACTTTTTCCTTTCTCACACTGTGTCATTTGTTCATTGCTCTCTATTCCATATCAAAATAACTCAAACATTTCTTGATATACTCGCATGCCAGTATAAACGAGACTACATTCTATATATACAATAGTAGTGTGAAGAAGAAAATAAAAGAGTATTTAGTCGGGATTTTTTTTATATTGTGAATCTGATTTGGCAAGAGAAACCAACACATTAATTTCTTTCCTTTTAGTTGGTATACATACGTATATATGTGAAAGGCATTAAAAAAGAAAATAATAATAAAAAATCGGAAAATGAGGCAGAAGAAAGTGGAAATTGAAATGGCACACAGCATGTAGTAAAAATTTGATAAAGGTCGTAATATTTATTATTGCTTGCGAGTCGCTGCTTAATGGATATTAAGTTATTAACGATTTTTCTGTGAGATGACTTTAGATTTTGTTTTTATTGGGCTGTTATGTCCATTTAATTCGGGTTATTCGAGGGTTTCTTTTAAAACTTTTACTAATCGTAAACGACTATAGCATGAAAAACTTTTAGGAAAACAAGAGTAAATTGTGCGGAATGAGACAAAAGTGTTTTTCATACAAATTTTACATCATTCGACTATCAAATCTATTTTGAATTTATGTCAGAAACTCCACACTAAAACACATTATGATAAGAGCAACGAACGCTTCAAGCTTGCCATAAAATATTTTTTTTCATTATTTTTCATTTTTTTCCATTTTTATCTCGCTCTAAATTGCCCTCTTTCTTTAATGCTATGAAATTTTCTATTTTAGCAAGCATCAGAGAAAATCATTTAAATTTACTTTTTTATCACTTTCTGAGCCTTCTCGGACACTCTTATTTTCTTTCTTCTAAGTATATATAAATGTGTGTGTGTGTGTGATGAATAAAAATAAAAAACAGAATAAAGACATAAATTTATATACATTCTTATTTCTACCGTCATTGTAACTTTATTTTCACAACTCACTCTCAACAAACGACGACGACGACAAATTTGTTGATTCATTTTTATCGCTTATGAGCGTCAGCATATTATTATGACCAAGACATAAACACAACAACAACAACACATCCTTGAGTAAAAAATAGTCCTCTACTTGAGGCATTCTTATTCTTATACTAGGTAAGAAGAAATTTTTTTCTGTGGTCGGCATCGTTGTCATTGTCATTTTAATTCAAATCGGTATGGTGACTGTGTAACATTTTACGGTTGGAATATCGAAAAAAGGATCCCGCAATGACTTTTTTAAGGGATTTTCTTCTCATTTTATTTTTTTCTCACTCTCTTTCTTTTGTGTCGTTCAATTTATATTGAAGTCGTCGTCTTAAAGGCAAGAAAAAGAAATGGAATTTCATGGTCTTGTGAGAGAGAAACTATAATTTTGTTGGTGGCAGAAAAATGCGAATGAAGGAAAATAGACGTCAATGTCGAGAGAAATTTCCTTCTTGTGTATGTTTATGCGTTGTATGTGTATATATATGGAAGAAACGGAAGGGCAATTTCAACCAATGACAAATAAAATTGGATTTCAGATTGGAGGGATTATTTCAAAAATGATGATGACAGTCAACCGATCTTTCTTTTTGCTGCCTTTTCCTAAGATGTTTGTATCAAAAAATCGATACATAGCGTGAATTTAAGTAGATCTCGAAAAGAGAGATAAAGAAAATGAAACTATTTTTAATCTACAAGCAAATAATAATAATAATAATATACAATCCATATACTTGATAAATAATGACGACGATAATATCAGAAAAAATATTTTTCTGGCAGTGACTGGTCAACGATGTTAGTGATGCTGCAAATAATAGAAGAAAAATTCACCTGAAGGCTATAGATGATGCAGAAATTTAATACTTTTTGTTTGCTTTTGTATCCGATAATTGAATTATCTCTCATGTACGTAAAACTCTCATTTTTCAACTTTCTTTTCCTTCTTTTTTGGCTATTTTTATTTAAAATCTTTCTTTTGTATACTTTTTTCATCGACGTGGAAAAGAGAGGAAAAGGAGAAGAAAAATAAGATGATTAAAAGAGCTTTTTTTTAAAAACAACAAAAAATTTCCAATTAAACCAGCTTAATTGATAAAAAAGTATTTAAAAGAAAATTTATTGACCGATTTTGATTGCATGAATTGATAAAAAAAAAATATTTTTTTAAAAAAGTTTTATAATGGCAACCTGTGGAAAATTTCTCACTAATTTGATACTAAAGCTTTAAAACCACACGATGCATGAAAAATATCAATAAAACTGCTTGAAATTTTAACCAAATGACATATTTTAGGGTAGTCTGTTGCTTATACGATAATTTTAATCTTCTGATTTTTATATCCGCAAAAACCATGCATTAAAAAAATTTTTACTGCACTGATTATAAAATTAAAACCAACAATTTTTTTAACCAAGGAAAAACGAGAACGTTTAAAACCACTTATGTAATTTTTGTTAATTTATCCGTATCATTGTTCAGATCATGAATTTAGTATTTTATAATGGATTTTTATAGTAAATGTTATTGTAAAAAATATCAACATTAAATGTTTATTACATGTGTTTTTCGCATAAAAAACAACACAAAACTTTCCATTGAAATTTATCGACACTATGATGCGATAAAAATCCTCAAGACAGCGAAAATCTCTCACAACTGAAATCGTAAATATCGAAGAAAAATATCTTTGTTACATCTTGCTGATCTAATTCACATAAAAATTCATTTTCAGAGGACGATAATTCTCAATAAATTGAATGTGAATCTTTTTATGTTGCTTTCTTCACACACATGGTCGAAAAGAAAAGAAGAAATAGAGCAAAAATTTCCGTACATATGTCTATCATCTGACTGTTAGAGATTTTCAAGATTTCGGGCGCCAAATATCTCCCGGGGTTTCTTTTTTCTTCTCGGCTAGTTAGAAATAATTCACTCAACATAAAAATTATTTGTTTTTCAAAATTGAAATTTATGTTTTGTTGCTTTTCAATCATTTTTTAAAATATAAATTTATTTGCTTTCTGCATAAATTTAATTTAGCTTTTATATGAACAATAAAGTACTTTAAAAAAATTAGTTTTATTTTAAAAACAATTTTTCTTGTTTACATATTTAGTTATTTATGAATTACTGAGCAACTAAAATTGAATAAAAAACAAACAAGAAAAATGTCAAATTTTCAATCTTCAACTTGTAAACTAAAAGCTAAAACGACCTAAAATGAAAAGTTTATAAAAACTCTATTTTTACTCCTTAATTGCTTTTTGGTGTTTAATAGAGCAAAATAAGTCAAGGATTCAAAAAAATAAATTGCTACTGCTGTAAAAAAATCTAGGCCAGCTTCTTGCTTTTATGTTTATTTTTCTGCCTCTAAAACATTCAATATTTTTTTCATATAGCTTTCAACATCCAAAAAATTGTTATTCTCAAAACGATATAATTCTAAATCTGTGGGGGTGCGTAATAATGAGCTCGACTACGGATAATTGAATCCCACTCAATTTCTTTTCATCTAGGCATCGTCGTTATTGGAGTGAGGAAAAAGAAAAAGAAAAGGAGGCGAAGCGAAAAAAATCTCCTGTTTGTATGTGGCTTCTTTGTATACAATCTCAAGAGTCAAAACATTGCTGATGATGGCGGTGGTTGGTGAAGAATAAAAGAAAATGAGATGAGCCATAAGCACACCGCAGAGCGAAAAGAAATTGCCGATAAAGCATTGCCTCGCTAATGGATAAGGTGACTTCGAACAAAAGCATACAACAAAAAAAAGCTGCGTAAAGAAGTCAAATGTTGTTGCTGTGTGTGTATGTGACACGTGACACATACAGGTAGTTTCATCAATCAACATGATGGAAGGTAGAAGAGGGAGTCGAAAAAGAAATTTTATGTCGTGCATTTGATGGAGCCATGAGTAAAATAAAGAAAAGTAAATTTTTCCTTTTTTGGCTTTTTCCACTTCATTGGAACTTCAAACTTTTTTTCCAATCGACATTTCTTTTTGAGATGTTTGACCAAGAAAAAAATTCTTGCTTTCTAAATAATTTTTTGCTTGAACTGCATGAAAAGAACGTGACAGAGACCTTTAAAAATAAAATTCTTAAGAAATGTTGGATTTAAATTAAAATAAATTTCCTCAATGAGAAGTCTAATAAGGAATTTTTCTATTTTAGTGAATGAATCATCTCCTAATTTGATTAAATTGAAAACCAAAAATCATCCACATATTCACAAGTCCAGTCACGTGCTCAAATAAATCTCTCACAATTTTCCTCTCCGGTCAATAATACATTTCTTTTCTAAACAATTTTCATTTACACATAACCTCATCCTTTTTCCCTTTCTCATATTTTTTTTGAACAACTTTTTTTAAACAAAATTCAAATAACTTTTGCTTTGTCTTTATTTTCTTTTTGTAATTTTCAAGATCATTTCGATCTTAAAATTCCACGTTCAAAGATCATTTTGATCTTTTAGATCAAGATCAATATTTGAATTTAAAAATCAGTTAAAATCGAAATATAAAAATAATCTTTAACCAAGGCTGGGACACTTAATTAGTTAATTAAAAGTTAATTAATTTAATTAAAAGTTAATTAAATTAATTAATTTTATTAACTTTTAATTAACTTAATTAACTTTTTATTAATTTAATTAACTTTTAATTAACTAATTAAGTGTCCCAGCCTTGTCTTTAACATGATACTGTGATTAAATTCTATTAAAAATGCGCTCTTTATAGTACAGCTTTCTTTCTAAGTATCTTATATTTCAACTTTCTTTTTTTAAAATTGACCATTTTTAGATGAAATGTTGGCCACGTGTTCTAGCAAAAGAAGAGGAAATGAGAAACCTTTTTACACCATCTTAGTGTAATGAAAAAATGGAGAAGGAGAAAAAAAGTTTTATGAAAGGTAAATTTCACGCACACATACTCATATTGTAAGAGAATGGTCGACAGTAAGACTTTTTCTTGATGATATTAATGTCACTTGCCAGGAAATAATTTTTTAACTTGACTTTGGCTTTCTCCCTGGTGACAAACGTGTCGCTTGCGAAAAAAGGAAGAAAGTCACATTATCACTTAATGTAGCGCATTATCATTAATGAGTACAATCATGTTTCCTTCATCATTGAGCCCTCTTCATCATCAGCGACAATGAAAACGCTGAAGGAATCGTTATGGTCGCTTGCTACCGCTACAATTTCTCATTCCATTCGCGCAATCTAATCACACACATTCGTATACTCCTGGTAGATAGATATAAACAAACAGAGAGAGAAGAAAAAAAAGTGAAAAAAGGAAAAGGGCAAAATATTATAAATTTTCAACCTCCCTATTCGTTTTCCCCGATGGTATCGTCATCATAATTATAAATATTTCAGTCCTAAATAGATAAAAACTTTTCTTTTTTCCTCTTCACAGCTTAGTGCTTTGCTCTCCTTTTTTCCCGCTTCAACTAAACACTCACGTAAATGGAATTTCTATAGGGAATTCTCTAAACACACAAACAATTTTTTAGAAAAAAAAAAATTTATTTAGCTAAGCAAGTGTGCGAAGCATTAACGAAATGAAGAAGGTGAGGTGGATGAATAAAAAAAAAGATGAAATCATCAAACAAAATATTGTTTTGCCCTCCCTATACACCGTATCAGACTTATCTTATCAGCAAACATATTTGTCTGCGTTTATTATTTGTGTGAGTGCACTTTATATCAAAAAAATATATAAGTATACTTCTAGGGAATGGCAAGTTAGTCAACAGTTTTATTTCCACACAGTACAAGTAAAAAAGATAAGAAACAGTATGAGAATTCTCTCTTTTATTTTCACTGAAAATGAAATCATATTTCGCAATATTCATTACGTCATGACAATGGAATGATTGTTGAAAATGGGTTTCACATAGAGTGCTATCCAAACACCATTATTGTCGAGATTTTAATGAAGATTTATTTGTCCATTATTATGACAGTAAAAGAGAAAAGGTTTATGATTCAATCTTTAACTCACGCAGAGCAGAAAATTTGAAAAATTTAAATTAATATGTAAATGATTGTTAAAAACTTTTTTGCTCGCTTTTTGTTTGCTTTTAATTTGGTTTTTGATAAGTGTTTTTGCTGATGAAAAATTATTTTCCTTAATTAAAATGCATTACAAAACTTTCTTAAGTTAAATAAAAATTTCAAAGAACAGAAAATAAAAAATTATCAATCAATTTTGTTTTGAAGAAAAGAAAAAAAAAGGAAATTGCTCATAATCTACTAAAATATCTTCATTACTCATAAGTTTTTAAACATAATCGACACACATTTTTATTTTCTGTGTGCTCTAAGTAAAAATTTGTGATTGTTATCAGTGTTATTTTACAGATACAAATGCACAAATCAATAATCATCATCATTGAAATTTAATTTAATGAAGGTTATCAATCATTGGATAAAATGTTGAAACTTTCATAACGAGAGATAATTGAAAATTTTGCTAAAATAATTGAAGTTGAAAAAGTTTTTTTTTCAGATTTTAATTACTTACCCATGCAACAATATTGAAGCAGAAGAGTGTGTACTTAACGCATGCAATATTACGAGCTAGACGCGCTGCACTTTCGCCACGCGAATCTACTTTACGTGAATCCATTATGCTGTTATAATTGAAAAATATAAAACAGAAACCTTTTTAAAACTCTGTAGTTTGTAGTTTGTAAAAATGTTTGCTCACTTAATAAAAGCTTTTTCTCTCTTATATATGTTATGTGTATTTTTCCACTTAAATGTTATTTTAAATTTCTCTCACTGCTGCAATAATCAATTATTCACTTTTTTTATTTCCAGAATATAAAAATATAAATTTTTTAATTTCACGGATGGCTTACTTTTTTCATTTACCAGTTAAAAGAGTGAAAATCATACACGAACTGAACTGAATTTTTGCTGAAATATCAAAAAAGTGCTCTTTATCGTGCCTCGCCCAAAACTTTTTATCTTATCTTATCTTTGAACTTATTTCACTTGTAAGTATGATAATGATTTTTAAACGACAAATACAGAAAATTATTTTACCTTTTTGAATGTATTGTGTTTATTCATGCATGTAATTGTGTGATAACAAACAATCATTAATTGAGGGAAACGGGCAAAGTGATTGATTTTAATACATACATACAACATTTAAAGTGAACAAGTAAAGAGAAAAATTGTAGAACTGTTATGTGCGTAATTACATGCATTAATCATCAAATTTCAATTGAATAAGATTAGATGTATGCTTTATATCATTATAATACTTACATATACTCCTTCTTAGAAGTAAATAAATGTAAAAAAGAAAGGCAGGCAAAATTAAGGGTGCACAATCAGCATAATAATAATAAGAAGAATCCTCGAAATTTGTGTGTATGTTAAATTCCATGCAATTAATTTGATTGCTTCATATCAAGAACAGTAAGTATAGCATTGGCAATTCAAAGAGCTAAGAATATGAGGATTCGAAGGAGAAAAAGAGAGAGAAAAAGAAAAATTTATTATTCAGTCGTTTTATTCGTTTACTTTATTTGGAGAGAAAACGACTCATGTTGAATCATAATGTAAGTGTATGTATGTGGAATATTGTTGAGAAATTGTGATACATATCAAGTAGCAATTTATAAAGACTAATGAATAATTTAAGTTCATACTTTGATTTTCATTTTTCAATTTCAATTCCATAAAGAGATTTCTAATTTATTTCATTGACCTGATCTGATAGTTTTATTTTTCTGCATTATTTTTATAAAAAATTTCATTTCAGCAAAAAATCAAATCCATTTCCATTAATTGAGAAATGTTTGAAAAACGTTCAAAAAATAAATTTCTTTCAGGGTTCTACTTTTTACTCATATTTTAATGTTTCTAAAATTTCATGGAATAAAATGAAAATTTCTATTGATAATTTAATTTAATTATAAGGAAACTATTAAGATAACAATTGAAAATAATTTTTTAATAATTTAGAAGCTTTTCAATAAGTTTCTAAAGCATAAAAAATTTAAATTCTAAATTTGCTGTCATTTTAATTTAAAAGATAATTGTTCATAAAATTTCAAAAGTTTGTTAACTTAATTAGAAATTAAAATTTGTAGAAAATAACTTTCATATTTTCCAGTGTTTCTTTAAAAATAATTTTTTGTATAAAACCAGTTTTTAAAAACCCTATCAAATTTCATTAATTATATTAAAAGCTTCGATTTTCAAAAATTTGCTTCTTTCGCAAACATTTTTCATTTCATTACTTTATTGAATGCAGTAAATACCAAAATTAGAGATTAAGGAATTTTTTCCTCAATTTAAATATGAAATTTAATCTAATTTTCTTTCAAAAAGTAAAAAAAGAACAGCAAAAAAGCTCAATTACATAAAGGAATGATTATTAAGTTAAAAATTCTTCTCTCACTGCTCTTTGGCAAACAAAAAAGTTTTCTTTTTAAATCATTAACGTAAATCTGAGATAATTTGATCATTTTGTGGATATGCATAGAGAAAAAAAGTTTCATTCTCTCTTCAGCACATTTCTCATATAATAAAATTCTCTCTTTTCATTTTTCATTTTCTCTCTGCACAAGCGTACTAGAATCATTTGTAATTTGAGAACAACACACAGCTTGCATTTTCCATTGAGACGACAATAATAGAGAGAATGAGGGAAAGAGTACACAAGAGTTTATTAGTTTTTGCCTAGTAAGACAATAAATTTCTTTTATTGTTGCCCATTTTCCTCCCTCTTAACTGAAAACGAAAATATTTTTCCTTCTCTTAAATTGTTGACTCTTCACCTTCCTTCTTTTTTATATTGTACTTTTTCTCCTTCATATTTTGAAATGAGACAATGTTTATATTTGCAAACATAATGATGATGATGGGCAAATGAATAAAGTGTCATGTCACAATTTACACAATTATTCTGCTTCTCGTTTCACTACTACTAAATTGGAAAATTAAATTTTTATGTTAAATGAAGCTATTTAAACACAAGGCAGTGAACGAATATTATATTAAAGAGAGAGAGAGGAAAGAAATTAATGTAGAATAAACTTTGCAAATTAATGACACCCAGCTGCCTCAATTTCTCCTACTTCTACTTTATGCTATGCTTATCTTCTACGTTGTACATACGTAAGTAGTAACTGGCTGTGTCTAGCAACATATCTATCTGCAAACTCATGTGTCATGATGTTGTTGTTGCCGTTGTCTTCAAATCGTTTATTGTTGCTGTAATTTCATATACATGGAAAATATTTTCGATGTCAAAAAGTCTTGTTGACAAGAGAAAATGATTTGAGCGCTTTTTTAGTCATTGGCAAAGCGACATATAAAAAATTGTTGCATATAAAAAGACATGTAGTGACAACAACATGATCACAATCTTGAAATGAAATATGAAAAATACATGATACGAATCGTTATCGACGTGTGAATAAGTGATAATGTTGTTCTATATAGTTGTTATCATTCTAAGCGAATCTTGTGAGAAAAAAAAAGTCGAAAGGCATTATTGGCTCCTTTTTCTCGCTTTTATTGAATTAAAATGGAAATTTCTTTTGCTATGTATTTGTTGGCTATAGCTGTGTGTGAGAAAATTTACAAACGAGACAACGTAAAAAAATTTTCGTGTATATGTGTGAAGGTGTTTGTCTTTAAATATTTATACTGCTTTTATTTTATCTTATACTCACACTTCTATTCTTTCCTTCCTTCCTGTCTACCATCATGTTTCCTTAACAACTTCATCGCTTTTAACTTTTACATTATTTAAAAATAGGTGGTCGACAGAAATTTTTTTTCTTCTAATTTTTTGGGTTTTCTTTTGATAAAAAAAACATTTTCATAGTTACTTAAGTACAAGGAATATGAATCTTATGCAAATAGACTCACTCTCGTCGGATAAAAAATGAAATCCGTAAAGTCTCCAATTCTCGTCTGATTGGAACGATAGTCTCGAGGGTTCGCCTAAAATCAAGGCATTAGAGACCTTTCTTTGTTTTTGTAAGTAGATTTATGTAAAATTATGTTGTAATTTCCTCATTCGATGAAAGTTTCTAACTGAGAACACAATAAATTTGACATTTGTAGCACATTTTCGCTCTTTTCCATTCATTTTGTGAATTTTTGCAGCTGCTGTTAAACTACAGACCTTTCTTCTACTTTTAAACTTTCTTTAGCCATTTTCATAAATTAAGGACAATTTATTTATTTTCTACTCTATTACGTCTGTACAAAGTGTAAAACGAAATGAGAAAAGTTAAAAGGAAAATTCACGCAAATGGTCATAAAACCTCAACCTGTCATCACTTAAGCTTTCTCAACAGACTTGTACATGCACAAACTCTAATTTTTAGCTCACAATATATACAAGAAGTCGCCTGGCTCAACGTAATAATACAAAAACAAAAGAAAATTATTTTTTGCCTCACTCGCTTTCTCAGTCTGTATGTTGCAAATTTTCCTTCTTGCTGCTTCGCTGATGCTACTGTGAATGAGAGAGAAAAGAAAAAAAGGACGAGGAACTAGCAATTTACACCTGTTTGTGTTGATTGTAAAATATGAGGAAATTATTGTTGTTACTCGCAGTGAAAATGGGATTTCTCTGTCAATGATGTCTATAAATCTTACTTCAACCTCACACCATCATTTCTCTGACATTTTCTTTCTTTCTTGCTTGCGTGTTTATTAAAGACAGAAAAGGTCACAAAATAAAGAAGAATTATCGTTTAATTAAAGACTTACTCATAAGAAAAAGGAAGTTAAAAAAAAAGGTAAATAATGTCTCGATGCGCTTTATCATGATGAAATTTTCCTGACTGACTGTTCTTCCGCAATAATATTTTTTAATTGCTAAAGTCAAAGAAGAAATAAAAAAATTTTATGCTTGTATGTTGAAAGAAATTCATCGAAAACTTTTTTATGTTGCCTTTTTCGTGACCCTCTTTTGCGCCGATAAACAGCAACGACGCGGCACAAAAAGAAGTGCGTGCCAGAGATGCTATCGAGACTCATTTCTTCGATCAATGCACAACTTTCACTTTCACTGATAAGAAACACAGCAAAAAAGGGAAGAGAAATGGACAAGTCTAAATTGCAAAAGTTTTCTTTTATTTCTTCAAGCCATTCCTAAGATTTTTTCACTCGTGCCTGCCTTTTTTAAAAAAATTAGGAGAGAAAGAGAAAAAAGTTTTCTGCTCTGTTCATTTTTCTTTATCGTCGTCATCATAGTCATTGCAAGCAATTTCTCAGTCGTTTATCCATTTGTAGATGAAGAAACAGCAGCCAATAGCAAAAAAGTGAGAGAGAAAGATAAAAAATTTCTTCTATAATTTACTTAATGAAAACCAATAACCATAAAAAGTGAAAAGGGAAAATTTTTACTGAGCCTCTTTCCTTTCTTTCTAACACTTGTTTCAACTTCAATAAAAGCAGACTGCTCTAAGAAAAATGAAATCTAAGAAAGTGAAAAGAAAAGGGTTCTTCCAGCACTTTTTCTTTTCTTTTAATGAAATTTACAGAAAATTCGCTTTATTCGTGATTTCTTTTTTATTTCTATGAATGCAAAAATTTCTTTAAATTTATCAACTCTTTGTTAAAGCTTAAATACTTTTTATAAATAAAAATTTGTTAGTGAATAAACTAAAAAGAAGAGTTCATTAGAAAATTTTTCGCTTTTCCTCTCTAATATTGCTCTAATTATCCAATTATAATTTGCCGTTTTCAAAAGCTCGCTCGTTTTCTCTCGCTCTGAGCTAAAAAGCCATTAAAGTTAAAAAAACACAAAACGCGCAATTTTAAGAAACACACAAAAATAAAAAGAAAAGTAGTAGAAGGAGAAAAATGGAGGCTGATGTCTGTTAATTAGATTCTAATTGCTGCTTGCCTTCTGTTACTATCATAACTTAACTCACTTTCGTATATCATTCATGATTTTTGATCACGAAAATCACAATTGAACGAGTTGTGAGTTGTCAAATGTAACTGGAGTATTATTGTTCACAATTTTAATCAATTTGCTGGTGAAAGTTCCACACAAGTCATTTGTAATTCCCAAATAGTCACGCATCAAATACTTTTTGATTCGTTCATTCGTTTAACAAAAGTGTGTTGTAAAATCCCAATGGAATGTCATTCTCTTGTTCATTTTACATGGAAATATCTTGTTACTCATCTGCCTGTAACAAAAAATATCAACACCGTCAAGAAAAATATCTTTTCACTATTTCCCTTTGTGTCATACGTGTAAATGCCTTACATACTATAAAAAAGTAAGAAGCATTTAATGAAATCATAAATTTTCAACCGTCTCTTTTTTTCTAACGACATACTGGAGACAATCGCGAGATTCTCGAGCACGATGATGAGATAAATATGAATTTTTAATTAAATTTTTCGTCTTCATTTTATTTATGGCTTGTATTTCCGTGTATTGTTCCTGTTCTACTTCTTAATAGCTTTTTTTCATTTCGTGACACACTCGGTGCGTGCATAATTCATTTCATAATCTCGTTTTTCATTTCAATTGCGTTTGAATGCATGATTTTAGCAATCAGAAGATTTCTGCTAATGAAGGGATTGATGATGATTTCTCGTAAAAACAGCAGCAATTTTCAGCATGAATTCACAGCTCCATAGTTTAACTCAATGAATGTCAAACGAGACAAGGATTAAAGATAGGCACAAAAATGTGTTTGTATATTTGGATCACATGTGAGCGAGAGTTTTTCAATTCTTAATACGTAATGAGATTATGGTTCGTGTTGCTGTTACTGCTCTTCCCTAAGCCTAGAGCAAAAACAAACAATTAAAATTAAAAAAGGAGCTTTTCGCCTTCTGAAAGTTTAATCCGTCATTTTCTCATCCTTTTCATAACACATACACACACACATACATATAGAATGAGATTTATGGTATATGTGTTTACTTATAACCATTGATGGAAATGAAATTATAATTTTTGAATTTTTCATCATAAAAAACATTTGTAAAATTTTCTTCCTTTTAATTATATATAATTAAAACTATAAAAATATTATTTTTCGAACACTGTTTTAACTTACTTACTTATTGCCGCTTCCTTAAACATTTCTCACAAACACCCAAGTATGGGTAAATTTGTGTTATTAAAATTTCACCTAACTCAAACCCTTTTGCTCTCTTGTATCTTTCATTCTCTGTATTTTGATAGCATGTGATATTGTTTAAGCAAAATTCAAGTCTTGTGCGTGGCGTTCTTTCTTTTGTATATATACATGAAAGTGAAACAGAAAGATAGAAGGAGAAAGCAAGTAGCTAAGTGGTTGGAGAAAGTTGAAAATGATGATGGAGAAGGAGGTAGAAAAAAAGTTTATCACTTTATTAATAATCCCAAGAGGATTTAAACTTTTACACACACATATATATGTATACATACAGACATGCGAGATACAAACTTCAGAATATTTAAGGAAGGCAAGCGACAGAAAGAAGGGAAGGAAATGAGGTGCTATTGTAGAACGTTTTCTTTTTTTTTCTATTTGTACACCCAAAAAACGTTTCCTATTATCAGTATATGCCTCAATAATTCACACGAACTCTAACCCCTAAAGCTTTGTGCCATTCTCGATAGAGATTCAATAAGAAAAACAATCGTATTCAAATCACGCTTTGAACACTTTTTAGTCCTTACTTTATTCTAACTAACAAACAAATCTGAACTTCAACTTACATTCTGCTCTATAATTGAGAAATGTAAAAAAAAACAAAAGAAAATCAGAAATAGTTTTTCTTATCTTCCTTTTTTGTTTCAATTCATTCATGCAATAATTTCCTTTTTTGCTCTATATACTTATACTGTGTCAAGTTTAAATGGCGGCAAATGCTTGACGAAGCAAAATAATCATCATGAGTTAGAAAATTTTCTTTGTTTAATGACATTCTGTCACCAATTTGCCTTCTTTCAATTATTTCTCTTGCTTTATACTGAAGTGATGCGAAAGTTTCAATGGAACCCAAATTGAACAAAAGTTGTTAATAAAATTTACTTTTGAATCTCAATTCCTCGTTTTACTTTCAATTGTCATTTACTGACACTATCAGCAAACGAGTGAATTGCAAAATTGAAAAAGGCGAAAAAAAGTTTTTCCATCATTCATGTAAGAACATTTTATTAAAATACTTTGAAGCAATTCCCGAGTAACCAAAAATACGTTACGACTTTCCGTTTACTTTCCGTGGCATGCAATACGCATATAAATGGAAAGCGTAACGGTTTTTTGGTTACTCGGGATTGTGTATCTCCCTCTCTTTATATTAAAAGTCATTGTGTCAGTGAACATCAATGATTATAGAATACTGACTGACTGACTAGAATCATGATGACAATGATTATGATAGCAATGTCATAGAATTTTATTTTGTAAGTTTTCCTTCGTATAATAAAAGATGCGAGCAACAGAAGAAAAAGAAAATTTATTAAATTAGTTTATGACTCGCTATTTTCACTGTCGACTGCTCACGACAGATATCTTGTTGAAAATAGCAAAACAAGTATAAGTTTTAAAACATTCTCAATGGAATTTTTTAAACCACTCAGAAATCTTCATTTTACTGCTACAGTTCTTGATTTGTGATAACTGCTGCTTGCTTACGAACGAAGGCATAAATGAATGGGAGATTTTACTGCCATCACCATTCTTTGTCATTGTAATGATGCTAATTGTCGAATTATGTTAATCAAAAGTTGTGATTATTCTTCTTTTTCCGTTCATCATTTTCACTTTCTTTCTCTCGCCTCAGGCATTTCAACGTGATATTTCATCATCATTCAGTGTGAATAGAAAGAAAAAGACAAGAAGAAAAATGAATGAAGAGCAATGCAAATTGAATAGAAATGCGTTCATTGTTCTTATTTATTTAAACAAAAAAAGGTGAAATGATATGAAAATTTTTCAATTAGAAATCTTTAATATTTTAACTTTAAGTCAACTCTTGCGTAAATTTTTGCTATGTATGTCGCAATAAGCTTATCTAAAGCCACAAATCTTATTTAATACCATCTTACAGCATAAATACATTAAAAATGAAGAGAAATAACTTTTACGATGATAAAAGTAAAAGTAGAAAAACTGTCAGAAACGAAGGAAAAGCGCGCAGAGAAAGAAAAATTATAACCTGCGCCATGCCATAAAGTTTTATCCCCGCAGGTGCTTTGCTCTAATTAAAAATGTTAATGGACCTTGGTCGATGGGTTTTGTTTAGGCAGCAGGCGGGAGAGAAAGGCAAGATTGAAAAATAAAAAATAAATTTAATGAATTAAATCACCTTTTTGTGCCTCCTTTATCATCATAATCACGATTGTCGTCCTTTTCTTTCTTTCTATGTTGTTCTCTCATGTATTAAAACATTTAATGGACATTCAAGAATTTTATCATGTGGAAAAATTTTCCCTTCTCTACTATATCAATGATGATTCAATTTTTATGTGTCAGTCAACGCTATTAAAGAGTAAAGATTTATGTGCATTCATGAGATAATCATTTTACACATTCAGTCATTTATTCAGACCTTTACTTTTTTATGTGCCTTTTATTCATTCGACCAAATGTGAAGTTCGTTCCATTGCCAATTATTTTTCCACTTTTCTTTCCATTTCATTCATTCTTATCATTCAATTGAGCAAAAATTTGTTCTGTTATTGCTGACTATGCTTCTCTCATCGCTCATTGCCATATATATAAAAATAGAAAGAGAGGACATTTGACATTTCTATTACTCGAATAATTTTTATTCAATCTCGTCTTGTTAATCTTTTGCTTGCGCTTGCGACATTATTTATGTGTGTTACAGTGTTTTTTTATTCCACTTCCCACTGTCATCGTCATCATCATCGTCCTTTCTAGAACGGATAGAAAGAGATTTTGTGCCATTATTGGCAGTTAACTGACACAATTTTACTGCTTGCATCTGTGTAATGTTGACAATCTGTATGGACACTTGTGGACATTGAATTATTGAATTAGTCAGTGATTTAATCATTCACGCTATTTTATTCATGAAAATCGTGATTAAAATATGCTGAAGCCATAGGGTAAAAGAAGAAAAATTCACAAGTAGCTGATAAATTGTTGACTGTCATTTCGATTTTCTATGCTTTGCTCCTATAAGACTTTATGTTTGCTTTCCCATATGCTTTTCATCTCACTGCTCTCATATATGATGCTTTAAGGTAAGTAAACCATGCAAGAAAAAAAAACCTTATTTCACTTCACTTTTGCTAGATAGAAATGAAAGACTAGGAAAGACTTTTTTGCTGCTATGTCGAGAGATTCTCTTTGTGTGAGAATGGATTACACATGCTTTTCACCACCATCATGATTCAGATAGAAAATTTTCCGTTTTTTTTTTCTCTTCTGTTTGAGTTCCGCACTTTTTTCCCACATAGTCATCGTTTGTTGTCATTCAAGGCTTAATTGACGAAGAATTTTTTGCTCACAGCATGAGAATGTGTCATATGTGTTCGTCTTGTTTATCATGTAAATCCATTTCCAACCACCGCTAACAATTTCTTTTCTCATTGCATTAATATCACACCGTTATACACTTTAACAGAAGCGCCGCCGTGTTACTTTCAAATAAAAAGAAATATTATTTTTTATTTTTCGTTTCCTACTTATATTGATTTGATAAGCATGGATTATGTGAGCAGATGCTTACACGAGCTTAAGGGGAGTTTGCTTGAACAAAGTTTTTGCTGATTTTAAACTTTTTTTTCAAATCCTTTTTCTCTCTTGATGCTTCAGTCATGAGAAAAAATCGATGTCTCGCATTCATCGTATAATGCTAGCTGTATATTTTTCTGTGACATTCATTTAAACTTTTTAAATAAATCTTTAAAAAAAAAGAAATTTTTTATTGCTTTTTAATTTGATCTGCTATCGAGGCTATTCTGTAAATAATCATGTAGGTCTAATGTAATTTAGGTTCAATTACATGCTTGTAATTTGATTTACTCGAGATTGTTGAAAATGAACAGCAACAACCAAACGTAATTGCAATCAGCAATCAAAGTTCTTTGATCTTTTCCTTCTGATGTGTTTTCTTTTGAAATTTTCAAACGTTTTCTTTCCTATTTCTTACTAGAATTGATTATATGAAATGACAAAGAGAAAATGTCATGACTTTTTCTGAAAAAAAATGGTAAGTAACTTCATAACTTGAATACTCTCAATTAAGCGGCTTTACCAAGAAATAAATACAATATATAAAAAGATGTTTCAGAAAAGAAAAAAATAAGCACAGATTAGTTAGAAAGTGACTTAAAATCCCTTCACAAAGAAAAATAAGTTTACAAAGTAAAAAGAATCACACAAAAAAAGAGAGATTTTTCCATCTCTGATAAATCTGTGAATGAATGAATGAAAAATCTTCACTATCTTTTTCTTACTTGTCTAAAACAAGAGAAACGCGCAAGCAGACAGCACCCGAGAATTTTCTCATGAACACACACAAAAAAGTATTAAAAAAATCTTCAACAATAACAAAAGCTTAGCACAAGTAAACGAGAAAGCGGTAAGGAGAGAAGAACAAAAAAATCTTTCATATTTCAAGTTGAGAAGAAAAATGAGAGTGAAAGTGATAAAAAGCATAACCCCTGAAATAAGTAACGAGTGAGAAAGAGATAAAAAAATGAAAGTATGTAATGTATGCATAATGTAAGCAACCTTTACACTCTCTCACTCTATCTATTCATTCACCATGTAATAAACTGATGCTCTTGTAGAATTAAATTATGCGTTCATTTATAAAGTTCTTTAAGGCATGAAACAAGCAAGCAAGAAGTGTAAGTAAAAGTTGTTGTCATATGAAAAATAACAAATCGATTTCTCTCATCCTTTAAAATTATATTTCTTTACTTGCTATGGCACAATATGGCATATGCATATGATGTGATGGTAAAGAAAATAAATATATTGATGGATAAAAAATGGGATCATCTCATGAGCGAGTGAGTTTTCTCATGCCTTTTATGTTTACTTCATCATAATATGTATATATGCGTTGCCATCACACCATCACCATACAAGCAAACAAGAAAGGAGGTAAAAGACACACAAAAACACATTTGGTAGTGAAAAATGATTGAATTGATGTGAAAGAATACACAATATATATTGAATGAATACGCAAATGTTGTGTGTATTTATATATTATAAACATCATCATCATCAGTAGTAGCAGCAATAGTGTCATATAAAAGAAATCTTTATAATAAAAATGCAAATGTTGAATTGCCACAAACAAACGTGTAATATCACTGCGGTGATATTTATTTTTATCAACAGCAAATTCTTATGAAGATGAAAATATTATAATATTATTAAAATAAAATTTCATCCTCATTGATAGAGTCATTGAAATGAAATTTCGTTTCTTCTTTTACTCACTAAAAAGGTTTCATTCAAACGAGCTCACATATACAATATATATTGAATTCAAATGGAAAAATGATGGATGAGGTAAAATCTAAAGATTTTTCGTCGTTTGAAAAATAAGGAGAAAAATTTCCATGAAAAATTGAAAATAATAACATGAAAGGGGTATATTGTGAGTCTCTTTCGACTTACGGAACAACTTAACTCCTATTTTCTGCTTACTTTCCTTGGTTTTTTTCTACCTTCATTCGCATCTGCTGAGTTCTTTATGCTAAGCAAAAAAAAAAGGATTTCGAGCTCTCTCTTTTATTTCGCACAAAAAATACATATAATAATAAAAGTTACATTCCGCTAAGCGAATCGGAAGGAAATTTCATTGCTTTAGTAGAGAAGAGATGAAGAGGAAAGGCAAAATGGTTTTTTATCTTTTTGTTTCCCTCTTTTTTATTTTATTTTATTTTTTTCATTTTCATTCTCAAATAATCTTCAACTCATCTCTCTTATACAAAAAATCTTTTACGACATTTAAGAGAAATTGGAGTGCTTTGTTGTTGTTACTGCTGTATGTGGTATGAGGTAGTAAATTTCTTCATTGTTATTGTGTACGAAGAAAGAAAAACTTTTGAGATATAAATTGAATTTGCAACTATTTATTGAATTGGCACCACTGATTGTTGAAAGTTTCACTTTTTCTCTTGATTAACTGTTTGTAAAGCAAACTAAATTTCATTTCAAATTTATTGCTCAAGAGCAAAGTTTTGAAAGGATCATTAAAAAAAAGTAAATCTACATATTCTCACGAGAATGTGCCTACAAATCGTAAATACATCAACCGGGAAATTTGGACAAATTGCAATGCGCAGAGGAAAAATAGAAAGGACCCAAGACAAGAATGTCGAGATTGACTGTGTAAAAGAAAGGCAAATTCTTATTGATAAAAGCGAAGCAATTTTCATCATTTTGGCACATATCCACGGGATTTTCCTTTTTTCTTTGCCCTGCATTGTTGTATCTCAGTGGAATCCAATAATACTCAATATTCGCTCTATTCTAATCTTCCTTACGTATTCATTTTTTTTTTGCTCCCTCATCCGCATGTCTTTTTTTTCGTAAACACACATATCGTGCAGAGAACATAGAACGAGTCTATTCCATTCTATTATACATCCCTGCTAAGCGGTATGTATATGAAACTATTTTCCTTATTTTCTCAGGTAAATTTTCCATAAAATATAATAAAATATCGTTGATTTACGTCGTATGTACGTTTCTCTTTTCCCTTCCTTCTTCTTCTTCTTGATTGTGCCTACGAAATTTTAATAAGGAGAAAAAAGGGTTCTATACTGCTGTGGCGATGAATAGAAAATTTTTCGGCCTAGGTACCTACTTATATGAATAAATATCAAACGAAGCTTAAAAATATCATTTGCTTTCAAAAAAATATTAGTTTCAATAAAAAAGAATTTCCACGTGCTATTTGAATGAAAAATGCCTCAAGGCAACAGCAGCAGCAGGAAGTTCTGATTACATGGGGATTTTTGCCCCGTTTGCTTTTTAATGTTGGTTGTGTGATATCACCTTCATTTCTTAGACTCACCTCATTTCTCGAATTTTTTATCAATGATTTTCGTGCCTGTGGTTTTAAGCACGATTGGATACTTCTAATTGGATTATGTTGATTCGATTTGAATGTGTATATATGTGTGTTAGAACACTTCATATTATCCTAAAAAAGAGAAGAAAAAAATAAGAAAAGGAAATGGTAAATGTAATTTAACACTTCAATAGCCTCATCTTTTCTCATTTCAATTTGCTTTCTCTCATCTACACTCTCTTTTGCCTACACACTGTTTGGAAGACGAATTGTCTGTGTTCTGGCAACTGAAAATTTACTGCCATAAATTTTCTAGCTAGATACTTACTCTCTCCATGATATTGCTCTATCTCTCTGATATATGTATCTAATACTGCTGCTATTAAGATGAATTTCCTTTGCTTATGTAAAGAGAGGATGAGTAGTAGTGTAGAAATATGGATCTTTTATTCAAATATACATTTTATCAAGATTTGGAAATTAAATAATTTTAATTTATTAAAATTTTAAAAAAGAATAAAAACCATAACAAAAAATTTTTGAATATTTTTTGAAAAGATAAATTTATTCTGATTCAAAATTAAGATATTACCAAAATTTCTTATAAATAAGAACTTGAAAATAAAACACTATCTACCTAGTGTATTAAACAAGTTATAAATTCAACTAAAGCGGAATATTTGCGTAAAATTTAGGTAATTAAAAATCTAATGTCCAAATTATGTATTTTATTTTTGTTAGCTGCTAATATAGCAAGAAATGTAAGCAAAAGCTAGTGAGGAAGCGCTTTTTGTAAGTCATGAGACCCTTGAGAAAGGTGAAAAATATATTTGGAACCGCAATGAATCTAAAAATTAAGATCCCTTGCATGCTTGAACTGAGCTGAAGGTCGATTTGTCTCTATAGGATGGTAGTCATGTCAGCTACTTAAGAAAATGAAGGCGTCTATTGATTTGACGTGTTATAAATAAATATGAGTAGGTGAGCCAAAACGAAGGATGGCGGTTGAATGAGATAAATTGCAATTTTATGACATGATTTCACGATATGAACCTTCAATAATAAGGACGACGGAAGTGTAAATAAAAATTTTTTTGACTCAAAACCGACAACTCACACCTACGTATATAGTCATTCTCCTCCTCATATGCCCTTTTGCAACGCTCTGAGAATAGTGATAGATGCTTCAATTTCCATTATAGCGTCATAAATCAAGCCAGACACACATCTCATTCCTTCCAAAAAAAAAAAATACATAATCATAACATAAGTAGAGCGAGGCGTATAAAGCATTCTCACATACACACATGAGAGCACACTCTTATATTTTGCAATGGCAACAAAAAAAAATTGAAAAACGAAAAAAAGCGAAATGGCTTTTCTTATTTCCGCATCACATATTTTTATGATGAGGCAGGGACCTTGGTTGTTCCCCTCTACATTTCACTAAGTTGATGCCTTTTCGTTTGACATTAACGTATATTACTTTACTTTAATGGTTTATCGCGAATGAACGAATGGGGCCAACGAGTGGCACAAGGGGCGAGAGTACGCTGGGCAGTCAGCATATACGTATACCTATTTAGGGACACATTTATTCTTTCACTGAGGCCATTGACGATGAAATTTTTTGTCTCATTAAGTATCTAATGTCACAGAAAGAATGTGTACAATGAACGCAAATGGTGGCACATAGAATACATTCTACACACGACATAAGAGAAAAAGATAAAAAGATGCCGTACCTAGTTACATGTTACATTCAAAGCAGCCTCTTATGAGTAGATGATTTCGCAAAAAAAACCCAAGAGAAAGAGAAAAATTTTCCGTACAATCATTTTTCTTGTCAATTTTTTTTTCTTCTTTCTCGTCTTTATCAGGATAGCAAAAGTTGGCAACGACAAAAAAAGCGAGAAGCAAAGAAGACTAAAATTGTTATGATGAAGAAAAATTTATTAGAAAATTATGGCATAACTGCTATACTCTCTGTGGAATATTTGAAGCTGAAAAAAAGAAAGAAAGAATTAAATCCCTCCCCTGTGTATGAGTTATGATCATAAGAAGAAGTCGAAGCATTTGTTGAACGGATTAATAATCAGAAGATTAAATTTTTTCTCTCCTCCTTCATTCTTCAAGTTACTTTAATGCCTCACTTCAGGCACTTGTTCTATGTATTCTTTATTCAATTGTAATATACGCGCTTTTTTCTTTTACCCCGAGAGATTGGGTGATAAAAAGTTTTACTCTTTTTGAATATGTTTATTAAAGATTAGAGTGCGATTTCATTGTAAAGAAAAGAAGGAAATTTTTTGTGCTGAAACTGCAAGTAATTTAAATGATAAGAAAGCGGTAGCGGTAGTTGAAAATTTCTTTGTCACCTCAATTGAGATTTGAATTTGCTCCCCTCTGATAGAAAAAGTTCTTGGAAGATTGTTCAAGTCAAATAAGCTCAGCTCTTTGGAAAGTTCAAACTTTTCTTGATTAAAATTTATGTTTCTTCAATTCATTTGGCGAAAAGTCTTTTCTTTTTCTTTTTTTATGCGTTGGTTACAGAATGGAAAAAAATTCTTAAGGGAAAGTCTATGATTATTTTTTTTTTGTTCTCTTCTTCCTCATGACTTCATCTTGATTTATTTTTATCATTTGGTTAAATAAAAGAAAAGAAAGTTTATATTTAAGCCAATAATCCTTCAACCCTCTAAACATTATTATTATTATTGTTGCCATTATTGTGCTTTTAACTTTGCCACAAATTATCAACGACTTCAATTAATTTCAGTTTAGTCGAAATACGTGCCTTGTTCACTCTAAAGGCATTTTCTCATCTCTTTCCTCTTAGTCTCAATAACTTTGATTAAGTATTATATTATTTGAAATTGACTTTTAATTTTGTCTTAATTCACTTGATGTTGACTTCTACTGCTGTTGCTGTTGCTAATATTAAGCTTCTCTTTTTAGGGCAGAAAAACTTTCTCTTTTATTGATTGCATATATTTCTTTTATGCTTTTAATGGTTGATTCATTGATTTATTTTTAATGTATATAAATGCAGTAACTTTTTTAACATTCAAAATAACCTTTTAAGTTATCTTTAGAGGACATTATTAATATTAATAAATTATTCATTTTCTTCAACAGAAATAATGATGATAATGATATTATTTTTAATGACATAATTAGAAAGACATTTATTGCTACCTTAGTCTTGCTTACTAAATCATTATCATTTATTTTCCATAAAATACAATTTATAAAAGAGTTAAATCATCATCAAATTAAATGCAGTTAAAATATTACAAGAGAAAATACACCACTATCTACTAAAATTATTTCTACCATTACCACTGAAACCAGTATTAAACACGCAGTGAAAGTGCTAGAGGAAGGAGAAGTAACGTTGGAAAAATTATTTGAAGCGTTGAAAGCACTTGAAGCTATTGTAAACAGGATTTAATTATTGTTGTGCCAGAAAATCTCATTAAAAATGAAAAATGTTGTAGAAATGCTTTTTGATGATGATGATGCCTTACTTGGTTCTACAACTGCTTTCGTTATTGCTATTGCGGTTCATAAAAAAATCATTTCTGTGCTCTTTTGCTCATAATTAAAAATCTCGTTGTGTATGATTCGATGCTCTTTTGACGTCATGTATGCTTATGAAAAGTTCCTGAAAAAAAATAGCAATTCTGTAATGAGAAACGTTATGTAATTAGAAAAAATGTAGTATGTATGATAAATAAATGTGTATTTCAAAAAGCATAAACATCACAAAATGAGAAGACGCATTAATGTAATTACTATGGTGATAAAAGCGACTATGAATAAATATAAATGCGGAGCCTTTCAATATATAAATAGGCATAAATTTCATGGACTATAGAAACCTCTCACAATTAGTTGTGCCGAGCACATACGCACATAGCACACTCCTAATGGAATATAGAAGAGGATTTATGTTGAATAGGGCGGTTGAAGGGCGCTTCTTATTGAAAGCACATTAACTCTATCTAAATGTACATGTATCGTGACATTTATTCATCCAATTCATTTTATTAAATAACTAGCTAACAGAAGAGACTCGCTTAGAAAGCAAAAAAAGAAGAAATTTGTCGTCGATCGATTTTTGTTATCAATGAGATTCTCATTCCATTTGCTGACCATGTTATACTATTCATTCGTTTCCCTTCTTTTCTATAATTTGCCTTTTAGCAACCTTTCACATAAACTCATATAAATTGTTTTGTCCTCTCTATAAAAAGAAACTATTGTACAAAATACATTATTTCACTAGTGGAACAGAGCATCCACATAAATATTTATTTTGTCTCTTAATTGTCGAAGTTGAAGTTGCTTAAATTGGAGGGATCAAAAGCAATATATATACAGAATATACAGATCTCTGTAAATGTTGCCTTTCTGATTTTCCACACAAGTGAATTCAGTTTGCGTAATAATTGAGTTAAACTTCCTCTCATTCAGTGTGTTCCAATAATCGAATAGCATGCAGCAGCAGGCAGTCAGTTTAACCATACAACTCTATCTTTTTAATTCTATTATAAATGGCCTCATGCGTCTTATGTTACATAAATGTAGAATGAGAAATTTATTTGTATACTAGATTTTAAAAAATTATTTTTGTCATTAAAATTTTATTTTAAAATCTCATTTAACAATGTCGGACAAAAACGGAAAAATAAATTAAGAATTTTTTTTAAAAATGCGCTATATTAATTGGAATCAAATTATGCTTTGATTAACTGATTGATTGTTTATATTGCTTATTCTCTGTATACTCGCACATGCACAAAGAAAACCAAATATACACATTGATGAACATGGGATTGTTTAGAAAATTATCTCCATCTCTCTATCCATTTCAGAAAATAAAGCCCTAATCAAAATGCCTTTTGTTTCTGTGATAACAATTGTTGATGCTTAATGAATATTTGTATTTCGTATACTCATGCTTCAAATGTTTCAAAATGTTGCCTTTATTTTATCACAATTCGTACATCTCTCATTTCCATGTTCATTAAATTTTGTCATTGCTTTATCATATATAACATAATTATTGCACTTTTATGAATTCTTCTATGATACTATCATATTTTATCATCAAATAAGTTGCAATATTTTTAAATTGGAGAAAAATAAAGTAAGAAAAACTTTTCCAATTTAAGCAGAATATGAATTTTTGAATTGAAATGAAAAGTTTAATTAAAACTTATGAGCTGAAATAACGAAAATGCCTTAAAGCATTGTAAGTGAGAGAGGAACAAGAGAAAGCTCATTTAAAACTTGTCGAATTGTTCTTGCTGAAAGCCTACATCATTCATTAAACATTCATTCAAATAATGATAATAATAATAACAATGATGATAATATTGTCTATCATCTTAGCAAAAATTGCATGTTTGTTATATTTGGTCAGATAGAAATAAAATGATACTAAAATTTTTTAACGCATCAGTAATTTTCATCTATCTATTGATTATTTTCTCCTACACACATATACACTACATTGTCCATTTCTCTTTCATATTCCCACTCTGATTTGTTATAATAATAATGATAATTATGGTTGAGAATAAGTTGATAGCAGCTCATTTATTGTTATTGACTGAAGCAAAAGCTGATGTTGATTTTAATTAGAAATTGTAGCATCTTTTATCTATCTATCCACCACTACTACTACATACATATAATAATAACCACAATCACTAAGAGTAGCAGCATCACTGACACTTCTATATGATGATAACAGCAGCAAAGCGAATGAATGAATGGACGAGTGAAGATTATATCCAAAAAATTATATTTCTCTTATGTTTCAATATATAAAGCAAATGGATTAATTTCAGTGATAATTAAGAAAAATTTCCTCTTGTGTATATTATTTTACTGAATTGTACATACTCATTTATTTACTAGTTCATATATAGAGTGCTGATGATGAATGATGGTGACTATTGTGTAATTAAATCCTGTGTCAATACAATGTGAAACCACAAGAGACCTTCCGCATTGACAAAAATATTGAACAAAAGTGAAGATAATTAATTTCACATCGATTGTGAAACACTTCGTTGTGACATTGAGAGAGAAAAAGAACTGAACATACACCATATTGTTTGGAAACGTTGTCTTGTCGTTTGCTCCTTTTGTGATGACATTAAAAAGATTTGTGGCTTATTGCGACATACATAGCAAAAATTTACGCAAGAGTTGACTTAAAGTTAAAATATTAAAGATTTCTAATTGAAAAATTTTCATATCATTTCACCTTTTTTTGTTTAAATAAATAAGAACAATGAACTCATTTCTATTCAATTTGCATTGCTCTCCATTCATTTTTATTCTTGTCTTTTTCTTTCTATTTACACTGAATGATGATGAAATATCACGTTGAAATGCCTGAGGCGAGAGAAAGAAAGTGAAAATGATGAACGGAAAAAGAAGAATAATCACAACTTTTGATTAACATAATTCGACAATTAGCATCATTACAATGACAAAGAATGGTGATGGCAGTAAAATCTCCCCTTCATTTATGCCTTCGTTCGTAAGCAAGCAGTAGTTATCACCAGAGTTGTTAGGTACTCGGTGCCAAAAAATTTAAATTTTTGAAAAAAATTATTTTATTAATTTTTTAAACACATTTTTGCTTGTTAACAACGAAGAAAATAAATTTTTTAAAAATTACAAATTTTTTTGGGCTCTAGGCCTTTAAAATCATACCTATGTTATGTATTTATAATTAAAAATTCATAACTTTTGACCAACTTACCACAAAAATATGATTGATAGCTTGTTCGAAAGCTTATTTAAAGCCCTTTTTAACGATACATAACATTTAGTATATTCTGTCAATTTATGATCAGCAGAGTGCCATCAATGGTATCACTTTAAGATTTCTTAGCATTTAATTTGGTCAAAAATTCAAAAAACCTTGGAAAAAATTATTTTTATTTGGATTGTTTTTAAACAAAACATAAAAAAAATTCCAAAAAAAAACAGTTTTGTACAAGAATACATGCACCATAGCATATGCTGTCGTCCACAAAAAGCCTTTTTAGAAAATATTTTAAATTCACTTGAAGTAACTATAAAATGACAAAAAATGATAAAATATGCAATATAGTTGATTTTTCAGATGATTTTTTATTTTTAAATTAAGCCCCAAAATTTAATGAATTTATGAAAATTTGTCATTTTTAGGAAAATTATGGTACACTTTTCTCTAAAAGTATCATCAAAAATATCAGTTTTTTGACGTTTTTTTTTGATTTCTAATCATTTTAAAGACATTTCAAGCAATTTTTTAAAATTTTCTAGAATTACTTTCTTAGACCGGCAGCACATGCTATAAGGCATGCTCTATTGTTGGAAAACAATTTTTTGAAAAAATTTTGTATGTTTTCTGTGAAAACAATACAAATCAATAATTTTAGACTTTAAAATAATTTTTACAAAGCTTTTTACGAATTTTTGACCTAATAAAAAGCCAAAAAATCACGAAGGGTCATCAAAAATGTTACTCTTGTAGTCAAAGTTATTATTTATATATTGTGTATAGTTCATTGTAAGAAAGGACTTGAAATTACCTTTCTAACAAGCTATCAACCATATTTTTCTGATAAGCTGGTCAAAACTTATAAATTTTTGAACACAAAAATAGGCAAAAAAGCAGATAAAAAACAGTTTTTTGTCCCGGAAAAATCGAAATTTTTGAAAAAATTCAAAAAAATATTTTTCCCATGCTGTTTCATAATTATAACAACTAAAACACCACAGAACTCATTTTTCCGATAAAATTTTTTTTGAGTACCGAGTACCTAGTACCCAAAAGGTACCCATTTTTAGGTACCTGGTACCTGAAAGGTACTGGTACCTCGAAGGTACTGGTACCAAAAAATTTTAGGTACCAGTACCTTTTGGGTACTAGTACCTTTTGAGTACATAACAACTCTGGTTATCACAAATCAAGAACTGTAGCAGTAAAATGAAGATTTCCGAGTGGTTTAAAAAATTCCATTGAGAATGTTTTAAAACTTATACTTGCTTTGCTATTTTCAACAAGATTTCTGTCGTGAGCAGTCGACAGTGAAAATAGCGAGTCATAAACTAATTTAATAAATTTTCTTTTTCTTCTGTTGCTCGCATCTTTTATTATACGAAGGAAAACTTACAAAATAAAATTCTATGACATTGCTATCATAATCATTGTCATCATGATTCTAGTCAGTCAGTCAGTATTCTCTTATCATTGATGTTCACTGACACAATGACTTTTAATATAAAGAGAGAGAGATACACAATTGCTTCAAAGTATTTTAATAAAATGTTCTTACATGAATGATGGAAAAACTTTTTTTCGCCTTTTTCAATTTCGCAATTCACTCGTTTGCTGATAGTGTCAGTAAATGACAATTGAAAGTAAAACGAGGAATTGAGATTCTAAAGTAAATTTTATTAACAACTTTTGTTCAATTTGGGTTCCATTGAAACTTCCGCATCACTTCAGTATAAAGCAAGAGAAATAATTGAAAGAAGGCAAATTGGTGACAGAATGTCATTGAACAAAGAAAATTTTCTAACTCATGATGATTATTCTGCTTCGTCAAGCATTTGCCGCCATTTAAACTTGACACAGTATAAGTTATATAGAGAAAAAAGGAAATTATTGCATGAATGAATTGAAACAAAAAAGGAAGATAAGAAAAACTATTTCTGATTTTCTTTTGTTTTTTTTTTTACATTTCTCAATTATAGAGCAGAATGTAAGTTGAAGTTCAGATTTGTTTGTTAGTTAGAATAAAGTAAGGACTAAAAAGTGTTCAAAGCGTGATTTGAATACGATTGTTTTTCTTATTGAATCTCTATCGAGAATGGCACAAAGCTTTAGGGGTTAGAGTTCGTGTGAATTATTGAGGCATATACTGATAATAGGAAACGTTTTTTGGGTGTACAAATAGGAAAAAAAAGAAAACGTTCTACAATAGCACCTCATTTCCTTCCCTTCTTTCTGTCGCTTGCCTTCCTTAAATATTCTGAAGTTTGTATCTCGCATGTCTGTATGTATACATATATATGTGTGTGTAAAAGTTTAAATCCTCTTGGGATTATTAATAAAGTGATAAACTTTTTTTCTACCTCCTTCTCCATCATCATTTTCAACTTTCTCCAACCACTTAGCTACTTGCTTTCTCCTTCTATCTTTCTGTTTCACTTTCATGTATATATACAAAAGAAAGAACGCCACGCACAAGACTTGAATTTTGCTTAAACAATATCACATGCTATCAAAATACAGAGAATGAAAGATACAAGAGAGCAGAATGAGGTTGATTAGGTGAAATTTTAATAACACAAATTTACCCATACTTGGGTGTTTGTGAGAAATGTTTAAGGAAGCGGCAATAAGTAAGTAAGTTAAAACAGTGTTCGAAAAATAATATTTTTATAGTTTAATTATAATAATTAAAAGGAAGAAAATTTTACAAATGTTTTTATGATGAAAAATTCAAAAATTATAATTTCATTTCCATCAATGGTTATAAGTAAACACATATACCATAAATCTCATTCTATATGTATGTGTGTGTGTATGTGTTATGAAAAGGATGAGAAAATGACGGATTAAACTTTCAGAAGGCGAAAAGCTCCTTTTTTAATTTTAATTGTTTGTTTTTGCTCTAGGCTTAGGGAAGAGCAGTAACAGCAACACGAACCATAATCTCATTACGTATTAAGAATTGAAAAACTCTCGCTCACATGTGATCCAAATATACAAACACATTTTTGTGCCTATCTTTAATCCTTGTCTCGTTTGACATTCATTGAGTTAAACTATGGAGCTGTGAATTCATGCTGAAAATTGCTGCTGTTTTTACGAGAAATCATCATCAATCCCTTCATTAGCAGAAATCTTCTGATTGCTAAAATCATGCATTCAAACGCAATTGAAATGAAAAAACGAGATTATGAAATGAATTATGCACGCACCGAGTGTGTCACGAAATGAAAAAAAGCTATTAAGAAGTAAAACAGGAACAATACACGGAAATACAAGCCATAAATAAAATGAAGACGAAAAATTTAATTAAAAATTCATATTTATCTCATCATCGTGCTCGAGAATCTCGCGATTGTCTCCAGTATGTCGTTAGAAAAAAGAGACGGTTGAAAATTTATGATTTCATTAAATGCTTCTTACTTTTTATAGTATGTAAGGCATTTACACGTATGACACAAAGGGAAATAGTGAAAAGATATTTTTCTTGACGGTGTTGATATTTTTTGTTACAGGCAGATGAGTAACAAGATATTTCCATGTAAAATGAACAAGAGAATGACATTCCATTGGGATTTTACAACACACTTTTGTTAAACGAATGAACGAATCAAAAAGTATTTGATGCGTGACTATTTGGGAATTACAAATGACTTGTGTGGAACTTTCACCAGCAAATTGATTAAAATTGTGAACAATAATACTCCAGTTACATTTGACAACTCACAACTCGTTCAATTGTGATTTTCGTGATCAAAAATCATGAATGATATACGAAAGTGAGTTAAGTTATGATAGTAACAGAAGGCAAGCAGCAATTAGAATCTAATTAACAGACATCAGCCTCCATTTTTCTCCTTCTACTACTTTTCTTTTTATTTTGTGTGTTTCTTAAAATTGCGCGTTTTGTGTTTTTTTAACTTTAATGGCTTTTTAGCTCAGAGCGAGAGAAAACGAGCGAGCTTTTGAAAACGGCAAATTATAATTGGATAATTAGAGCAATATTAGAGAGGAAAAGCGAAAAATTTTCTAATGAACTCTTCTTTTTAGTTTATTCACTAACAAATTTTTATTTATAAAAAGTATTTAAGCTTTAACAAAGAGTTGATAAATTTAAAGAAATTTTTGCATTCATAGAAATAAAAAAGAAATCACGAATAAAGCGAATTTTACTGTGAATTTCATTAAAAGAAAGAAAAAAGTGCTGGAAGAACCCTTTTCTTTTCACTTTCTTAGATTTCATTTTCTTTAGAGCAGTCTGCTTTTATTGAAGTTGAAACAAGTGTTAGAAAGAAAGGAAAGAGGCTCAGTAAAAATTTTCCCTTTTCACTTTTTATGGTTATTGGTTTTCATTAAGTAAATTATAGAAGAAATTTTTTTATCTTTCTCTCTCACTTTTCTGCTATTGCTGCTGTTTCTTCATCTACAAATGGATAAACGACTGAGAAATTGCTTGCAATGACTATGATGGCGACGATAAAGAAAAATGAACAGAGCAGAAAAACTTTTTTCTCCTTTCTCTCCTATTTTTTTTTTAAAAAAAGGCAGGCACGAGTGAAAAAATCTTAGGAATGGCTTGAAGAAATAAAAGAAAACTTTTGCAATTTAGACTTGTCCATTTCTCTTCCCTTTTTTGCTGTGTTTCTTATCAGTGAAAGTGAAAGTTGTGCATTGATCGAAGAAATGAGTCTCGATAGCATCTCTGGCACGCACTTCTTTTTGTGCCGCGTCGTTGCTGTTTATCGGCGCAAAAGAGGGTCATGAAAAAGGCAACATAAAAAAGTTTTCGATGAATTTCTTTCAACATACAAGCATAAAATTTTTTTTATTCTTTCTTTGACTTTAGCAATTAAAAAATATTATTGCGGAAGAACAGTCAGTCAGGAAAACATCATGATAAAGCGCATCGAGACCATTATTTACCTTTTCATTTTAACTTCCTTTTTCTTATAAGTAAGTCTTTAATTAAACGAAATTTCTTCTTTATTTTGTGACCTTTTCTGTCTTTAATAAACACGCAAGCAAGAAAGAAAGAAAATGTCAGAGAAATGATGGTGTGAGGTTGAAGTAAGATTTATAGACATCATTGACAGAGAAATCCCATTTTCACTGCGAGTAACAACAATAATTTCCTCATATTTTACAATCAACACAAACAGGTGTAAATTGCTAGTTCTTCGTCCCTTTTTTTCTTTTCTCTCTTATTCACAGTAGCATCAGCGAAGCAGTAAGAAGGAAAATTTGCAATATACAGACTAAGAAAGCGAGTGAGGCAAAAAAAATTTTCTTTTGTTTTTGTATTGTTACGTTGAGCCAGGCGACTTCTTGTATATATTGTGAGCTAAAAATTAGAGTTTGTGCATGTACAAGTCTGTTGAGAAAGCTTAAGTGATGACAGGTTGAGGTTTTATGACCATTTGCGTGAATTTTCCTTTTACTTTTCTCATCTCGTTTTACACTTACAGACGTAATAGAGTAGAAAATAAATAAATTGTCCTTAAGTTATGAAAATGGCTAAAGAAAGTTTAAAAGTAGAAGAAAGGTTTGTAGTTTAACAGCAGCTGCAAAAATTCACAAAATGAATGTAAAAGAGCGAAAATGTGCTACAAATGTCAAATTTATTATCTCGACTAGGCTCAAGTCTCAAATTCATTTAAGTTGTTCTTAAAACTGAAAATAATTTTCTTTTAATGGATTCTTTGAAAGAAAAGTAGGATAAAATAAAATTGGATGAAAAATGGTCATCTTTAGAAAGTTATAAATTACCATTTCTACTTTACTACATAAAAGTTTCATTAAAAGAGTAATGAAGTTTTCATGCTTGTAAATAATGAAATACAATAAAAATTAGATAAAAATAGCCAGCAAGTCAGTTACCCAGCCCATTTTCTATTTCTATTTATTTTAGTTTCATTCCCAAATTTTCATTATGTTACTGTCGCTTTTATTTGTCACTTTTGACAAATGATAAAGGATCTCCTGAGACGAGACGGCAAGTAGCAAAACATTTGTTGCTCATTCTATTGTTCTGTTCTTCTTTTCCGCTGAATGTGTATATAGCAAGCAACTGCTGTATGTTTCAATTAAATTTCAATTTCTTTGATTTCCACCGAGATTTTTCCCTCGATGATGACGATGTTGATGATGATGCCAGTGGCGGAATGTTCTATAGATAGAATATACATGACTGTTGTTGGAAACATCTTGACGAAATCTGATTGTTTTCGTTATGCAATGCGTTGTGTAATTTATCTCTATATACAAACAGATAAAGGAAAAGAAAAAGGAAAAGAACAAAAAAATGGAATGTAATTAAAGCATCGTTTTCATTTCTCATGGGGTAATGAAATGAGAATATGGTTTATGGATGATGAAATGATAGGCGGAAGGAAATAGAGGTTTTTATATGTGTATGTGTCGTGTGTGGGGAATTAAGAGATAAAAAGGAAAATTACTTTCCCATATTTACACTTCATCTTGTATTGATTGTGAATACTTGGTTAAAAAAGTTTAGTAAAGAAATTGTTTCCAATACAAGCAAGCAAATTTTGCGAATACAAACATATATTACAAAAGATTTTCATAATTTTTAATTTGTTAGTGCACTGATAAAAAGCAAGCTTTGTTATAGTCAGAATTGGTCTGCTACAATTTGTATGATGCTTCTTTATTTTATTAGTTTCGGATAAAAAGTTTTATCAATCTTCTATGTTGTACAAAAAAATATTTATCAAGTAGAAAACCTTGATTATAAAACCCTTCATCATAATGTTTAAGTTATGTTCTCATTTATCTTAGTTGTTGCTGAGCAATGAAAAAGTTATATTCAATTTAAACTTCAATAGCAAAGAGCGCGCGTAATTATCATCTAATAAATTTTAAAGATGCTTAGCTCTAATCCTAAAACTCAACCATCAACAACAATTTATTCAACTTTTATTGACAATTTTATTCCTCTTTGAGAAAATTTTAATTAAATTCTCTTCTTTCTACCCCACGCTTCTGCAAAATTGAAACTTTAAATCACCTCAAAATTTTTACTACGCTATCATTACAATCCGCCTTTTTCTCCTACCTATTCTCGACATACAATATATACACGTAATCTACAAGAAAAGACAATTTTAATTTTGATGATCTCCAAAGCAGTCGTTTAAAGAAAATGCCATAAAAAATTGTCAATCTTAATGAACTTTCAAGAAGCTTAGACTTAATCTACGCATTGTTATTCGAAACATTGAAATTCAATAAGGGGAAGCAGAGCATACAGATTGCCACGTTATTAAATGTTTGTTGATGTAACGAGTGAAACAAAGCAGAGCATTCAGTGACGGTGACGGGTGAGGCTGTGAGAGTTGATATAAGTATAAATGTGGAGTATGAGAATGAAATATATACAATAGCAAATGTGAGCGTATATATGGGATGATGGTTGTTGTGTAGCTAATATGATTATGATATACACGCATTTCCATTATTTCCACATAAAAACAAACAAACATCACAAAATTCTCTTTCTCAGCTTATTCTTCATGAAAAGTGAAAGTGTAAGTTGATGGCATGGTGTTGTTATTATTGTTGTGGTGGCAATGCCATAAGGATGAAATAAAACCATAAATAAACGTTACAATCTTCACTTTCTCTTATACACAACACACGAGCTATTTTTTGCACCCTTTTCGATATTCTGTCAAGTTTTGTGCTTTCTATTGCAATTTTGAACTTCTTTTATCTCTGACAAAAGGAAAAAAACAAAAGATTATCAAATGTCACGAAACATGATACTGGTCTTATTAAAATATTCTCTTACAGCACTCTACGATAGAAATGATGAGAAAAGTTTTATTTTCAAACGATGATAGTTTCATATAACAAACAAAGGTAAAAACAACATTTTATGCATAAAAGACAAAAGATGAAAATAAAAATGAACGATTATGATTATTATTCATCTTTTTACTTATAAAATATTCTAATGTAACTCTTTTCATTTCAAGGACTTTCTCAGTATGTGTTCAAAGAAGAAGGAAAAAATTTTCATGTCAAGAAGCTCAAAATGAATGCCAAAAAAAGTGTCAGCAAGAAAATTTAAAATTTATGGAAATTTTACGTCATGCAAAACCAAATCATCATCACCTTTTTTGCCATTACTGATCGCTATTCTATACTATGCAATAAATCACACCATATTCATAGTGCAAGCAAGCCATTTTGATAGATACTTGAGAATTATTAATGTCTCATCTCGTTTTATGAATTTTATGCAAATTAGTTTTTCAATCTCTGGTAAAACGCAACTACAAAGCTGGAAAAAAAGATATGTTCAAAAGCACATGATAAAATCAAGGCCTGAGAACTCTTTTGATATTTTTTGATATTTTTGATATCGTGATTTTCTCTTTAATTAAAGACCATAAAAATTTTATTGATAGCTTAAAAGAAAGCTATGATCATGAGAAATGAAAATCAAAAAGAACTGTATAGTTTCTCCTTATCGTTTTAGAACTGAAGTCATTTTAAAAAAAGTCCATTTTTGAAAATTTTTATTTTTCGAAAAACAGGTATGTTGATGCGAAATATCAAAAAGAGTTCTCAGGCCTTGGATAAAATTTCATTTAAAACAGAAAAATTATATGGTTTCTGATTTTTAGCGCATTTTTGGAACAACAATACCGCTTATATCTTCACTTTGGTTGGCTCACGAGTGAGGGATGAGATCTCGAAAACTACAATAGCTAGCGACTTCCGGTTTGCTGTGTTTGATTTGTGCTATCGAGTTATTGGCGGCAATCTTCATTAAAATGTTGTTACTTATTGCATTAGTTAGAAAATTACGAATTTTAATTTCTAAATTGAAATTTGTAAACAACGCGAAGTTGGCTTGAAAACGATTACAGCGCCACCAATGGCAAATGTTAGAACTTCAAATAATTTTGAATATTACTCAACCGTTATTTTCATATCAATAAAATTTATTTTAAGATTCTGATTTTTAGTTATTTCCAGAGTCCGAAACCGTTTGAAATTTTAGTTGCAAATAACTTAAAATCGACTAATTTTATTCGGTTAAAAATAAAACACTAACCGGTTAAAATTTAGTTGATTTTTAGTTGAAAATTTTAACCGGTTAAAAATTTCAACTAAAAATCAACTAATTTTAACCGGTTAGTGTTTTATTTTTAACCGAATAAAAATTAGTTGAATTTTAGTTATTCGTGAAACGGTTTCGGGCTCTGGTTATTTCACAGTGATTCAAAAT
>CM031380.1:1687225-1773445 GCA_018290095.1 Polypedilum vanderplanki
TTAATGAAGATTGCCGCCAATAACTCGATAGCACAAATCAAACACAGCAAACCGGAAGTCGCTAGCTATTGTAGTTTTCGAGATCTCATCCCTCACTCGTGAGCCAGCCAAAGTGAAGATATAAGCGGTATTGTTGTTCCAAAAATGCGCTAAAAATTAGAGGTATATAAATTTTGACGACCAAGACGATGAGATTTTCAAACTATAGTCTTTTTCTCATCAATGTGTTTTTTGAAAATTAACTTTTATAATATGCCTTAGTAGAACTTTTCTAGAGTCTATGTTACATGTCTATGTTGATTAATTGTGTTCTTTGTTATGTGGTTTTCCCTTTGAAATAAGTTTCTTTTTGAATAATGCTTTTAAAAGTAAATACGTTAGAATTTATAGTTTTCAAATTTTAAAAACTCTCTGAAAAAATCAATAGCAAACAGAATGATGAAAAGTTCTTATGATAAAAATAATAGTAAGTTTTTATTGATGGATTATTTAAGACCAATATATTTATTTGACTTATAAATGACACTAATTTTGGGCATGAAATTGTCAATTTCTCATAGTTGACACTTTAATCAACAGATGCTGTTCAAATATCATATGTAATCAATTCAAAAAAGGTTTCCATATGTTTCTCAACTCAGCTTATATTTATCCCAGGATTCTCAGATTATTATTCGCATTCGCACATCATATTGTTCACTACCATACAATTACATACTGCTGGACTCCTTCAAAAGAAAGAAAAAAGGGACAAAAGGCAATGAAATGAATCTACATTTTTATGACAAAGTCGGACATTTCTTACATTTCTTTAGGATCAACAATTTCCTTTTATACTTCCCCACAAATTTCCTTCCACTCATTTTCATCTTCACCTAACTTAGTAAATTTTGCTTGCTTTTAATATTATTATTACCTTATGCATGTAATATATATGAAAGTGTAATAAAAAAATGATGTGAAGGAGATATTTATTTTACTTATTACTTTAATGACGCATGAATTGCAAAAAATTTATATTGTGAAATGTTACTGTTCACTTTCTTTTCTTATATAGAATCTTTTTTGCTTGCGTCACCCCCTCAACTTCACATTACGTACACTCACATTTATATGTTATTCGAAAAGAGAAGACCTCGTAAGGCACTTTTAACCTTCCCTCTCAATTTTTTCTTTTTTGGTATGTTGCCTTTTTCTTTCTCTCCTGATTTTGATATATCGTTAATATATATTTGACATAATAAAAAAATAAAAAGGCCCCTCATAAAAAATGTCCGGAATACTAACGAAGCAGCAGTATGTAGAGGATGATGTGAGTACGTTTTATGTCCTCCTCTAGTCATATGAATTTCTTTTCTGACTTTCTACTGCTGCTGCTGCTATAGTATTTTTCACTTTGTTACCACACTTACCTATTCGATTCAATCATTCAAGACGAAGTGGAACGCTATATTATAATTGGAAACCATTTGTATGTTATGTCGATTGGAAATCATATATATATTTTTACATATAAAATGAAATGAATAAAATGTTTGTCCTACGTCGTTAACGAGAGAGTAAAAGAGAAAGAGAAAGCAAGCATGACAGAAAAGCACGCAATTCAAAATATAAAAAAAAAATCGAGAGAGCTCCCATGGCGGTCCAATTACTGTAATATCATTTTGACATGTATAGTGGAATGTGAGAAAGAAAAATAGAAGAAATAAGGCAAGTAAGTATCGGAAAATGGAATTAAATTGAGCATGGAGCAATTCATGATAGAAAGAAAAAAAAGGAAAACTCAGACTTCATGAAAATGATGACGGGCATAATGACAAAACGTTTCTCTTCATCAAGGCTGAAAGAAATTTGCCCAATTTTCTTCTAAATGTTTCCCAAATAGAATAATTTTGTATATATGTGTGTCGTCTGACTGTATCATCATTGCTTTCATGTTGTTTAGGCAATGAAACGTTTTTTTTCGGCATCGTGCTGTTTTGTATATGTGATAAAAGTAAAGAACTTTAAAAGACAACTTTGTGATAAACGATGAGAAACTTTTGCTTTTTAAATGCTTCTTTTCTACATACACGTATGCTCAACCATTCTTTAATGGATTTTTCTTGGTGCCATTCAACAGCATCAGATGACAGAGCAAAACGTATCAATTTTAAGGGGAAATATGTGTATCAACATGTTAGAGAACGATGCTATAATTTTCGTTCTTAACTTTTACTTTAACTGAAAAGAAGAAGTATAGAAGAATAAGAGAAGTATATATATATGAGTATAAATATATGTAATATGAACGATGCTTATGGCGTCGTCACTTGTTTCTCGTATTTCACTCAAGATGACAAGGGATTCATACTTTTCTTCATCTAATTTCTACAATTGTTTTTGAAATTAACAAGAGAGATATCAGGTGTAATAGGCACTTTACGAAATTGATTATATATATATTATGTAATGGAGAAGAAGTTAAGTGTTTAACAATAAATATTTAGGAATGTTTTTTTTTTGCATTTTACTCATTTAGTTTTTAACTTAAATAAAATCAATTCTTGCTATTTAAATCTTTAAATTATTATCTTAATAATTTCCTTTAACTTAAATTGGTTAAATTTATTTTATAAATTAACAATTTTTTACAAATATGATACATTTTAATTTTTGACTTGATCTAGGAAATAAAATAAGAAAATCTTTCACACAATTAAAAGTACTAATCCCTTGTTTAAAAAAAACGACAGTAGCAAATTCTTATTCATACTTAAGAGTTAGAAAGAAAAATGCAAGAGGGAGTGAGATGATTGCTTGCTCGAATGAGCGAAGGGGAAGGAATATAATCATCATTTGTGCCCCGGTGATATTTTACAGTAGAGAGAAGCACAGAAAACGGTGGTTATGAAAATATCAAGAGACTAAGTAGAATAAAAAATTTCAATTTTCACGCTAGCTCGCGTTACTTTATTTCCGTTCATCTCTCCACATGTCAACTCTACTCATTCCTACTGCTTAAGTTGTTGGATTTAAAATAAATACGAATGGCAATAGAAAGCAAGCTCACAGAGGCGAAAAAAGCAATAAGAAAATGACAGTAGGAGGGTAGATCTGCTCATATTTGATGATGTGTTGAAATTACACTTTTTCATATATGTATTTTTGTTACTGCTGTGCATAATCTTTTTAATAATTTTTTGACATTCATATTTGCTGTTATACAAAAATCAAAAAGAATTTTTTTTGCTACTTCTTTTCATTGAATTCTTTTTATAAAATCAAGAAAGCAAAAAATTACATTTTTAAAAAAGTTATTTTTATCCATTTTTTATGGTATTCTATTGCTGTATGTATGCAGATAGTAACATTTAAAAGTTAAGGGTGAAAATGTTATTTTATGTAGTAATATGCGTTCGCGGATTATCTCACTCTTCTTGCACACACTCAGTTGGTTATATTCCATGTTATGAGACAAGATGATGATGATGATGACATTTTATATAGAAATAACACACACTCAAGAAGTTTTCGCTCACTTTTCTCATTTTAATTTAACAATTGAGTGTGATATATTACAACAGAAAGCTTTTCTACTTGCTTACATTGACTGAATGGCGGTAACAGTTAAAGAGAAGTATAAAGGATTCATTTGCATAAAATTCATAAAACGAGATGAGAAACATTAATAATTCTCAAGTATCTATCATAATGGCTTGCTTGCACTATAAATGTGGTGTGATTTATTGCATAGTATAGAATAGCGATCAGTAATGGCAAAAAAAGTGATGATGATTTGAGTTTTGCATCGACGTAAAATTTCCATAAATTTTAAATTTTCTGCTGACACTTTTTTTGCATTCATTTTGAGCTTCTTGACATGAAAATTTTCTTCTTCTTTGAACACATACTGAAAAGTACTTGAAATTAAAAGAGTTACATTAGAATATTTTATAAAAGAGTAAATAATAATCATAATCGTTCATTTTTATTTTCATCTTTTGTCTTTAATGCATAAAATGTTGTTTTTACCTATGTTTGTTATATGAAACTATCATCGTTTGAAAATAAAACTTTTCTCATCATTTTCTATCTAGAAGTACTGTAAAGAGATATTTAATAAGACAATATCATGTTTCAGTGACATTTGATAATCTTTGTTTTTTTTTCCTTTTGTCAGAGATAAAGAAGTTCAAATTGCAATAGAAAAGCACAAAAAAACTTAGACAGAATATTCGAAGGGTGCAAAAAAATAGCTCGTGTGTTTTGTGTATAAGAGAAAGTGAAGATTGTAACGTTTATTTATGGTTTTATTTCATCCTTATGGCATTGCCACCACAACAATAATAACAACACCATGCCATCAACTTACACTTTCACTTTTCATGAAGAATAAGCTGAGAAAGAGATTTTTGTGATGTTTGTTTGTTTTTATGTGGAAATAATGGAAATGCGTGTATATCATAATCATATTAGCTACACAACAACCATCATCCCATATATACGCTCACATTTGCTATTGTATATATTTCATTCTCATACTCCACATTTATACTTATATCAACTCTCACAGCCTCACCCGTCACCGTCACTGAATGCTCTGCTTTGTTTCACTCGTTACATCAAAAACATTAATAACGTGGCAATCTGTATGCTCTGCTTCCCCTTATTGAATTTCAATGTTTCGAAATAACAATGCGTAGATTAAGTCTAAGCTTCTTGAAAGTTCATTAAGATTGACAATTTTTTTATGGATTTTCTTTAAACGACTGCTTTGGAGATCATCAAAATTAAAATTGTCTTTTCTTGTAGATTACGTGTATATATTGTATGTCGAGAATAGGTAGGAGAAAAAGGCGGATTGTAATGATAGCGTAGTAAAAATTTGAGGTGATTTAAAGTTTCAATTTTGCAGAAGCGTGGGGTAGAAAGAAGAGAATTTAATTAAAATTTTCTCAAAGAGGAATAAAATTGTCAATAAAAGTTGAATAAATTGTTGTTGATGGTTGAGTTTTAGGATTAGAGCTAAGCATCTTTAAAATTTATTAGATGATAATTACGCCGCGCTCTTTGCTATTGAAGTTTAAATTGAATATAACTTTTTCATTGCTCAGCAACAACTAAGATAAATGAGAACATAACTTAAACATTATGATGAAGGGTTTTATAATCAAGGTTTCTACTTGATAAATATTTTTTTGTACAACATAGAAGATTGATAAAACTTTTTAATCCGAAACTAATAAAATAAAGAAGCATCATAACATTGTAGCAGACCAATTCTGACTATAACAAAGCTTGCTTTTTATCAGTGCACTAACAAATTAAAATTATGAAAATCTTTTGTAATATATGTTTGTATTCGCAAAATTTGCTTGCTTGTATTGGAAACAATTTCTTTACTAAACTTTTTTAACCAAGTATTCACAATCAATACAAGATGAAGTGTAAATATGGGAAAGTAATTTTCCTTTTTATCTCTTAATTCCCACACACGACACATACACATATAAAAACCTCTATTTCCTTCCGCCTATCATTTCATCATCCATAAACCATATTCCATTTCATTACCCCATGAGAAGAAACGATGCTTTAATTACATTCCATTTTTTGTTCTTTTCCTTTTTCTTTTCCTTTATCTGTTTGTATATAGAGATAAATTACACAACGCATTGCATAACGAAAACAATCAGATTTCGTCAAGATGTTTCCAACAACAGTCATGTATATATTCTATCTATAGAACATTCCGCCACTGGCATCATCATCACATACAGGTCATCATCGAGGGAAAAATCTCAGTGGAAATCAAAGAAAATTGAAATTTAATTGAAACATACAGCAGTTGCTTGCTATATATACACATTCAGCGGAAAAGAAGAGCAGAACAATAGAATGAGCAACAAATGTTTTGCTACTGCCGTCTCGTCTCAGGAGATCCTTTATCATTTGTCAAAAGTGACAAATAAAAGCGACAGTAACATAATGAAAATTTGGGAATGAAACTAAAATAAATAGAAATAGAAAAATGGGCTGGGTAACTGACTTGCTGGCTATTTTTATCTAATTTTAATTGTATTTCATTATTTCCAGCATGTTGAAAACTTCAATTACTCTTTTAATGAAACTTTTATGTAGTAAAGTAGAAATGGTAATTTATAACTTTCTAAAGATGACCATTTTTCATCCAATTTTATTTTATCCTACTTTCTTTCAAAGAATCCATTAAAAGAAAATTATTTTCAGTTTTAAGAACAACTTAAATGAATTTGAGACTTGAGCCCAGTCGAGATAATAAATTTGACATTTGTACACATTTTCGCTCTTTTACATTCATTTTGTGAATTTTTGCAGCTGCTGTTAAACTACAAACCTTTCTTCTACTTTTAAACTTTCTTAGCCATTTTCATAACTTAAGGACAATTTATTTATTTTTCTACTCTATTACGTCTGTAAGTGTAAAACGAGATGAGAAAGTAAAAGGAAAAATTCACGCAAATGGTCATAAAACCTCAACCTGTCATCACTTAAGCTTTCTCAACAGACTTGTACATGCACAAACTCTAATTTTAGCTCACAATATATACAAGAAGTCGCCTGGCTCAACGTAACAATACAAAAACAAAAGAAAATTTTTTTTTGCCTCACTCGCTTTCTTAGTCTGTAATTGCAAATTTTCCTTCTTACTGCTTCGCTGATGCTACTGTGAATAAGAGAGAAAAGAAAAAAGGGACGAAGAACTAGCAATTTACACCTGTTTGTGTTGATTGTAAAATATGAGGAAATTATTGTTGTTACTCGCAGTGAAAATGGGATTTCTCTGTCAATGATGTCTATAAATCTTACTTCAACCTCACACCATCATTTCTCTGACATTTTCTTTCTTTCTTGCTTGCGTGTTTATTAAAGACAGAAAAGGTCAAAAATAAAGAAGAAATTTCGTTTAATTAAAGACTTTACTTATAAGAAAAGGAAGTTAAAATGAAAAGGTAAATAATGGTCTCGATGCGCTTTTATCATGATAAATTTTCCTGACTGACTGTTCTTCCGCAATAATATTTTTTATTTGCTAAAGTCAAAGAAGAAATAAAAAAAAATTTTATGCTTGTATGTTGAAAGAAATTCATCGAAAACTTTTTTATGTTGCCTTTTTCGTGACCCTCTTTTGCGCCGATAAACAGCAACGACGCGGCACAAAAAGAAGTGCGTGCCAGAGATGCTATCGAGACTCATTTCTTCGATCAATGCACAACTTTCACTTTCACTGATAAGAAACCAGCAAAAAAAGGGAAGAGAAAATGGACAAGTCTAAATTGCAAAAGTTTTCTTTTATTCTTCAAGCCATTCCTAAGATTTTTTCACTCGTGCCTGCCTTTTTTTAAAAAAAAAATAGGAGAGAAAGGAGAAAAAAGTTTTCTGCTCTGTTCATTTTTCTTTATCGTCGTCATCATAGTCATTGCAAGCAATTTCTCAGTCGTTTATCCATTTGTAGATGAAGAAAAAGCAGCAATAGCAGAAAGTGAGAGAGAAAGATTAAAATTTCTTCTATAATTTACTTAATGAAAACCAATAACCATAAAAAGTGAAAAGGGAAAATTTTTACTGAGCCTCTTTCCTTCTTTCTAACACTTGTTTCAACTTCAAATAAAAAGCAGACTGCTCTATAAAGAAAATGAAATCTAAGAAAGTGAAAAGAAAAGGGTTCTTCCAGCACTTTTTCTTTTTCTTTTAATGAAATTTACAGTAAAATTCGCTTTATTCGTGATTTCTTTTTATTTCTATGAATGCAAAAATTTTTTTAAATTTATCAACTCTTTGTTAAAGCTTAAATACTTTTTATAAATAAAAATTTTGTTAGTGAATAACTAAAAAAGAAGAGTTCATTAGAAATTTTTCGCTTTTCCTCTCAATATTGCTCTAATTATCCAATTATAATTTGCCGTCTTCATAAGCTCGCCTCGTTTTCTCTCGCTCTGAGCTAAAAAGCCATTAAAGTTAAAAAACACAAAACGCGCAATTTTAAGAAACACACAAAAATAAAAAGAAAAGTAGTAGAAGGAGAAAAATGGAGGCTGATGTCTGTTAATTAGATTCTAATTGCTGCTTGCCTTCTGTTACTATCACAACTTAACTCACTTTCCCGAGCAGCACAGCGCGACTACGACTGTCGTGCGACCGTCGTACGGACAGCCGCACCGGTGTCGACGAACTCGACTTTATGACTGCCTTAGCGACTCGTCAATACGACTGCCATACGGTGGTCGTACGGTTGTCGCAAGTATTCGTCACGACATTTTTTTGTGACTGATGCGAAAAAGACTTAGAGACTGTCGTACGACGGTCGCATGACAGCCATCGTGGAATTGAAAATTCGACTTTACGACTATTTTGCGACTCGACCACGTTTATTTTATTGAGCTTAAAAAAAGTTTCGTGATTTAAAAAATTTTTAATTTAACACGTAAGTATTGATGATTTCATTGAAGATTTGTTCTTAAATTGATTTATTACTGTAGATGAATATGGATAAGATGGAGTGTCAGGATTTAACTAAATAAAAAGGTAAAAATTATGATATCATTTTTTCAAAATAATCAAATAATTTTCTCTTTCTAATTTTTTATGTCTGGACTTAAGCTGAATTTAATTTGATTGGTAAGTAAATTGTTTTTGTGATTCATTGTGTATTTTAAATTTTAATCGTCGATTTCATATTTTTCAGGATAACTGTAATAAAATTCTTACTTGATTGATGATCATTTGGGACATAGAAAAATTTTTGGACAATTTTTTTTGTAAGTTTTATCCTTTATGTAATATTATAATTTTAAAATAAAATAATAAAGTGAATAATAATATGAATATATAAAGCACAAATATTGTTTTTAATTTGATAAAAAGCATTTTAATTTTCAAGGTACCATAAATGAAGAAGAGTCGCCAAAAGTCACGGAAACCAAAAAAAGTCGGTCGCTAGCGGTCGCATAATTTTTTAAGGCGGTCGTAAGAACCGACTTTGCGACTAGTCGCTGACCGTCTAGTATTTCCACGAAGGCGTCGTGGCGACGCCGTTGATGGTACTACGGGCCACGCTGCGACGACTTGTCGTCGCCTTCGCGACTATTGTCGGTCGCACGGCGGTCGCGACTTAGTATGCGCGGGGTCGCGCCAAGGCCCGTCACTACAATGTCAGTCGTACGGCGGTCGTACGACTGGTCAATGTGCTGCTCGGGTTTCGTATATCATTCATGATTTTTGATCACAGACAATCACAATTGAACGAGTTTGTGAGTTGTCAAATGTAACTGGAGTATTATTGTTCACAATTTTAATCAATTTGCTGGTGAAAGTTTCCACACAAGTCATTTGTAATTCCAAACAGTTACACATCAAATACTTTTTTGATTCGTTCATTCGTTAACACAAGTGTGTTGTAAAATCCCATGGAATGTCATTCTCTTGTTCATTTTACATGGAAATATCTTGTTACTCATCTGCCTGTAAACAAAAAATATCAAACACCGTCAAGAAAATATCTTTTCACTATTTCCCTTTGTGTCATACGTGTAAATGCCTTACATACTATAAAAAAGTAAGAAGCATTTAATGAAATCATAAATTTTCAACCGTCTCTTTTTTTTCTAACGACATACTGGAGACAATCGCGAGATTCTCGAGCACGATGATGAGATAAATATGAATTTTTAATTAAATTTTTTCGTCTTCATTTTTATTTATGGCTTGTATTTCCGCGTATTGTTCCTGTTCTACTTCTTAATAGCTTTTTTTTTTCATTTCGTGACACACTCGGTGCGTGCATAATTCATTTCATAATCTCGTTTTTTCATTTCAATTGCGTTTGAAATGCATGATTGAGCAATCAGAAGATTTCTGCTAATGAAGGGATTGATGATGATTTCTCGTAAAAAAACAGCAGCAATTTCAGCATGAATTCACAGCTCCATAGTTTAACTTTAACTCAATGAATGTCAAACGAGACAAGGATTAAAGATAGGCACAAAAATTGGTTTGTATATTTGGATCACATGTGAGCGAGAGTTTTTCAATTCTTAATACGTAATGAGATTATGGTTCGTGTTGCTGTTACTGCTCTTCCCTAAGCCTAGACGCAAAACAAACAATTAAAATTAAAAAAGGAGCTTTTCGCCTTCCTGAAAGTTTAATTCCGTCATTCCTCATCCTTTTCATAACACATACACACACACATACATATAGAATGAGATTTATGGTATATTGTGTTTACTTATAACCATTGATGGAAATGAAATTAAAATTTTTGAATTTTTCATCATAAAAAATATTTGTAAAATTTTCTTTCTTTTAATTATACGAATTTAAACTATAAAAATATTATTTTTTCCAACATGTTTTAACTTACTTACTTATTGCGCTTCCTTAAACATTTCTCACAAACACCAAGTATGGGAAATTTGTGTTATTAAATTTCACCTAACTCAAACCCTTTTGCTCTCTTGTATCTTTCATTCTCTGTATTTTGATAGCATGTGAATATTGTTTTAAGCAAAATTCAAGTCTTGTGGTGCGTTTCTTTCTTTTGTATTTATTAAAATGTTGTTACTTATTGCATTAGATAGAAAATTACGAATTTTAATTTCCAAATGGAAATTTGTAAACAACGCGAAGTTGGCTGCGAAAACGATTGCAGCGCCACCAACGGCAAATATTCTAACTTCAAATATTTTGAATATTACTCAACCGGTATTTTTAAGTTTCCGTTCTATGGCGGACACTTTCGGTATCATTATAATTATTCAAAAATTCTTTTGTTCCCATTCTTTTCATATTGCTTTATCCATCATCTTACGGGTCACTTTTTTCCTTTTTCCTTTTCACTCACAATTGAAGGAAAATAAAGATGAATCCTAATAAAAAATAAAATTTATTCATATTATTTCATCTTCAATGGTTGATGACATAAAAAAATGTTATCAATAAAATTCCATTGTATATGTGTTGAAAGAGTGTTGGAATATATTGAGTGAACGCGACGCAAATGATTTCTCAGTTTAAAACAGAAAAAATTCTCAAGTGAATAAGAGAAAAAGAAATTTTTTTCTCTCTTATGCCCATGTATAATATCGTCATGAAGTTTAAGAAGACCCCTTTCGTTTCCCGCATTTTCTATGTTCATGAAAATTTGAATTTTTATAGAATTTTGATGAATAATAGATGAGAAACACAAAATCGATTAAAACGCATTTTTTGTGAGAAATTGTTTGGTAAAAAAATTAATTTTACTTAAGTTGACAATGTGAATCATGAAAAATGCCATGAAATTCATCAGTTTGAAAAATTCGAATGAAAATCCAAGTATTTATATTAAAGTTACGCTTCCATTTCTCTCATCCCCTTCTAATATTCAAATAGCGTATATATGTATGTTATATGCTTTCATCTGATGAACAGTGTCTGATAATATTTTCTGAAAGTGTAATGAATTGAAAAGAGAAGAAAAAAAATTCATACGATATGCATAGATGAAAAAAGAAATTTGCCATTTACATATCATGAAGTCTCTTCCTTAATCTTATTCTTTCTTTCTACATATATGCATGTATTATTATTATTATTATGATTCACTGTATATGTGAATTGAAGAGAGAAAAAAGAATATTGACAATATTTAAATATAAGGAAGGAAGAAAAGAAATCTGAGAAAACGAGGAAACCTCTTAACACAGAAAGATACTCTTGTTGCTGCTACTGCTTCAAATGAAATAGAAATTCCCTCTTTCATCATTATAGCTCGAGAATTTTTTATGTGAGTTATGTTAATATATAATGAAAATGTCATCAGCTATCATGTATAACTTTGTAATGAATAACAATTACTTTTTTGTTCGGCACTGTTTTTTTGACATGAAAAGAATTGACATCGAGCATAAATTTCATTAATTAGCGAACTTTTTCTCCCTCATTCACTCATTCTCGCTCTATTGAATTATAAAATTTGTCGCTGCACAAAAGTCTATTCAATTATGCTTTTCATTCATTAATTAGCGTTAGTGATGTTTCGTGTTGAGTTCATTAAAATTCAGTAACGTTTTTCTTTCCTTCCTGACCAGAATTCTATTTAGCAATAGAAAATACAACTCACAGAGTTTCATTATAAAATAAATTCATCTCAATTAGAAGTGCATTAAAACGAGTGGAAAAGTGTCCGCCATAGGACGGATTATTTTAACGCATTTTTGGTGCCTAGATCAGTGTATGTTGACAAATTACAGACTTATTAGATTCGTTTTAAAAATAGATTTACACTTAAAAATAATTTGATTGAAATAAATTAAAAATTTAGGGAAAAACATGTTTATAAAATTTTGATGCATGAAAGTACGGCGAGCGTTTTAAATTGAAATTCAATTTACCAAAGTTTGAAACTGTTTTACAAATACACAGTGATTTAGAATTAAAACCAGTGACCAAGTACCCGTGTTGCAGATCGGTGTACTTAAGCGCATTTTTGGTGCCTAGATCAGAGTTTATAACAAATTACAGAAATATTATATGAGTTTATAAAACAGATTCATGCAATAAGATATACTGGTTGAAGTAAATTTCAAATGTATAGGAAATTCCATTTGTAATACTGATGGTTTCGATTGGAAAAAATACTATAGCAGCAGCAGCAGTAGAAAGTCAGAAAAGAAATTCATATGACTAGAGGAGGACATAATAACGTACTCACATCATCCTCTACATACTGCTGCTTCGTTAGTATTCCGGACATTTTTTATGAGGGGCCTTTTTATTTTTTTATTATGTCAAATATATATTAACGATATATCAAAATCAGGAGAGAAAGAAAAAGGCAACATACCAAAAAGAAAAAATTGAGAGGAAGGTTAAAAGTGCCTTACGAGGTCTTCTCTTTTCGAATAACATATAAATGTGAGTGTACGTAATGTGAAGTTGAGGGGGTGACGCAAGCAAAAAAGTTCTATATAAGAAAAGAAAGTGAACAGTAACATTTCACAATATAAATTTTTTGCAATTCATGCGTCATTAAAGTAATAAGTAAAATAAATATCTCCTTCACATCATTTTTTATTACACTTTCATATATATACATGCATAAGGTAATAATAATATTAAAAGCAAGCAAAATTTACTAAGTTAGGTGAAGATGAAAATGAGTGGAAGGAAATTTGTGGGGAAGTATAAAAGGAAATTGTTGATCCTAAGAAATGTAAGAAATGTCCGACTTTGTCATAAAAATGTAGATTCATTTCATTGCCTTTTGTCCCTTTTTTCTTTCTTTTGAAGGAGTCCAGCAGTATGTAATTGTATGGTAGTGAACAATATGATGTGCGAATGCGAATAATAATCTGAGAATCCTGGGATAAATATAAGCTGAGTTGAGAAACATATGGAAACCTTTTTTGAATTGATTACATATGATATTTGAACAGCATCTGTTGATTAAAGTGTCAACTATGAGAAATTGACAATTTCATGCCCAAAATTAGTGTCATTTATAAGTCAAATAAATATATTGGTCTTAAATAATCCATCAATAAAAACTTACTATTATTTTTATCATAAGAACTTTTCATCATTCTGTTTGCTATTGATTTTTTCAGAGAGTTTTTAAAATTTGAAAACTATAAATTCTAACGTATTTACTTTTAAAAGCATTATTCAAAAAGAAACTTATTTCAAAGGGAAAACCACATAACAAAGAACACAATTAATCAACATAGACATGTAACATAGACTCTAGAAAAGTTCTACTAAGGCATATTATAAAAGTTAATTTTCAAAAAACACATTGATGAGAAAAAGACTATAGTTTGAAAATCTCATCGTCTTGGTCGTCAAAATATATACCTCTAATTTTTAGCGCATTTTTGGAACAACAATACCGCTTATATCTTCACTTTGGCTGGCTCACGAGTGAGGGATGAGATCTCGAAAACTACAATAGCTAGCGACTTCCGGTTTGCTGTGTTTGATTTGTGCTACGAGTTATTGCGGCAATCCTTTTTATACTATGCAATAAATCACACCACATTCATAGTGCAAGCAAGCCATTATGATAGATACTTGAGAATTATTAATGTTTCTCATCTCGTTTTATGAATTTTATGCAAATGAATCCTTTATACTTCTCTTTAACTGTTACCGCCATTCAGTCAATGTAAGCAAGTAGAAAAGCTTTCTGTTGTAATATATCACACTCAATTGTTAAATTAAAATGAGAAAAGTGAGCGAAAACTCTTTGAGTGTGTGTTATTTCTATATAAAATGTCATCATCATCATCATCTTGTCTCATAACATGGAATATAACCAACTGAGTGTGTGCAAGAAGAGTGAGATAATCCGCGAACGCTATATACTACATAAACATAACATTTTCACCCTTAACTTTTAAATGTTACTATCTGCATACATACAGCAATAGAATACCATAAAAATGGATAAAAATAACTTTTTTAAAAATGTAATTTTTTGCTTTCTTGATTTTATAAAAAGAATTCAATGAAAAGAAGTAGCAAAAAAATTCTTTTTGATTTTTGTATAACAGCAAATATGAATGTCAAAAAATTATTAAAAAGATTCATGCACAGCAGTAACAAAAATACATATATGAAAAAGTGTAATTTCAACACATCATCAAATATGAGCAGATCTACCCTTCTACTGTCATTTTCTTATTGCTTTTCTCGCCTCTGTGAGCTTGCTTTCTATTGCCATTCGTATTTATTTTAAATCCAACAACTTAAGCAGTAGGAATGAGTAGAGTTGACATGTGGAGAGATGAACGGAAATAAAGTAACGCGAGCTAGCGTGAAAATTGAAATTTTTTATTCTACTTAGTCTCTTGATATTTTCATAACCACCGTTTTCTGTGCTTCTCTCTACTGTAAAATATCACCGGGGCACAAATTGATGATTATATTCCTTCCCCTTCGCTCATTCGAGCAAGCAATCATCTCACTCCCTCTTGCATTTTTCTTTCTAACTCTTAAGTATGAATAAGAATTTGCTACTGTCGTTTTTTTAAACAAGGGATTAGTACTTTTAATTGTGTGAAAGATTTTCTTATTTTATTTCCTAGATCAAGTCAAAAATTAAAATGTATCATTATTGTAAAAAATTGTTAATTTATAAAATAAATTTAACCAATTTAAGTTAAAGGAATTATTTATGATAATAATTTAAAGATTTAAATAGCAAGAATTGATTTTATTTAAGTTAAAAACTAAATGAGTAAAATGCAAAAAAAAACATTCCTAAATATTTATTGTTAAACACTTAACTTCTTCTCCATTACATAATATATATATAATCAATTTCGTAAAGTGCCTATTACACCTGATATATCTCTCTTGTTAATTTCAAAAACAATTGTAGAAATTAGATGAAGAAAAGTATGAATCCCTTGTCATCTTGAGTGAAATACGAGAAACAAGTGACGACGCCATAAGCATCGTTCATATTACATATATTATACTCATATATATATATACTTCTCTTATTCTTCTATACTTCTTCTTTTCAGTTAAAGTAAAAGTTAAGAACGAAAAATTATAGCATCGTTCTCTAACATGTTGATACACATATTTCCCCTTAAAATTGATACGTTTTGCTCTGTCATCTGATGCTGTTGAATGGCACCAAGAAAAATCCATTAAAGAATGGTTGAGCATACGTGTATGTAGAAAAGAAGCATTTAAAAAGCAAAAGTTTCTCATCGTTTATCACAAAGTGTTCTTTTAAAGTTCTTTACTTTTATCACATATACAAAACAGCACGATGCCGAAAAAAAACGTTTCATTGCCTAAACAACATGAAAGCAATGATGATACAGTCAGACGACACACATATATACAAAATTATTCTATTGGGAAACATTTAGAGAAAATTGGGCAAATTTCTTTCAGCCTTGATGAAGAGAAACGTTTTGTCATTATGCCCGTCATCATTTTCATGAAGTCTGAGTTTTCCTTTTTTTTCTTTCTATCATGAATTGCTCCATGCTCATTTAATTCCATTTTCCGATACTTACTTGCCTTATTTCTTCTATTTTCTCTTTCTCACATTCCACTATACATGTCAAAATGATATTACAGTAATTGGACGCCATGGGAGCTCTTTTCGATTTTTTTTATATTTTGAATTGCGTGCTTTTCTGTCATGCTTGCCTTCCTCTTCTCTTTTACTCTCTCGTTAACGACGTAGGACAAACATTTTATTCATTTCATTTATATGTAAGAAATAATATATATGATTTCCAATCACAAACATACAAATGGTTTCCAATTATAATATAGCGTTCCACTTCGTTCTGAATGATTGAATCGAATAGGTAAGTGTGGTAACAAAGTGAAAAATACCAGAGTTGTTATGGGCGAAAAACGGGGCCGCCCCGTTGAGGTACCGCCCCGCAAAAAGGGCGGCCCCAGCGGGGCGGCGGGGCGAGGGGCGAAAAATTTTTTTTCATCGTAAAAATCTGTTTGGTGGTTTTTTGGACGTGATAATTATAAAATAGCATGGGAAAAATATTTTTTAAATTTTTTTCAAAAATTTCGACTTTTACCGGCCTAAAAACCGTTTTTTACATGCATTTTTGCTTATTTTTATGTTCAAAAATTCATAAGTTTTGACCAACTTATCCGAAAAATATGGTTGATAGCTTGTTAGAAAGNGATTATTAGCAGCAATTACATTACTCGAGTTTTCATAAAATATATTTCTATATGAAAATGTAAACAAAATCATAAATAGCTGCTAAATTCTTAATTGACTGCTATTCGCTTAAATTCAATTATTTCATTCGAAACCATGAGTATTACAAATGGAATTTCCTATACATTTGAAATTTACTTCAACCAGTATATGCTATCACATGAATCTGTTTTATAAAGTCATATAATATTTCTGTAATTTGTTATAAACTCTGATCTAGGCATCAAAAATGCGCTTAAGTACACCGATCTGCAACACGGGTACTTGGTCACTGGTTTCTTCCTTTTGTCAGAAATAAAGAAGTTCAAATTGCAATAGAAAAGCACAAAAAACTTAGACAGAATATTCGAAGGGTGCAAAAAATAGCTCGTGTGTTGTGTATAAGAGAAAGTGAAGATTGTAACATTTATTTATGGTTTTATTTCATCCTTATGGCATTGCCACCACAACAATAATAACAACACCATGCCATCAACTTACACTTTCACTTTCCATGAAGAATAAGCTGAGAAAGAGAATTTCGTGATGTTTGTTTGTTTTTATGTGGAAATAATGGAAATGCGTGTATATCATAATCATATTAGCTACACAACAACCATCATCCCATATATACGCTCACATTTGCTATTATATATATTTCATTCTCATACTCCACATTTATACTTATATCAACTCATTGTTACACCAGCGAACATTTAATAACGTGGCAATCTGTATGCGCTGCTTCCCCTTATTGAATTTCAATGAAGTTTGTTTTGTTAGAATATATACTGTGATAAAACGAGAAAATGAAAGTGAATAAAAAGTTGAGATAAAGAAAATGGAAAAAATAGTATAAGAATTTTTATAGAAAGCTTTAATCTGCATATTAAGACAATTTTATTAAAAATACTTCTTCGCAGCATATAAAATAGGTATTTTGGTAAGTCATGATGTTGAAGTGAATTTAATAATATAAATGCCAGAAGAGAAAGAAAGAAACTTCCCTCTTCATTAAGATTTGTGAAATATAGCATGATTATGGCACGATCAGTCTCATACTCTGTTAAACCATGCTGTATATAAGTATATATGTGTATATCATTATATTGTGTTCGTATTTGCAATAAAAAACATGATATTAAAGTGGCTCATAAAAGAGCACGCACTTTGAAGCATAAAACCATTTTTGTTTATGGCTTTATATAACAGCAACAACAACAACGAAAAACCAGAAATTAATCAGTATATGTTCCATCATACTAGATTAGAGCGAATTTTTGGTGCAACAGATCAGTGTCTATTAACAAGTGTATATGCGGTAAAAGGTCGAACAAAGTTTTTCTAAGTTATTATTGAAACAATTCAAAATATACATTTGCAGAATTTCTCAAATTTGCGAAAAAAAACAGAAGTTTTTTTCTAATATTTATGCGAAATTATGCTTAAAATTGTTAATTTGTTAAAAAATTTATTGAAAGTAACGGTTCATTCAAAAAATATTTTTACTGAACGCACTCCGCCATATTTGTTTACGTTCAAAAATTTTTCTATAGAAATTATTTTTCGCAGATTATTATTCTCAATAACAATTGGGCTCAATAAAAAGGAGATTGTGCACGCCTACACGATAGCACAATTAATTTAAAACAAACCGGAAGTCTCTAGCTATTGTAGTTTTCGAGATCTCAGCCGCTCAGCCGAACGGCCAGCCAGCCAGCCAGCCAGCCAAAGTGAATATAATAGCGATTTTTGTTCCAAAAATTCGCTAAAAAACGGGCGTCAGGCAGTGGTTGAAATTTCTATACTGTCAACCACTTGCCTCTATTTGACTCGCTCGCTCTCTTTCTCTCTCGGTCGACAGTTGACATTCACATATATTTTATGATTATAGAGCTGCTACTTATACTAAAATAGCTTGTCATCATGTATACGACATGCGAAAATGTGAATGAATTTATGTTTTTAAAGCGTAATATGCCACTTCTCGTCTATTTTTTTTATTTACACTTTCTATACTTCATGATGAAGTGAGTAGGAGTAGAAAAGAAAAAAATCAAACCACTATGGGAATTTAAGGGTTTCATTCACATTTTTACTGTTGCTATGCTTCGAAAACAATTTGTGGAAGCATTTTAGGATATAAAAACAAACAAAAAATCTAGAAATTTACATAAAATTCAAAGTTTCAAGCCACACTTCATTTGAGAGTAAGCCAATATTTATTTACTTGCTTTTTTGTGCTCTGCCTCAATGAATTTACAACTAGGGTTGCTTTTATAATTGTTTTAAATGTTTATAGATGAAAGTTCTATTTTTTTCGTTCTTATATTGTGAAATAAAATATGTGACTGAATTCAAGAACTATAAATAACGTGAACATTTTTTATATAAATATTTAGCTCAAAATAAGCAAAGTGTTTACACATAAATATAACGTAAAAAAACAAACCAACAAACGAGAGGATGAAATGATGATGATCAACCACACTGCTTTCTCATACTCCCATATCATCACATAAATCACATTGAAACTGAAATAAATATAAATATGTATGTCTATCTGTGTGTGTGTGTGTGTGTACGAATAGCTGGCTGGCCTTACATGCTCACAGTGGCAACACAGAGAAGAGAACAGAAAAAAACAAAATATGGCAAAGTAATTTAATTAATGGCTAGCAAAAGGAGGAGTAAGTGAGACCAGTAAACGAGAGAGAGAGAAAACACAAATTTTGGTATTGGTTTTATCGAAATTATTTTTTTTTCTCATCCGATTTAGATGAAAAATGAATTCCTATTTTTTTGCCTATGAAATGAAATTTCCTCCTTTTTTCCTCCCTTCTTTTTCACTACAAATTACTCTTGAAATTGAAAATGATTCACAACAATTTTTCTCTTTCCTTCGTTTCTTATTTTAGTAGCCTTATGTTTATACTTTTAATGTAAGTATTTAAGTCACTTTGACCTATCTATGATGATGAATAAAATTACAAAATTGTTTTATGCAAATTAAATTGTTTTAAAAATGCGTTTATGTTTTATTTTATTACCAACTTTAAACATTTATAAGTCATAAATGAGTTATTACTTACTGTTGCTTATGTTTTTCCTTCCTTCTAATTCATGTTTTAAATTATTATTTTATGCAATAAATATGATAATCATAATAATGAATTTTCATTTCTTTATTTCCTTCCTTCCTTATTTTTACGCTTTCAACATGAAGAAAAAGATAGGAACAAATCACAAAACTATGTATTCAATTCACATAAAATTGTTTGGCTAAGTATATTTGATATTCTAGAGAATCCAACATAAATCTTTTGGTAAATTCATTTAAAAAACATAAAATTCTAAAGTATGTGTGGGTGGTGATAATAAAAAGTGCTATAGCGAAAACTTAAATTCTTACTTCATCAAAGGAATACTTTCAACTAAATTTTTATTACTACTATTGCGAGGTACGGGAACACTAAATTCCTCATAACTTTCATCATCACTGCGTTCATCAAAAGATGTTCCCATGCAATAAAGTTTATCATTTTTCATCATTGACGATTGACGACCTGTATGAAAAGATAAGAAATAAAAATAAATTTGGGTGTTAAAAGTCATGAATATTACAAAGATGAAAGATTACATACTCATTCTTGATGGTTTCTCATCGACGACCTCTAAGGAGACCCGTTTTAGACCTTTTTCACTTTTGACGCTATTTTGATGTTTAAGGATTTTTTTCTGACCTAGTGATGGCGAACTTGCTGACATGAGGCCGCCTTTTTTTGTTTCATGCATGTTTTTTTTGTATGTGAGTGTGTGTTTGTTTTGTTAATGCAAATAAAATATAAAATGATGAATTTTTGCGTACATAAAAAGAAGGAAGGAAAAAGAGAAAAAGGAAGAAAATATTGTGGAATTAGTTTTTATGTGCGTGTGTGTATTTATATAAGTGAGGGAAAATAGAAAAAAAGAGTAATGTGTAAACATTTATGAATGACATTTTTGTTAGTACATAAAAATAAAGAAAACGAAATGAAATAAAAAATGAACATCTTTTTTTATAAAAAAAGCAAAACGAGACTGAAAAGTGTCCGCCTTAAGTCGGATTACTTTAGCGCATTTTTGGTGCCTAGATCAGTGTATGTTGACAAATTACAAAATTATTAGATTCGTTTAGAAAATAAATTTACAGTTTAAAATAATTTGATCCAAATAATTTCAAATATAGGCAAAATCATGTTTATAAAATTTTGATGCATGAAAGTATGGCGAGCGCTTTTAATTGATGTTCAATTTACCAGTGTCCGAAACAGTTTTACGTGTAATTAAAAATGAACTAAAATTTATTCGATTTAAAATAAAAGCCTAATCGATTTAATTTTAGTTGGTTTTAGTTGAAAATTTTAATTGAATAAGTTTAAGTTGATTTTTAATTATTTGCAACTAAAATACCAAACGATTTCGGACTCTGCAATTTACAGAATATTCATAAATTTTGTTAACTCGAAAATAACGGTTGAGTAATATTCAAAATATTTAAAGTTCCTATATTTGCCGTTGGTGGCGCTGCAATCGTTTTCGCAGCCAACTTCGCTTTGTTTATATTTTTCAATTTGGAAATTTAAATTCGTAATTTCCCAATTAATGCAATCAGTGGCAACATTCTAATAAAGATTGCCGCCAATAACTTGATAGTACAATTCATTTAAAACAAACCGGAAGTCTCTAGCTATTGTAGTTTTCGAGATCTCATCCCTCAGCCGAACAGCCAGCCAGCCAGCCAGCCAAAGTGAAGATATAAGCGGCATTGTTGTTCCAAAAATGCGCTAAAAATAAGCACAACCACAAATTATTAGACCCATCAAAAAGATATCATTTTTTTTTTTTGCTGTTTCATGTTATTGCACTTTTCGTTTTATTGTTAATATTATTATTATTTAGTACTAAAAATACAATGCTAAATACATTCTGTGATAATAATAAAAATCTCAACGCAAAATTTAAGATTACATCATATCATGTATAATTGAGATGTTATAATTTTTTTTGTTCATCATATAGGACATTCATTATTAAATGAATTTAAATAAAAAAAATTAAAATTGGCATGACAAAATTAAGTTCATAATATTACATATTATTTTATAATTCATTCTTCAAATCGTTATGAAATTCTTCTTTACTTTTTATATCACTTGTAATATTTAATTTAATTATTGTTCTCACTTGACATGAAGATGCTCAGTTTACAATAATTATTAATTTTAGCATGATTCAAAAGGAAGAAATTTGAGATTTAACAATATTAAGTAGCTCATACTGTAAAATTTCTTATAAATTAGCAACACATATTTAGCCAATTTTAAGGTTTGTATTTTTTAAAACAAGGTACATAGTAAATACACAATAATATGTGCGAAACTTTCACCACGATGATCAAGGTAAAATTATGAAATGCACCAGTTGTTTGTGTATGTGCCGAAAATTAATTTCTTTAAGTACGTAGATGTACATTTATATAGATATTAAGATAAATTTAGATAGAGGTTGGAGGAAGCAATTAAAACTACATCAAATAAAGTAGATAAACAGATATCTAATCGATGCCCAATTAGAAGTATCATAGATAGAACAAATTTAGTAATAACAATTTATAAGCGTGTGTCATCAATATTTGTTGGAAAATTAGGCATAATGATGACTGTTGATTCATTATTGTTATTGCGATTAATGTTATTAACAACTTCAAACTGATTAGCATCATCAAAGAAGCTATCAAAACTCCGCGATGGAGTTGGAGAGCCAAACTCTTCAGTTATTGGTGCCAGATAATTTTGCTGAAGAATAAGCTCACCTGTAGATCCATTTGATGACGACGATGGATTAGGATTTGATAAGGTTACATCTTCGAAAGCATCCTCATTTAAAGTTGATAACGCACCGCAAATCATTTCCTGCTCCAGAGTTACCTATATAAATATATTGTTTATTCATGTGTAAGAAGAACAAGAAGAAAATAAAGTTATGAATATAAATGCGTGTGTAATCAAAGTAAGGAAACAACAATAAAGTAAGTAAAGTATATACATTTCATCTACAAGCCATAAGGGAGTTATTAAAATAAATTATATATGATGTGGATGGGAAAAAAACTTTTCTATGAGAAACAGTATTTTATAGCAAAATAAAAATTTAGCTGTGTGTGTTAACAGTTTGCAAAAGAAAAATTGACAATCAAAATGCAATTATAAATTAGGTAGGGAGATATCAACATATGTAGATAAATAATTAAAAAGGAAAATATTGTTTTAGCACATATTTTGTTACCTGTAGCAAATCATTGTCATAATGTGTTCGCTGCTATATAATTTTCCATTAAATTTATGTGCAATTTATTTTTATTTTTTGAATAAATGATTGAAAGTTAGAAAACAAACACGAAAAATAAATTTTCATATAATGTGTTATGTTATTTTTGAATTTTTAGTGAAATTTGGATTTAATTGAGATTGATTGTTGCTTTAATTACCTGTTTTTCGATAACACTCTTTTGTTTTATTCGACTTATTACTGGAACTTGTTGCATACTTGTTGATGGTCCATCATTCATGTCCTTTTGATCATTTTTAAATGTAACAACAGGAATCTTGGTTGCATTTTCTCCTTCACGAAGACTCAAAACAAGCATTTTAAAAATTTCCCAATGTCCAAAATTTAATTTGAGGACCTTTTGTAAAAAGTTTCTTAATCATCATCGTTTTTTAAAAGCTATTCATTTCACTTACCGATTTTAATTCATTCAAATCACAATACATAAGAACTCTTCCTGTTATCGCATTTTCTTTCAATAATGGTCCTAAACTTTCAATTGCCATTTTTAATTCACTAACTTGACTAAGCAAATTTGTCAAATCGTCACAACTCAATTTTGATAATTTTATTTGTGACAAATCCTGTAAAGAAGCAAATGATTACGTATAAAAAATTGATTAATGACAGTAATTGATATCGAAAATAATTTTTTTTTCTAAAAAGTTAATAATGAGCACAAAAAATTGTTACCATGTCGACAGGAATATGTTGCTGTAGAAATGAATTTTCAGTATGCTCTACTTGATTAATTTGTTGTTGCTGTTGACGATTTGATGCTGCATTAAAATAATTCATCATAGTAATAGAAGGATTCGTTTGATACAAAGGAAGTTGTGGAACAAAAGCTGGTTGTGTGGCTTGAAAATATGCATTCTGATTACGATTGTAAAGACTAGGCATTTGTGGTGGTAATTGTGGCGTATTTGTTTTCATAGGAAAAATTATTCCTTCATCTTCCAATGTTTGTTGGTCCTCTGTAATTGTTAATAATTGTTCAATAAAATTTCAAAATATGACATACAATTTCTTACCTTTCAAAACTTTTCTCAAGTAAGGATCTAAATTTATTGTGAATGGAAGAAAAATTCTCAAATCGGAAACTTGCAAATCTGATTTATGTAGCTGTAAAAATGCATCCAATTTCCTTTCATCACGATCTAAATCGAGTAATGGAGCAGCTTCACGCAAGCATGATAATTTTGGTCTAACTCTATAAGAAAGAAGGATAAATCAATAAATTATCGAATCAATGAACTTTTCCATATTTCATCCACTTACTTCTCGTACAATGACTGCAGTGAGATTGTTTCATCTAAATTTTCTCCACTCTGATCATGCTCAAGTACAATCATACTAGCACGAAGTGGCCATTGCTCCGTTAAATTTATCCAAGAACCCAATCTATACCAACTAAAGTCAATTTGAAATGCTTTTAGTAATCGCACAGTAATATAAATGACATTCATAAGGCGTCGCATGCTTCTTGGGTTTACATCGCTGAAATAATCATCGGTGAGCATAACTTTAGAAAATTCGAATTGATTACCGCCAAGCTTGTGGATATTTGATCCAATTGAGCTCGCAATTGACTCTGAAAGTTTCAATTTTTTGGAACCTCTTGAAATTCCTCTCAATTTTTCTGTACTAGCCATAATTTCTGATGCATTCGATAGTCGTCGATGTGAAGCCGAATATGATATTCCAACATCATCATATGTGTCTGAAAGCACACGTTTATACTGCATAGCAGTTGTCTGTGCACGCTGAACTTTTCGCAGGCCTGAATTTTGTAGATAAACAGGCAGATGTACGAGATTTCTCAGGAAATCATGACCACCTATACCACCCTCTGTGAACAATCTTTTACTATTGTTTTCAGCTGCTTTTGCAACCACATGTGGGTCAACTGCGAGTAACAAAACAAATGGTCGATTAGGTGGTGTCATCAACAACGTTTGAATTCCATTCAATATACTCAATGTTCGTTCTGTGTCGCATGAGTCTAGTGTATCAACGACACCAACGAGACGACTTTGTTGACCAGTAAAAGAATCAAGACATCGAACCTGTAAATTAAATTTTCAAAATATTTTCTGTTTATTAGAATAAAATGTTAATCTTACCATATCTGCCATCATCATAACTTCACCACTTAATGCTGTTAAACCATCATTAGTTTTCATTATTTGCTTTAAATAGCGCCCTTGTGAGAAGAATATTGTTTTGAATGCTTTTGTCCATGCATTTAAATTGAAAAATGCGCCTAAAACTAGCACAGTTGCAAGAACATAGAGTGAAATTTCAATTTGATTTTTCGACTCGGAATCGTCTGCATGGAAAAACCACATTATAAGTAATGATATCCCTGCTATAGCCGCAAAAATGAATAACTCAAATAATACAAATATTGGAACGCAACACATTTTCCTAAATCTCCAATTTGATGAGGGTTTTACTGGCTTGATCGTTTTATTGAAAGCTCGAAAGAGTCTCGTCGGAATGGCTCCATAATAGTTTTCAATAGCAGTAAATAAAGCGGCAAGCATGTAACCTAAAGCACTCTCACCATTTGGTGCTGCACTATTTGTTTCCGAAAAATGAAATCGTACAGGCATCGTTTGTATTGCACTCGCTTGTGAAGAATGTAATGGCCCAGGAGGATGACAAAAGGCCACTTGCAAAATCAAACGAAATTTCCCAATTTTCTTCAAAAACGAATGATGTAAGTTGTATGACCAATCGAAATTGTATCGTCGATTCACAAATTTCAACAGCAATGAAATTGAATACATCAATATAAGCAAGGAAGCTGTAGTAATTGATCCATAAAGCACTGACCATGTGGATAAAGCCACGATGATGCCCGAAAATAGAGATAAATGAATTGATAACAACACAATGAGCCATGTTGCTTGTATTTGTGGCTCGCTCCATTGACGACTGAAGCAAGTCATTTCCTCTCGCAGTTTTGTGAGTAGAAAGCTTTTACCACTGCCCCATTTTGCGTATAAACCAACAGTAATCGGCTGTGAAGATGAATAAATAATAGGGTTTGAGTGAATGAGGGAAAAAATTGATGAAATGGAAAAAGATTTAAATTAATTGAATGCAATCACTCACTGATGAAAGAGTGATTACTGAATGAATTAAATTTCATTTTTTTCTACTATTTATATTGTAAATGATTACTTTTTATATAAGCAATACTTACAGTTGATAAAGTTGGTTCACTTAAAACATCTGCCAAAGCAGAAGAATAAAGACCATATCCAAGCATTCCTTCTGAATCTTCATTGGTATTAAGTTTTCTTGCTCCAAACACTTGACCAAGAATTGTTTTTTGATGAAGAGCATCTAATGCATATGCTGTTTCACCAGCTTTATTAGCACGATATAATAATTGACTGTTTTTGGGATTTCTCAATAATGCCTCTACAATAGCCTTCGATCTAGCACGCATAGCAATATGCAAGCATGTGTCACCTCGACGATCAACAGCACCTACTTTCGCTCGCTTTTCAAGCAACATTTGCACAATCTCTAGATTACGACTACGAACGGCTCGATGTAATGCTGTTTCACCATCTTTATTAGGCAATTCGATATCTGGATTTGAACTTAATAAAAGCTTTACGATGGCAACATGTCCTTTCTCAACTGCTGTATACAATGCGGTTTTCTTATCTTTTCCTTGCAAGTCAATATCTATGTGTCGTTTTAATAAAGCTTCGCAAATGCCACGATGACCTGCTTTTACAGCGTTGATTAAAGGAGTGTCACCATTACGATCTTGTGAATTGAGATAGGCTCCTGACGCAATCAATGCAGACGCTATCTCCTGAAATCCTTCCTTACATGCTACAGCTAGAGCCGTTTGACCATCTTTATCCATTGCATTGACATTTGGTTTTCTTTCTAATAAAAGAGCGACACAATCAAGATGCCCTCCAGATGTTGCTACAAGCAATGGCGTCCATGAATACATTCCCGCACTATCAACTGATGCATTAGCCTTCAAAAGAATATCGACAATTTCCGCATTTCCTTTCCTGCAAGCCCATACAAGTGCTGTTGTACCATATTTATCTATTAATTGTAATTGAATGTATGATAAAGTATGTTCCGTAATAAGGAGGAGGAAATAGGAAAGAAGCAATTAATAGTATTTACACATTGTTATGCATATTATTGCTAATTACATACCACCGACATTAATTTTTGCCCCACGTTGTACAAGCATTTGAACAATGTCAGTATAGCCTCTGCCGCATGCCCACAAGAGTGGAGAGATGTGATAATTTCCATTAACATTAACATCAGCATTATGTTCGAGCAAAAATTGAACGACCTGTGTATGACCTTTATAAGCTGCCCACATCAAAGCCGTCCAATTGCCCATATCACGTTGTTCAATGTTTGCTCCATTTTCGAGAAGAATTTCAATTATCTCTAAATGCCCTGTTTTAGCTGCACACAAAAGAGCTGTCCAGTTATCAAGATCTTGTAAATTTACATCCGATCCGTGACTGATTAGCTCACGAACAAATTGTATTAGACCTTTTGTCGCACAAACCATAAGCACAGTCGTTCCGTTTTCATCGCGGTCGTCGACTTGTATTTGATGGGTGTCGAGAAATCCTTTAAATCCGACTATATCATCGTTTTCAATGAAATTTAATAAAGTACGATGCGAGAATGATCCCATGGAGGAGTCAACACGATTTAAGCCCTGGAATGTTAAAGTAAGTTTAAAATAATCCAACATATTTCTTCCTCCATTATATTCAGTTTCTTTCATCTTGCTAGACTTTTTTTCTCTTAAGCTTAGTCACAAAAAATTCGATTATTCTTTTCAAACAATGAAAAATTCACAAGTGTAAAATGATAATTATTAAAATTACTGTAGTTACTGTAATTACTTTGACTACTTTCTATTATAATAATTTTTTTGAAGCAAACAGTTTTATGCTAAAAACTTGGGATTAAACTAAATTACGATAACAACCAAATCAAAAAATGAAAGGAACTTTCTTTCTTCACATATATATTATCGTCAGTATATACATATGTGTGTGCAAATAAAACAAAAATTCTCTTTTAAAAAATAAAACCTTAAATGAATCATCATACTGATGCGATACTGTTCGTGTGCACTGTGAAATATTCAACACAACTTTTGTATGTATGTATGTGATTTTAGATTTGCTATCAATGTGACAATGACGACTAGTGAACCAAGTACTTATTATTATGATAACAAATTTGTAAAATACAAATTTACTTTTACTCATAACGATGCATGCACAAACTTTATTATTCATTAAATTGCAGCAAATTTTTTTTTTTGTTTTATGAAATATTTCTTTCAATTTCTTTTAATTAAATTTTGAACTTGAGAACTTCTTTTTCTCATATTTGCATTTCTTTTTTTTATATTATTATAAATCATCAATTAATTCTCACTAACTTTTGAGGTTGATTTTGTCTTATCGAATTGTAAAAATTTGAGTTTCGACACATTTAAAATTATTTCATTCAACATTTTTTTATTTTCACTTGCACTAATAAAAAATATCCTTTTCTATTAAAACTGTATGTAATAGTAATTTTATAATAAAATTACAGCCGCAAACTATATTAATCTTGTTACAATCAACGATAGAATATAACTGTGCAGCAGCAATCTATGTCATAGATGGCCCTATCACTCTCAGGTGAACTGAATAACGTACAATAATTTATTATTGCGTTTTTTTAAATGTATTATTTGTTTAATTTTTTCCTCTATTACACCAGCATATCAATTGCCTTCTAACTTTAAAACTGAATAGCAATAACTTCAATAATTCAACGATCAAGTTAAATCGATTTGTCGAAATAACTTCTCTTCAATTGCTTTCATTCATGAACATTAATTTTTATGACACATAATCCAGTTCTCCCGATATTTTTCCAATATTGGTATTAGCAAAATACTATGAAGGGTAGCGATGCAGTTTTTGACGTAACAATGAATTATCATAATATAAAATAAACGTTAAAAGCAAAATTTATAGAAAAATCTACAGGTAAATGTGCACATGCATAGTGAATATGGTATTAAATTATTTGTAAACTCACTGCATTATGTGCTGAATTTCAATAATATTTCTACTAGTTCTATAACAATTGAAAATAATATCTACCACTTTACGCTTTGTAATTTTTATGAAAATTTTTCAGCGAAAAAATCATTAAAACCTCAAAAAATAGCGGAAACATAATATTATCAAAAAGAATGATTTTTTTTCTGAATTTCATATAAATTCATATTAAACATATGGATAAATTTATTTTATTATTATTTGATCGTTTATTCATTATGAAATGTACGATTTCATTTAATACAAAGTGCTGTTGTTTTTATTAATCAATCATAGTGCATTTTGGTCGTTTATTGTTAATAAAGCCAATTCGAGTTTTCTTTTTATCAAATAAAACTATAAAATATTTTATTATTTGAAATATAAGCTTATGTAAAACAAAAATTATGATACAATTATATTAATCTGTCTGTCTTAATTGTATATGAACTGCTCATTTTGATAATAGCTTGTCAATTGAAAGCTTGTAAAATTATATTTGCTCACACAAAAAAATATGAAATTTGTTAGACTATATTCAATTTATTTGACTCATAAAATCAATTTGTTAAATGTGCGCCATTCAATCAATGAAAAACAATTTAATTAAATTAAATTCTAACCGTATGTGAATGTCTTCGGAAATGTCCGAAACTAAATCGTCGATGATGATCATCAGGCGACTCGGGTGTTTGTAGATGTGGCCCAGTAATTGTCAATAATGGAATTTTAAAATCAAACACTGATTTGCGTGAAAGCTTTTCAACTTCGAGTATTGGCAATGTATGTACGCTACTGACACTGCGATTTGAAGAAGATCTAGCTAGCTCGTTAATATCATTATGTGATTGTCGACGCGTGAGACTTCGAGTCGAGCCACCATGTAGATTTTGAATGAGGGCATGAATGCTCTCATATTTGTGATTGCTACTACTACTTTTATGATGTTTTTCCATAACATTTCATTTCTAGAATGACAAGCTTTCGCAAAATTTACTTTTGATAATATTCGTACTTTTCCACAAGTTCACTCACGCAATTTTATTTCTATTTTTTAAGAATACAATTTACCTCATGCTCCCTCGATACTTTTCTCAAACGAAACATTTTTTCCTTCATGATTTTAGCAAGAAGCTTTAAATTTCATTAAAAGCAATTGACAATAGCAACTCTCAACTCCAAAAGTGCTACTAAAATTATTTCGATAATAATTTTTTATCACACCAAAAAATATGAGCGAATGGGACTTAAAAGAATGAAGGAATTAAGTGCCTTGTCGATTAAATTGTTGTTGAGAATTACTGATAAGAAAGCTCTCTATCTTGCTTTAATTTATACTTTATACTGATTGCCTTATGATAACTATTTTGCTCATTCCTTTGTTGTATGAATATCGAGTGCGCGAAAACAAATACAAAATGCTAATAATTAACGAGAGAAAAATTACGTTTGTTCACTTTCTTTGCGATGCGATAAGAGAACTATGAGAAAATATTCTCCTCTAACGATTCAAGAAAATATTTTTCTCGTCGCATCGCTTAACGTTATTAATTAACCCCACACAAATATTTATTGAAATAGTTTTTTTACATCGTATATCAACACATTTTACCGAACACCAACAATTTTTCTTTCTTTCTTTTTTCTCTTTTACTCTCTGTATACAGAGAGTCTATCTATATTTTGAGTAAATTAATTTTGAAAATTAGAAGACTCGCCGACGACAACGACTTCTTTCTTTCTATAGTGAAAATAGACTAAGGAAAAATAAACGTTTATGATACCTTAAATGTCACAACAACAAAAAGTAAGAATGCAAAATAATAAGTAAGTAGAGCTTACGAGACTCGTATTAAATTTCTTTATCAGAGTCATATTCATAACACAACAACATGTATGTTGAAAACGCGAAATACAAAGTGATAATGAAATAAAAAATAAATAAACGTTATTAACTACCTGATGATGGTATGATATAGAAATAAAATTTCTCAGCGAAGATAAATAAGGCACAATACTTCCATATGATGAATGTGAATTAGATGATGTTGTTGGTTGATCATCTACTTCATGATTGATTAATTGTAAATGTTCATCATTTTTTAAATTTTTAAAAAATTGTTTTATTTTTTTGAACATAATTTTTGTTCTTTTTTAAAAGAATAATTAAATTATATTGACTTAATGTCATCACAAGTTAAATTAACACTGATGTGATAACGGAAAAGATCGCTCTCTTTCCAACGTTTTTCTGAACTTACTTTCTTGTCTGTCTGTCTTTTTGCCTGTAACTAGAATTTTGTAACTCAATTCTCACTCGCTGGACGCATTTTAGAAAACTGCTCAAATCCAATGATATAAGAACTTCAACTAAATATAATTTATCATGCTGTTAATGTTTTTAGTTTTGAATGTATTATGATAGTCACGAAATCTGCCATCATTTACTTATCAATTCATAAGGAGATTCTGAGACCGCCAGAAAATTTATTTTTTCTTTTTAGATGGTGAGAAAAACGTTGGTTTTTTAAAAGATTTTAATGTTTTCATTACTCTCAAAATGTAGAAACTTTCTCAAATAATTATAAACAAAATTTATTACCTGATATAAATATCATTTACATATAAATTGAGACAATCAACATATTTTGATGTAAAGCATATTAATCTTAATGAAATAATTTAAGTGGAAAGAAACAAAATATTTATCATGTGGCAATCATATGATTGAATATAACATAGTTCAGAAGAGAGGAGAAGAAAGAGAAAAAAGCACATGCAAGAACTGATCACATATCACGTGAATAAGAGAGGAACTAAATAAATAAAAAAAAAATTCATTGAGAAATAAAATAGAGAATAATATTTATAGTAAATAAGGGCACATTATTTTGATGACGTCATTAATGAGTCATTGATTTTTCTAGAAATGCATTAACTAAACAAATATTATTGATTCTAATTTAAATACAGAAAAATTAAAATATATTCTCTGATTTCTGCTTTGTTCATCTTATTCTTTTCTACTTGTATCGTACATATGCACGAGCTCCTAATCTAAGTTCATAATCACAAAAATATAAATCAAGAGGACTCGAGAACACAAAATGAAAGTATGATATGATTTAACTCTGACTTACATAATTGAGATAATATGTGTAATTCATTTAAAAAAAGTGTTTAAGAGAGGCTAAATAGTGTAGAATAATCAATCAATAAGTATAATCGGATATCTATTTTTTCATTAGCTTACCTTCTTTAGTTATTCTTTATAAAATTATTTCGCAATCATTCATTATTCAATAATTTTATCAATATTCGCAATTTTCAGAGATCCACTAAACTTTAATTATCTATGTCAGTGCTTTATCTATTTGTTAAGCACTTTTTTCTTACTTTACTACTAAGATTTAGGGGAGAATTAAGTAATTTTAATAAAATTTGTAAAATTTTCTATTTGTTATTGTTCTATTTGTGGGGGTAAACAGTTGATGTGAAAATATTCATTTTAATTTTCTTAAAAATATCTTGATTTCTGAATGAAATTACTATTAAAATTCAGTTTACAATAATCATTTGATCATTGTTTATAAAATAAAATACATGAAAATCATTTATTTTACGAAAAATTTTGCTGAATACAATCATATGTTTTTTGTTTACGTTTTATAAAATCATTAATTCATGAATGAAAAAAATCATTGCATATTATTTAATAATAATTTATCAATTAATATTTATATAAAGTTTCTATTAAAACGCTAACTCCATTCAGACAATCATTCTAAACAAATAAATCACAGTCAATCATAATGCTGATTTATTAGCTTTATTTGAGAAAATTTTAATAAAGAAGCATGCGTTTTGTCTCATGCATTGTCTATCAATAACTTGTTAAAATTGAAAATAGAACTTTAAATTTTAATTTAAATTATAAATTTTGATAATCGATTTGGTTTAAATTTTAAAATGCTCAATTATCTCATTCATTAATATTAAAACATTTTATTTATTTTAGAATTAATAATGCGTTTCAAATCAATTGGCAATACTAAGAACTTTATTGCTCTCAACAAGGTCAAAAGAGACAAACTTTTTCTCCGAGAAAATTATAATTTTAAATCATTTTTAGAGCTGATTGAGAGCTAATCGAGGTAAGATTGCTAAAAAGAAAGAAATATTCTAATTGATTTTCAAATGTTAAATCGTATTAAAAGGTCATATTTATTATTCTCTCAAAATTCTCCAAATTAAATCAAAAGAGATTGTTGCTCTCAATTTTCACTCATTGTAGCGAAAAAAACTCTTGTTCTTATCATTTTAATTGTAATCGAAACGGCAATAATTAGTAAAGTAACATTAAAATTTCTTTAATTTTGTGAAAATGTGTATCAGTGTGTAATTAGAGAACAATGTTCGATAAAATTAAATTGACCTTTTGTAGTCTTTTATGTGGTTGCAATAGATTCGCAAGATTATTAATTACTACAGTTTTTGGAATCAAAAGCAGAAATAGAGTAATTAATCAATAAAAATGCCAACAAAAATATCATATTTACACCTTCATGTCTTTGTACATTTGCAATAATTTTTCTGATATAAATCCCAATTTAAATAGTTTAATGATGCTTATTCATTCAAAGGCATTTGTCTGATTCGTGAGCTCTTATTTGTGAATTCAATAATTATATTATCAATAATAAACGATTCTGTTTTGGCGACTATCTTGGGTCACGCGATAACTTTTCGTTTTTAAAAAAATATTTTTATATTTTAATTTATATTCCTTCTTTCATTCAACGATGCATTTTTCTCGCTATTTTCAGAGCAATAAAATGTCAGAAGAAAGTAAGATCGTTAGTGTTAAAATAAATTATCAAAAGTTTGAGGATAGTACTCTGTACCGATTGAAAAAGAAAACGGTATTGCGCGTTGTGCCTGGTGAATCTCTTTTAGGCAAGCACATTTCAATTCAAACTAATTACCCAACGAATGAGAAAAAAGAATTTGTAAGGTATGAATTCGCAAACCTTCAATGGTATTCACGTTATGGCGAAAAACTGGATACAAGAGATGATTTTGCTGAAATCAAGGAACTTGAAATGTACTGTCAAGTACAAATGTTAAAATCTGGTACTTTTAAATTTAACATCATCGAAGAAGAGAGGTAAGATAAATTTATGGCCTTAAAAATGCTTAGTAGTTTAAATTTTTATACACAGCAAAGCACTTGGTACATGTGGATCAATTTATGTGCAAGTCGAGCCTGATATTCGTGTTGGTCATGATAAGCACAATCTTAAATTGGAGTCTATTCGATGCCAAACTGTTTTAACTAAATGCCTTGGACCATTATCTTCGTGGGAGTCCAAATTACGTGTAGCAAAAGAGAGTGGATATAATTTGATTCATTTTACACCCATTCAAGAATTGGCGGGAAGTAGATCAGCTTATTCATTGATGGATCAATTAAAAATTGATCACACTTATGGAAATGTTGGATATGAAGATGTTGGAAAGGTTGTTGCTAAAATGCGTGACGAATGGGGAATAGCTTCACTTTGTGACATTGTCCTAAATCATACTGGAAATGAATCACCATGGTTACAAGAGCATCCAGAAGCAACTTATTCTTGTCATACAATGCCTCATTTGAGACCAGCTTTTCTTCTCGATTTTTTACTTGCTAAAGTCGGTGAAGATTGTAATAAAGGAAATTTTGAAATGCTTGGTTGTCCAGCAGTTATTGAAAATGAAGATCATCTTCAAGCTTTACGTTATCAAATTGTAACAAACTATCTGCCAAAGATCAACATTCATGAATTTTATCAAATTGATGTTGAAAAATATTTTACAATGTTTGTTGATGGTGTAAGTCACTATTTGTTTGCTTTTCATTATATTTTTAATTGAACATTTGAAATAATTTTAAAAAATAGATGAGAACACGTGCACCACCAACTGCTTTAACAGAAGCTGTTTCAACTGAACTTACGTTTGAAACACCAATCAATTATACTCGAAAAGAGGTTCATATAAACATAGAACATGCTTTGAAAATTTATAATGTCTTTAGACCAGATTGTTTCGATGAAGACACTCGTGTACGAAGATGTGGTGAAACTTTCCGTAAAGTACTCGAGGATTATAATAATAAAATTCGAGCAGAAATAGATGGAATGATGAACTATGCAATTGACAATTGTATTGCAGGAGCACGCTATGAAAGAGTTCAAAATGACGGTCCAAAATACAGAACGATTGATGTTTCACATCCATTATTTGTGCCATATTTTACTCATACCAATGCAGAAAAGGCCACAATTGAAGAGGTTGAAAAAATGATGTATGGAGAAGGTGGAAAATATTTTATGGGTCATAATGGATGGGTTTTGGGCCAAGATGCTCTAGTTGATTTTGCTCTTAAACAAGCTGGCATTGGTAATGTTTATTTGAAAAGAGAGATTATCGCTTGGGGAGATTCTGTAAAACTTAGATATGGTGAGAAGCCTGAAGATAGTCCATATTTATGGCAACGTATGAAAGAATATGTCGAAACAACTGCTAAATATTTTGATGGACTTCGTCTCGACAACTGCCATTCGACTCCTTTACATGTGGCAGAATATTTGATTGATTGTGCACGAAAGGTCAATCCGGAGCTCTATGTTGTTGCAGAAGTGAATAGACTTAATATATACAATTCAAAACATTTTTTATGACATTTTTAATTTTAGCTTTTTACAAACTCAGCCGCTTCTGATAACATCTTTGTAAATCGTTTAGGAATAACTTCATTAATTCGTGAAGCTCTATCTGCCTGGGATTCTCACGAGGAAGGAAGATTGGTTTATTTGTATGGAGGCGAACCAGTTGGAGCTTTCTTCAATAATCCAAAACGTCCGCTTGCACCTAGCATTGCACATGCAATTTTCCTCGATCAATCACACGATAATCCATCACCAATTTTGAAACGTTCAGTCTTTGATTTGATGCCATCATCTGCTTTAGTAAGTATGGCTTGTTGTGCGTCTGGCAGTAATCGTGGTTACGATGAACTTGTTCCACATCACATTCATGTAGTGACTGAAGAAAGACAATATCAAGAATGGGGAAAAAATGTAAATGAAAATAGTGGAATTATTGCAGCTAAACGCGCATTAAATGATCTGCATGGTTTAATGGGAATTGAAGGCTATACAGAAGTTTTTGTTGATCAAATGCATCCCGATATTGTTGCTGTTACTCGTCAAAATCCTATTACACATGAATCTTTTATTCTTGTTGCTCATACTGCTTTCAGTTATCCCAATCCTTATGCCGGTGCAACTTATGTTAGACCCTTGATATTTGAGGGAAAATTTGTAGAAATTTATCTTGAAGCAGAAATTCGCAGTCGCAAAGAACAACCATATGCAAGACCAAATGATTTCGTCAAAGATACAAAATACATCAATGGATTGACTGATTATGAAGTAATTATCAGACAAAATATTCAATTGAAAGATTCAAAAATTTTCAAGAATGAACCTATTATTCATGGAGATAAAACACAATTAGATTTCATCAATTTAAAACCAGGCTCTGTTGTTGTTGTTCGTGTTGTTCCACATAACGAAGTTAGTGTTCGTCTACGTGAATTGCATGTTATCGTTCAAGAATTTCACAATCAAAAAGGACCGAAATTTAATGACTTGAAAAATATCATTTCAAAATTGGATTTAGTTGATTTGAATTTAGCACTCTTTTCATGTAATGAAGAAGAACGTGATCGAGGACTTGGATTTGAAACTTATGATATTCCTGGGTTTTCTCGTTTGCCTTATGCTGGTTTACAAGGATTTTTATCTTATTTAAATGATATTTCACCTAAAAATGACCTCGGTCATCCATTCTGTAATAATCTTAGAGAAGGAAATTGGATGATTGGTAAGAAAACTTAATTTTTTCATTGCTGCATATTGAAAATACATTTTATTTTGCAGATTATATGTTTAATCGATTAAGACAATCTGATAAAACTAAAGAACTTGCTCATTGGCTTGAGGTGAATACTGAGCCAATGAAAGGTATTCCGAGATATCTGATACCTGCTTATTTCGATGTTATCGTTACTGGCGCCTATGAATTGCTTATCGAACATGCATTAAAGTTGATGCCAAGGTAAACTTTAAAATATTTACTTTTTTTCAATTACTAAATATTTTCATTACATTACAGTTTCATAAGCAAAGGATCAGTTTTCCAACAATTACTCGCTTTAGCATCACTTCAATTTTTAGCACCTATCAAATCAGCTCGTTTACCAGATTTATCACCAAATATTAGTGACCCGAAACCTCCTACACTTTGTACTACTCTTGCTGCAGGTTTACCACATTTCTCAACTGGATATATGCGCTGTTGGGGTCGAGACACTTTTATTGCATTGCGAGGATTGATGCTGCTCACAGGACGATACGACGAAGCTCGATATATTATTATTGGTTTTGCTGGCACTCTTAGACATGGTTTAATTCCAAACTTACTTGACGGTGGCAAAAATTCTCGCTTCAATTGTCGTGATGCTGTTTGGTGGTGGTTGTATTGTATTGAACAATATGTCACTGAAGCACCAAATGGAAAAGCAATTTTACGTGAAAAAGTGTCACGCCTATTTCCTACTGATGACAGTGAAGCTAAACCAGCTGGAGAGTGTGATCAACTATTGTATGAAGTCATGCAAGAAGCATTAAATGTTCACTTCCAAGGCCTTGTCTATCGTGAAAGAAATGCAGGAAAGCGAATCGATGAACATATGACAGATCATGGTTTCAACAATCAAATTGGTATTCATCCAGAAACTGGATTTGGTAAATTAATCTGATTTCTAAAAATGACTTGATAATGTAATATAATTTTTAGTTTTTGGAGGTAATGACGCAAATTGTGGAACATGGATGGATAAAATGGGATCTTCACAGAAGGCTAATAACAAAGGTGTTCCATCTACTCCTCGTGACGGTTCTGCAGTTGAATTGGTCGGATTGCAAGCAAGTGTATTGAAATTTTTGTCATCATGCTCTGATTATCCATACAAATCTGTAGAACGGAAGAATAAAGATAGTAATGAAACTATTTCTTGGTCTTTCAAAGAATGGGCAGAAAAAATTGAAAAGAACTTTGAAAAATATTTCTATGTAGATGAAAACGATAGCAATACTCTTGTTCATAAGCGAAAAATTTATAAAGACACAGTAAGTATGCTGACTAATCATTTTAATTATCAATTAGTAAAATCATTCATTATCATTAGCACGGAGCAAGTAGAAGATTTGCTGATTTTCAATTAAGATGCAACTTTCCGATAGCAATGGTCGTTGCTCCTCAGCTGTTCAATCCGGATCATGCATGGGAAGCATTGGAAATGGCTCGTAAACACCTTCTTGGTCCACTTGGAATGAAGACACTTGATCCTGATGATTGGTCTTATCGTGGAAATTATGATAACTCTAATGATAGTGATGACCCGAAAGTAGCACACGGAGCAAATTATCATCAAGGACCTGAATGGCTCTGGCCTATTGGTTACTATTTGCGTGCACGTTTGATTTTTGCTAAAAAATTGGGTAAATTGAAGGAAACACAAGCAGAAACATGGAGCATTTTGACAGCACATTTGAAAGAATTGAGAACATCACCATGGCGTGGATTACCTGAATTGACTAATGAAAATGGATCATTCTGTAGTGGATCGTGCACAACACAAGCATGGTCTGTTGCTACAATTCTTGAAACTCTCTATGATTTGGAAAATCATAAATAAATTATGATAATTATGCAATGCATAAACTATAGTTCACAAAATATATATATATATATAATATCTCTTAGTTAAAACTATTATCTCATCATTAATAAATGTTGAGCATTTCTATATAGTCTATTTGTTGACAAATACTTTTATTTTTGCCATATAGCGTGTTCAATTAAAAATAAAGATTTTTTATAATCAGTTTGCGCAAAATGTCTCGCTTTTTATATCTATTTTATTTACAGTCTATTCTATCTTACTGCTGTATGTATAGAGCATGTTCGTTTACTCTCTCTTTTTTCTATAGAGAATAAAATTAATCTTACTCTCAGAAATATTTTACTCTCTTTTAAGAAAAAAAAAAACAAACAAACAGTCGTAAAATGTATAAAATCAAATCTCAAACGAGTACAACCTGTTAGTCTAAAAAAGAAATTTCATTGTGTATCTTTTAATTATTGTGCTTTAATCACACTTATAAAATGACAACATCACGCCCAATTGTTGATATCATTCGTAAAGAAAGTTTTTCTGCTTGTCATCGGCTCCACAGGTTGGTTAAGTAAAAAAAACCAATAAAAAATAAAAACTTTTTTTAAAAAATTTCAGTCCATACCTGAGCGATGAAGAAAATCGAGAAGTTTTTGGAAAATGCAATAATGAGAATGGTCATGGTCACAATTATACAGTAGAAATAAAAATTAGAGGTCACGTTGATGCAAAAACTGGAATGGTTATGAATTTAGTTGATTTAAAGGCATTGATTGAAAAATGCATCATGAAACCATTGGATCATAAAAATCTCGATAAAGATGTGGAATATTTCAAAACAGTTCCTTCTACTACAGAAAATTTAGCAGTCTTTATTTTTGACTCGTTGAAAAAAGCGTTACTAAAACCTGAACTTTTATATGAGGTCAAAATTTATGAAACTGATAAAAATTCTGTGATATACCGTGGAAAAGTCAAGAATATTTATAGTAATGGAATGAGAAGAGTGTCAGCTAATATCTGTGCGAACATGAGTAGTGACTCTGATTCGTAATCATTTAATTTTCTGATGAATGAATATGTTATCAGCACATCTAAATTTAGTAATCATAATCACGTTAATAAAACGAATTGCGAATCTGGTAAAATTTATGACTATCACGTCACGTCAAAGGTCGCGTGTGATTATTTATATTTTAAAATTACATTCTATATACTTGTTTAATGCTTATATTGCAATTTATACTGTTGCACATCTGTAATCTCTTATATAATTATATTAATCGATAAAATAAAACTAAAAAATACTTTATAAAATTTTTATTTGCTTTTTATTTCTGATTCTTTAAATAAAAAGAATGCATTTAAGCGTTAATTTTCTTATCACCTCTAAAGTCACTTTTCATTTCAAAATCCTGTCAGTGATGTATGTATCTACGTATTAAATATTTTGATGCTGTGTTACAAATATTGACTCAAGGTAAAGTGTATTATCATCTATCACATACAAACGAAAAATAAATTCTTTAAACCTATTATTTAAGTAATTATTTAAAATTAAAAACCGAGCAATCAAAGCATTCTCATGTAAAAAAATTATACACTATTTCTATTGGAAGAATTGATTTGTTCACAAAAGTTAGTTTTAAACTTCTATCACTACACTATGATCACACATAAAATATTATTCATTCTTAATTCATTATTTTAATCATGAATTGATTTTCGTTGCTTGAAATCGACATAAGGAATTCCGAATGCACTTATTAATGTATTTTCTGGGAAATAAGCTAGTTTACAATGTATCTTTGGTCTTTCGAGTTGAACATAGAAATATGCAAAAAGAACACAGCACGTGTAGCTGGAGAGAAATATTGCAACATGCCAAATCGCATGCAAATATGTGATCTGCATTGATGTATAAAAGTCACAAAACATTCTATCATTAAACCATATAGTGACAGCGCATATCTAAAATAATGAATAATTTAATTAGAATAAAATTTAATTTAATTCCAGCAAATTTACCATCAATACTAAAGAACGTATACCGAGGGAAAACACTTCAGGGTCTTTGTGTTTAACTCTATCAAGTTCACAACAAAGCAAGTATACGGTTGGTATTATCAAAGTCATTAAGGCAAATGCATTCACATATGGTCGCCAAACTGATAAAATCGATGCAAAAATACTGATGAAAAGAAGAAGTGCCGAGAAAACAATTCGATTTTTAAAAACTTTTGGCAAATTTCTTCTTGGACAAAAGAGTGCCATTGTAAGTGAGTAGACCTAAAATTAAATAAAAGAAGAAATTGTTAAGTATCTTTTTAAAATGATATGAATACACATACCCAAAGAATACTCAATTCATCAAGTAATTGACCCATTAAAGACAGTGTTGCATGAAAATATGCAGACGCAAGACCAACAAAAATAAGTAGACCCCAAACTATATGAATGCCTACAATCAATAATATCAATTTAATTTAAAAGATTAATTTATATTTAAGAAAAGTGACTGACCGGGATGAACTTTCCTTGCATAGTCACGAAATAAATACATTAAAATTGGAGGCATTATAATAAAGATAATATTGCTGAACTATAAATAAAAAAAATTTCATTAATTTCTGAAATAGGTAATTTCCTAAAAATTTAAAAAAGATTACCGTATTATAGAATTCGGCAATACTTGATATTATCGCATAATTGCCTTCACACCAATCTGTACAATAAATAGAAGCGAATTAAAAGAGATAAAAGAGAGTGAAAGTTATGTTGCTGCATGATTATTACGCAATTTCTTTATAAACATAATTTTTTTTTCATATGACCCACTTATAAATTTTACGTACCTACTGGGGAACTATGCCAAACTAAACTTCCAACTAAACCTGCTTCTCCAACACTCATGATTTTATTGAATTAATATAAATTTAATTTGAACTCTTTCACTGTCTCATTCAAGTATGAAAATTATTTCTTTGTAATTTTTCTTTTTACATAAAAACAGTGATGAAAAAGATTCAAAACAAAATTGATAAGATAAAAATGCATAGACTAAATATAATTAGAAGATTAGCTGCTTTTTAGTCTTCACACCAATTTTAAGAACTGCCTTTCATTCAAACTCGTAGAATTAAACTAAATATTCGAGAAAGAAAAAGTGTTCGTAACAAATAAATAATAATACATGCACACATACAAGTATCCATACATGCTTTTTAAATTATCAAGGTAGTTTGTGTGAGTTTTAACCATATGATTACAAGCACATTCAAATTGTCTCTGTTTGTACACAATTTTATTCTATGAAATTTGTAATATTACCTTAACTGTCTCTTGAAATTTAAACTAAGTAATTTTTTCATAGAATGATATGTAGTTCACGTGCGACATTTTTGAAATAGCATTACTTAAGGGATTATATGCTGAATATAAAAGGGAAATTATTTTTAAATGTTTTTATTGTATGCATTAAATGATTGTTTTTGAGAAAATTTGAAAATAAATTGAACATTTGCAATTGATGTATTGTGAATAAATTAGGGCTTAATAATTATAAGTTCAATTGTTTTCGTAAATTTCAACATTTTTGATTTTCTGTAAGAGATAAATTTGCAATTTTATTAAAATTTTCAAAATCATTAAAAAACACTTTCTTGATTATATTTTACTTTCTTCTCAGTTTTATTCATAAATTCTAGCTAGTTTTAAAAAGGCATATATATATACAGAAAGGCAATATTATTTAATATTATTTCTTGTATCAAAATCTTAATCATAAAATGTATTTTTCCCTAAATTTTTTGCCATGTGGTAACTCTTTCCTCATGTGTATAAAAATCTAACTAATTTAATTTTCTATTTCAAATTTCAATATATAAATTCAATTATAGTAATTTTACACTTTTTTAACTACAACATGTTTTGTCATAAATTATTCTTTCCGCCTTTTTTCTCAAAATGTCTCTTATGTCTTCTTTTGATTGGCAACTAAAGATTTCGAGCATGACGTTTATTGTTTTTGTTGCTGAATTACATTGATATTTATTTACCAATAATTAAACTATTTTACTACATATATTTGTAGTTCCTTAACATCAAATGACTGTTTTAAAAATTGCTTCTTAAAAGTCTTTTTTGTTATTTATTTTTTTTCATCTTTCTTTTCTGAATATTTTAAAAGTTATCTTTGAATACACATAAATGAGACATGTCTATAGAGTTATAGAAGAAAATTACAATAAACAGTGTAAAAACACACATTCACACAAATAGAGAGGTATTCTAAATAATTCTTAGAAATTTAATATCAACATTCTCAAATTTATGTAATTCTTAAACATTTGCGCAAAAATAATAAAAAATAATCTGAAGTCATTGTTCATAAGTCTTTTACACAATATTGCGTCGACCATTCATATATTTACTTTTGTCTTTCTTATAGCTTTCATCTGAATACTTTCGCTGTTGATTGAAATCATAATAATGCAATTTTTTACTTTGTTGACCACCAGCATTTCCATTGCTTTCAAAATCATGCGAAAGTCTCGTTCGACGCGCATAAATTGGCTCTTCATTTTTTCTCAATGAATCACTTTTCGACAGCTCATTTTCACTTCTGTCACGGAATAATTCATTTCGTGATCGATAATGCATTGCAGGCTTTGAAAGATTATCACTACTATTGCTATTCCAAAAATCATCCAATTTATGGCCATAAATGTCTATATTTGGTTGAAATGTGCATGGTGATGGCGTTGAAACACTTTGCGATGATTTTCTCCAACCTTCTTCATAACGTCTCTTTACAGTCTCATCTTCAAGTTGTTGACGTCTTTGTGATTTGCTACTTGAATTCTCACTTGAATCTTCACTCGATGTGCCAATGCCTAAATCTTTCTCATCATTTCCATATCCTTTATAATTTGATGTGATAAATTGTTTGCTCGTATAAATTCCGTTTGGTGATGATGCAAGTGTCATTAAATGAGGATGTGTTATTGCAAATGGATGAATTGCTTTTGGATCTTTTTTGTCATTCTTATATTGATATATTACTGCATCATCAAAATGTGTATCATCAATTTTTGAGCATGAATTTGGTCCAAAAAGTGAGAGCATAACAGGAAGTAAGAAAAGACCATGCATTGCACCAAAGAAGATGACCAAAAAGACCATTTTGAAGAATACAAGGAAAATGTAACTTTCTGCTAATAAAAGTGCAACAACACCAAGAATTGTGCTTACACCACCTTGCACAATTGGTAGACCTAAGGAATAAAGTGCTTCTTTTACACGCTCTTCAGGTGTCTTGCATTTTGACGACATATAAACATAGCAAATATGAGCAGTGAAATCAATAGAAAATCCAATACACATGATCAAATTGATCATCGAAATGGAATCGAGATTGACTTCCCATAGTGACATGTAACCAACAACACCAACTTCAATGGAAATAATACTAAATGTAATCCATATCGAGCACAGCACGTTCGGAATAAAAATGAAGGAAATTACCATCATAATAATGGCACCAATCACCATACATTGAATTGATGTCGGTCGTACGAGCTCAAATTGATCAAAGAATACGAAATAAGGATGGAAAATTGTCACATTAAGAGGTGCGTTTTTGCAAATATCACGCAAGTCCTTCACCATCTGTTTCTCGTGATTTGTGTCAGTTATATTAATTGCTTGAATGAGGAATCTTGATGCTTCAATACGTGTCTCATCCTCATTAAATTTGACATCTAAAGAGAACGGATTACCGGGATAGAGCCAATACTATATTTAAAGATAAACGAATAGAAAAAGATAAGTGAAAGAAACTCTATGATTATGTTCTATTGTCTTAAATTAACTTATATATGAACTCATACCTCTTTCAATGCTTCAATAAAATCTTGCTCTGATCCCACTGTCATATTAAGATAATCACTTCGTTCCGCAAACGATAAGAATGTTCTCAGCCACGATTCCGTATAAATTGATGAAGTTACGTAGGATGTATTCTCGAGTTGTTGCATCACATCTTCGATTTGCATCTGAATTATTGGGTCAGAATAGTTAAGATCGCCTGTGATGATGACTTGAATTCTGTATGGAAATTCGCGATAGAAATCATCTTCCAAGTCAAAAAATCTCACTGAATAAGAATCTGATTTCGAGAGCTTTCTTCGCTCTAGGCCTTCTTCAATTTGTGTTACGCCATAGCACGCGCCTCCAAGATATGCCGCAAAAATTAGAATAATGAACGCCTTCACCCATCCTTTATTAACAAACCTTGCCACATGGTCGCGAAAGAATGCCATCAGCATGTGCTCTTTGTTATCGAGTGGATTATCTGGATCGTTTCGGTTGATTCCACCCGTTATAAATTTTCGATAAATCCATGACCGATTTTCTATAAATGAAAGAAAAAAATAAATAGCAAAGAAAAAATTAGTCTAATAATAAAAGTTAGAGGTCGTCTCATGTAGTGAGGTGAATTCATGTTGTTTACAATCATACTAAATGTATATGCTACTATTGCTCGTATTAATAAATAAGTAAGTAGATTCAATCAAATTGACACACACACACAGTCGTAATTTGTTTGATATTCGCTTTATAAAAGAGTTCATCGTAGTTGTTTGATAAAAAGATATTACATGAATCTAGCAAAAGGCATGACGAGAGCGAAAGAAGAGCATTATTGGAGATTATCTGCTTTGTTTTTAAACAATCTAATTTTGTAATTACTGCAATTAAATTATCATAATTCAACTATGCTCATTACAAAATTGTAGCGAAAATTTCCTTGTTAATTGTATTTCATTAAAAATTGTTTATTAAATTTCTATCTTGAGATTTATTATGCGTAGGATGATCAAATTAAGAAAATAAAAATTGAAGAGAATTCTCTTTTATGTTAGAAGCATGCCTCTGATAATGTTTCTCAGGAAGCATTCAATTGAAAAGAATATTTAAATTGTTTCATGATGATTTTTTTCTCTACATCATCACTTTAAAACGTCAACATTGTGACTAGCATAGCGCATTAGAATGTTTTTATACAGCATAAATCATTTAAAAGACGGACAGCAATGAAATTTGAGCGCAAAAGTTACTACAAATTTGCTATTTTAGGTTCACGCTCGATTGTCTAATCGATCTTAATGCTTAATCATTCAACTTCAATACGACGAAATGCTTTTTATATTTTTTTAATTTTTTTCGTTTTTAAACATGTGTTACACAATTTTTGTGTTTGATTATATCGTTACAGAGTGAGTAAACGAGAGAAAGAAAGAGATGTGATGCAATATTGAAACTGCTTTTCTTTATTCATTCATTTCTTTAACTTCACTAGCCTTTACACTCTCCTCGCTATGCTATGATATGTGCGAAGAAATTTTTGTCCATTAGCAACAAGAGGCCAAAAGAGAAGAAAAATTTAACTACTGATGCATGTATACTATGTATGTATGTGGGTATATATTATGTAGCTTATATTTATTTATTATTCACATTGCATAGTTTGTCATTTCGCCATTCTTAAAGAAAAAAAATCAATTATTTAATTTTGTGAATGGAATTCGTACGTGAATTGGAAAAATTCACATTTCTCAACAAAAAAATCTCTTCATAAAAACTAATTAGATTGGTGCAAAAGCAACGCACATTTATTTAATTTGTTACATGATCATTTTAGTTTCATTCATGATGTGATAAATTTTGCAGCTGAAATATCACACTTAATTAGTCCATGAATGAAGAAGGAAACTTTATAGAGGTCAAGAATTTAATTAAATCAAATATAATTATGCGTCTGCACGAAAATCAATAAATCAGTAATTAACGTCAGTGAGTGTAAAGCGCATTTCCGCAACAGATTAGTTTGTTCAAATTCATTGAAAGTTTCAAAAAATTTATTCGCTTTTGAAGTCTGTACAATTTAAACATACACTTGGTCTAATGTCAAAATACTTCTGACATGTTTCTCGACGTTCATGACATTTAGATTTTGGATGGAAAATTTTTGGTCATGTGATGGACATCCACATGCATGCCTTGGTCAACAATCTAAAACTTTTATGCATCTATCTACGCTTCAGACCTTCCAACGAGTATAATATGCTATATTGGAAATTTCGATTTTGGTCATGTGATGCACTGTGGACATGCATAGATAGATAAATGTCAAAATTTTTTGACATGTTTTCTATGTTTTATGATTATAAATTTTTGGTGAAAAAAGTTTTTGTCCATGTGGGACGTCACATATGCATGCATAGCTCGCATGAGAACGAATCTCGCGAAAGCTTCGTTACACGTCTCATAGTCAGAACCAACAGATTGTGCAAAAGTTTGGTAAAAACCGTTTTTTGAAGACTAGTTAGGAGACGACGGACGACGGACAGACGACAGACAAGTGGCAATAGCGCTTTTTTCTAAATCTGATGGAAATGCGCAGTTTGCAGCATGTCAAAAACAATCAGAGATCAAAAATTCTTTCCTTAATCTGTTTTTAATAATTTTTTTTTTCTTGTTTAATCGACATTATCAAAGAGCAATATTAGAGCAATAGCAACAGCAGGTCAAAAACGGTTTTCTAGTTTACAATGCAAACATGTTTCATTTTGGTGTCTAAATATATATATAATAGTGTAGCACTCATTGCATGATTTTACTAAAATATATAACCGAGTAACGAATCATTTAATTGAATTCGATTCATATTACTACTGGTATTTTTTATGTCTCTCTAAGTTTTATTTTTTGAGAAAAATGTCCAAGGTTTATTTTATTGCTCTTAAATTAGATTTAATTTTTAATTTCATTGATGAAATTTATCCTTTAAAAAGGTTTCAGAATTTCCATTCGATATTTATAAATATTTTCAAAATATGAATGAATTAATGTCTATCGTCTATCATTCAACCTTACTAATAACAACAATTTGGACAATATAATCTCAATATTCAAATACCATTCAGAGTAATAAGCATAACAGCTGATTGACATATTTACATCATATGACATACGAGGAAAAAAACTGAATGAAGGAAATAATTTAAAACAATTGCATACCTTTGATGGCAACAGATACTGGTTGTACTTCACACCCGAAAATACCATGAAGATTGCGATGTTCACAGTAACCGAAAAGTGCCATACATCCAGCAAAGAAAGTGATGTGCCAGAGATAAGTGAATGCTACTGCAAGTGCACTGTATGTGCAGAAAATTCTTACTGATGGAAAGTCACTAAATACGCCCATCATAAAGCTAATTGCATCAGTTAATGAAGTGATTGTGATCGATACTGCTGCCTCCGACATCATATGGCCCATTCTTTCAGGTACACTCAGTTTCACTGATGTTCTACGCCATGCTGCTAACATGACAAATGTATCATCTATTCCAATACCTGTAGTTTAAATAATGAAAAATGATGAGCAAAAATTTTAATAAATCACTGTGTCTATGTAAATTGCATCATTTAAATGAGACAGGGAATGAGGGAAGAAAAACAAAACCGCGCAAAAAAGAAAATAAATTTTCTAACATGATAAGTGATGCACACTTTGTGAATAAATGAATTATTACGAAAATATTTTATCTCTCGCACGTTTTCAGTAGTAGCTTTTAAAAAATCCATAATATACACACTTGAAGCAACCTTTACATTGACCTTACTTGTGATCTAATCACAAAAAATGCAATACATATTTTCTAAAGCTTGTTCTTATTTGTATTGAGTAGTGTGTTAATTAAACACAAATACACAGGAATTAATCATCATTTGAAATTTATCTTTATTTCATGCATTTACTACTGCAGTAGGTTAAAAAAATTTCTTGTTACTGTTAGCAATTTAGAAAGCATGAATGCAAATAATTCGCATTTGTGTGCGGTGAAGTAAGAATACCAATCATTTAATCATTTTTTGAACATAAATATTTATTCTTGCTTGTCATTTTATATTTTAATTATTATGATATGTGATAATTGTATGGCTTATGTAACTTACAGATAAAAAAATGCTTCCAAAGCAGTCGTAATAAACATCAGATTTCAAAATAAACTCATCATCTTATTATTCAACAATAAATTGGCATTAAATTAAAAGCACTGCATGTATAAATGATGAATAAAGTTTTTAATGATGTTTGTGAGAATAAAATAAGAAAGAAAATTCATTTCTTTTGATATTGTTGCAAAACTGTTTAAAATGCACTTGCAATGAAAAGCACAAAAAAGTGCATTTGTTCGCTTAATGATTGATTGCATGCAATGAGCACATTAAGAAAACTTTCAATTTTCACTGCAAATGAGAAAGTCTATGTCCTTGACAATCTAGGTATAGGTAAAATCTCACTAGATGAAGTGTGAAAGCAATAAAAGAGTCAACATGTGGTATAAATTTTATAGTAAGTAAAAAGCATATGGAAGAGCAATGAACGATCGAGCATTCAAGTAGCGAATAAAAATATAAAATAAATTTAAATGCAAGAAATGAAAATTGAGTCAAGGTTGAAAAACAACAAGTCAGTAAAGTAAAGTGATTTTTTCAGCAAAAATATATACACGTATGGTATGGCATTATAATGACTACAAAATTTCTTCAATTTCTAATTTCGCATTATTTACGATTTTTTTCCACTGAAGTGAGTTTCAAAATATAATTTTTGATGAGTGAGCGAGAGAAGAAAGGAGAATGACGATGAGAGGCAGTGACTCAGTCAATTTAGCAAAATTGTTGAATTTTTTCTTTTGCTCTTCTTACTTTGATGATGAGCTCTCAAAAAGAAACGTTATGTGAAAATTTATAATTAATTAACAATCATGTCGTCGACCCAGATATTCAATCACTCATTCATCGACGACATATAAGATTATGTTATTGATGCTGCTGCAGTTAAGCTAGTTTGAATTCGAGATCATTGGTGACAGTTCAATGTCGTTTACATGTACTATGGTGAATATTAACAGTAACAAAACTTTCAATCCCAAAATTCATCATTCATATTCATACATGCGTGTGTTGACCAAATGATTTATGATCGACAATGTCTCCTAATGACTTTTGCCAAGTTCATATAAGCTATTGCAATTCAAGATGCATTCACAATATTACGACACATTTTTGGTATAAATTCAAGGATTTCTTTAAATTTATATTTTGGAAAATTCCTAACATATGAATGTCAATAGTGAATGATAAAGAAATAAATCGTCTTATTGTTTGCGAACAAAAACAATACAAAGAATATAATTTATGAATAATAAGCTTTCCTTGTTATGATGAACTGTTAAACAAGATAAAGATCAAATGTGAAAAGCCGTCGACATGATATGTATACATATATTTATTTTTTGTGAGTAGGAAGGTCTTGAAATTATTTTAATAATTTTTCATGTCCTCGAAATTGTTGCCATTTTTGCAATAGCAGCTGTTTATAGTCGCACTTCTTAGAAACTGAAAAAATTAATAGATTTTATTTTTTTTCGTAATTTTTTTACTTGCAATTATTAAGATTTGAATACTTAATTGTGCAATTGTGCGATTATTTTCAAAAAGTAACCAAAAGTGAACGAGTAAGATGCAAACACATATATCTACAGACACATTTAAGTGTTCACAAGTGTTTAAATAATAATAAATAAGTAAAGCAGTCAATTTAATCAAGTTAACCGGCTGAATAGAGATGAATAGCGAATAAGTAAAGAGAAAAAAGCTCTAAAATTGTTGCCATAATTTGCATTCTTCTCGCTTTCAAAACGCCATGTATTTTTCAATGAAGCAAAAGTATAGCAATTAATTTCTTATATAGATATATTGATGAAAAGAAACAACGCAACATTACGTGAATTTTTAGTTTTTTCTTTGCAAAGGAGAAAATTAATTTAAATTAAATTTCTCTCTCTATTTTTTGCGGGTGTTTTGTTTATCTTTGATAGATTTTACCGATCATGAGAAATGGTGCTGCAAGATTGATTCCGATGAATTCGACTCGCAAGTACATGGCCAAACCAAATGCTGCTGCAGTTGCCATCACAGCACTTATATTACCCAAGAGTCCAAGCCATGGTTTCGATCGAACTGTGTCACCCATCATACACGTAACGATACTGCGAATCATAAGACAACAAAAAATATGTAAAACGAGTTTCATGCAAAAAAAAAATCAAATATACCTGAATACAACCATTAAAATGAAAGTGGAACTGAAGTATGGAATGACAGTTCTTGTATTTTTCTCTAACTCATGATCGAGTGTGCGTGATGCAAAGCGTGCAATTTGAATGTGCTTGAAGAAACCAGTTTCTTCATATTCACCAACAGTATCCAAAAATTTATCTTCCCACGCTGCACCTCTTTAATTGGAAAAATAATTTTTATTATTTGTTAATTTGATTATCAAGCGATTATCACATACTTAGCATCTTGTCGTTTTGTGTCAGCAGTAACAAAATAAACTAAATGAAGCGATGGCACGCTCTCAATTAGCGTTGCATCGTCATTTACTTTCGTGCCACCAAAGAAGACTGGAAAAGCGTGCGCTAAAGAAAATAAAGAAAAGAATGATAGAAGGAAACAAGTGACTTGAATGATTGCATCACTTACCATCCCAACTAACTGGATTTAACATAATTGGCCATGAAAGTGATAAGTTACCCGTCTCGACCTTAATTGTGGCATAAACATAAATTTAGCATTAGTAATGAATATGCGTTTATTGACCAAATGGTCGTCAATGACCTTCCTAGCCATGATTAATTATGATGAGATCAATATACTTACATCTGGTAATACAAAGTCAAGATTTAAAATGTCATTAGTGTAGCATTCGTTCTCCCATCTCGCACATATATCATGATAAGTGAATGTTTCACCATCATATTCGGCCGTCGTATTTTGAATTATATCATCAAGCATACGTAGTTCTTTCCATACTGCTGTTCGCAAAAGATTTTCATCTCCATCTTTTGAAACGATTATTACACGACCAAATCGACCTGTTAAAAAAAGTATAAATATGCACAAAAAAATCAGGGCATTAATAGTGTTATCAATATGTTGATTACGTTAATGATTATTAGTGAGAATTTACATAAATTTGGACGCTTGAGTTTCTTTGAGATCAACTAACGGTTCGACGCGCAGATGAGCATGTTTTGGATAAATTTCGTTTATACACACATAAAAATACTCATCATTTCTCATCAGATGTTTAATAACTTGGCCCATATAAACAACAGAGCCAAAAAAATAAAGAGACGAATACCGAAAGTAAGAGAAAGAGAAGAAAAAGAAATTTTCGCTTATAAATGAATAAACAGCGATGATAATGTTATAGCAAGAGGTCATAATATATATGAGCAAAAATTGAGTTGATGAAGAAGTATCATTGGATTGTATGTGGATTTTTAATGACTGAAACGTTTTTTAAAAAGTCTACACTTATTTAATTCGAGTATTAACGTTAAAAATTCATTGTTTAGAGAAAGATTTATCTAATCTGAAGACCATGACCATAAACAAATTATTTTTGCAAACCTTCAGTTTAATTAGAAAAATTTTTATTAGCACTTTTAAGCAAGTGAGAAAATACCATTGAACTTTTGCAGTCTCTTTCACAATTTCGTAATCATTGATGAATAAACTTTTTTGCGTTAGCAGTGAATTCCACAAAAAACATACATATAGATGTTGATAATTGGAATTCCCATATTTTAACACTAAAATATATCAATATATGAATGTTATCATTTTCATATAAATTAAAAGTCTTTTTTGATTAGATATTTTTTTGTTACCTAGATATTGACCTATAAAGTGGATTCATTGATTAATATTTAGCTATTTCCTTATACTAAAGGTTTGTAATAACTTCTTTTTTGTTTACAAATATATCTTATATGATGGCTTTATTGTAGTAATTCATAAATAATTTTTACCTGTTCATACCAAGTTAATTAACAATTATTTTTTCTTTGTAAAAATATTTATTAAACAAATGATGAAAAATCGATTTTAGGCATGTGAGTGAAATTTGTAAAAATTAGAAAGTTCATGAAAATGGCTTGTTTTATGCTCTTTTTTATTATTTATAAATTTCTCGTAAGTGTAAGTTTTTCATATACAATATTTTTCTTTGTTGTTGTTGTTGAGCCATACCTTAAATATATGCTGTTGTCGTTATCAAAGAGTTGTGGCTACTTATTCATAGAAGGTTTGTCATTATAATTTATCCATAAATGGATAAAATAAATAATTTTAGATCATTCGCTTTTCTTTTATTGATTGATTTAATTTTCCACTTTTTGTGTGTCATTTTCTTATATAACTCAATTAAAGAGCATGAGATTGAAGCACAAACAGCGTAATACTAGATAAATATTGATTTTATTAAAAAGAAGACTTTCTTATAAAACATAATGAAGAGGAAAAATTAATTAAAGCAAATTTTCTTAAGAGTAGCTCCTACATAACGTCTTTTACTCAAATTGCATAAGGTTAACTACTGTAATGAAAAATTCATCAAATCGCTTAATATTTAATGATTGATGATGTTGAAAATCCGCTTTATATATGATTGCATTGAAGTTAACCATTAGCAAAGAGAGTAATAAGATATTTTTAAATTAATTCGTTCTAAGGAAGTGAATGTCGTTTGTCTAACTTTAAATATTATTGACCCTCAAATCCCACCTATTTCAGCTTCAACTTCCCATTGATTTCATTCTATTTTGCAGAATATTTATGAGCTATTTTGGAAACTATTCGATAATTAGCAACAATTATTAGATAATTTTTACAACGTGTAAAGCACAGCGGAATGTGAAAGATCTTGGCAAAATTATTCTAACGTTTCTCAATGATACACATGAAAGAGTTTCATTATTACAAACTCTCGTTTGTTCTTAACTGAGTAGAATTAATCTCATTTCTTCCATTTTTTTAATTGTAAAAAATAAGAGCAACATTTTTCACCCTCAGTTTGAATTCTTTCAATGCATATTCATTTTTAAACGCACGTGGGGTCTTATAATGCTACTATTTTATGTCAAATGATTTTAATCATGTCTAGTAGTATTATATTCAATTAAACGTACAAGCAATTTATGGAACTAACAATGATGAGATTAAAAAATATTGCAAAATTAAAATAAGAGTGAGAAATTATTAGAACTTTTTGAAGATCTTATTGCATAAGAAATTTGAATTATAATCAATGTTTTTCTGATGAGAAAACGTATCTATCTTTGTTTGTTAAACGCACACATTGCAATAATAACATGAATGTAAGTGAGCAAAAGCATAATTAATTAATTTCAAAAAAATAATATTCTATCATACCTGGCCTTGTTACTCGTTCAACGTTAAATCGGTGAGTATAGTTTACTTTAAAGTATGTTTCCACTATTTTACGTTCTGTTTTACCCTCACCACTGATAGGAGAAAACAGGTATTCTGGATCGATTTCATATTTCATCTGTTGAAATCTGTCAAATATTTATGCATTAATTGGCTGCTTCATATACATATTCAAAACTTACCCGGTTATACATAAGAGAGCTAAAAGTACTGGCACAATAATAAAATATCCTGGATTCTTTGCTATATATACACCTAATTTGAAGAAAGATTTATTTAATGTATTGTCCACCCATGAAACACCACCACACGTCATCTGTAAAGAGAGTGAAACAGTAGTGAAAAAACTTGTTAATTCCGTCATGAAAAATTTGAGTCAAAATATATAATTTAAAAATTTAAATTTGTCCTTCAAGTTGTCAGTTGTCGATACGAGTAATTATATTAGTCTACTTTTTTAAAAAATATCTATTTCTCTATCTGTTTTAATCCTTCCATTAATCTGTTAATTTGTGTGTATACATGCAACCAAAATTGCTCCTCGAAATCTTTGCGAAATGTCTTCATAATTGCTCGAAAATGTTAATTGCATAACATTGGCGCGTCCAATGAAACGTCGATTGATCGAATTTTTTAAGTACACGCCATTCGAGAGTTGTGAATTAGATACAATAAAAACAAAAGAGCATTACAAATGTTGGACTCATTGAGTACTTAATAGTAATTGTGTGCATAATGCAATATGATTGACTCAGTGGCTGGCGAGCATTTTTGTTTGTGTCTTAAAGGCACTTGCATCAACCACATGGGCAATAAAATAAATATAATTATGCACTGTATGAATTACATAAGGAAAGCTTTTTGGTATGAAAGCGAGTGCGATTTTCTTAATATTTGCAAGAGCGAGTGGACGATTACATTTAACCGGTATCGTATGGCAATATTTTGTAGTTGCTGTCTTTAAGATGAATTTCGTGTGAGTAAGTAAAAGAAATGAGAGCAGATTGCATGACATTGTGCCCATCAACCTGCTGACCCATTGCCTTAATACAACTTTTTTTTAGTTGCGCTCATTTTACTGAACAACTTTGCACTTCCCATTTAAACTATTTACTCTTTTAATACAACTGTGTATCTAGACAGTAACTATTTACATACATGATCGAAAATAATTTGCAACATAAATGTATATATTTAGCGATTGCATAAGATTTAAGCGACCAATTGACGGAATCATGCATTTGTATATATATTGTGAACGTGAACGTGATATGAGACGACAAGTAAGGCTTAAGCAAGTATTTGTGGATGTTTTTGAAGTTGTGTAAAAAAATCAACTTTTAATCAAAATATGAATTCGAATAAGTAAAATGACATTGTTAAAAAATATCGTGTAATCGATATAGTGATGTTCAATAAAAAAATCAGAGTGTGTTTATTTTTTGTTCATAATTACATCACATTAATTTCCTCAATTCTTTCTATTTAGGTAACAAAAGAACCAAGGGGAATTTGAGGAAAAAGTAGAAAGAACAATCAATTTTCTGAAGATCTATGCCGAATTGCGTAAAATTGAATCTAAATTTAGTGAATAGGCAATCATTTTCCTTTCTGTATTTAATTATGTAATTGAAAGTGTTTAAACTGTATGTGATAATAAGTAATTGAGAGTGTATAGCATAATAACTAATGAATTATATGTGAGGAATGTAAAAGAAGAATGAGAAAGTGCATTTTATAACCTTAGATTTAAATTTATTGATTCACTTTTCAGAACAAGTTTCATGATTTTCATTTTATTGATCATTACTACCTAGACTAATTTAGAAAGAAAACATTTTCACAAGAGGTTTCTCTTTTTTACTTGATGCAAACTAAATTTTACGATCGATTTTTTTAACGTGAAATTCATGATCATTAGAGTAAAAGAGAAGGAGCATTTTCAGGTAGAAGTTATCCTTTCATTGCGCAGCAGGAAGAACTTACAGAGTTTTTTTTTTATTTAGGCATGTGTAAAAATTGTAGAAATTTTAGTAGTTTTTGATTTTTGCTAAATCATCCTTGAACAAAATTCTAAGTTTTAATTCGTACTTAATATTCATAATCTAACTTGTTCAATGCACTCAAGTAGCTACAAAATAATATTTTGCTACTTTATATTTTTTTATAATTTTATACTCGTCGAACCATTGAATTTTTGTTTGAAACAAATCACTTTAAAGAAATCTTTTAACTCAAGGAGGATATAATTTTTTCAACAATAAGACTTGTTTTTTTTAAATTGATTTCTCAGACTATTTTACACTTTTATTTTTTTCTATCACTGATGCCACATAGACGATCAACATAGATTTCTTACGAGGATATGCAATTCACTTTAAGTTCATAGAACAAAATTTCTTTGTATATCTCCCTCTATTATTCCTACTCTTTCATCTGTTGACTGCCATTGCTGCATGGTTCGTTAACAGGTATAAGAGTTTTTAGTCTATAACTATTTTCTATTTTTTGTTAAATGCAAAGCGAGAACTTTTTTTGTTGTAATTAATGTGTATATACATTAAAATAAGTCTTAAGTACTCTACATACCTTGACTATTTGGAAGTTTGAACACGTCAACTACTTTTAAGACAACTCTATCGAACAATGTTCGAAACTAATAATTTTTTTCTGTTTTATTCCGCCTTTGTTCTTGTTTATCTTAAAAACTTTTCACAAAATCACTCAGCTGCCTTATTTGTTTATTTATTTTCGTACATTCATTTTATTCTCTTTTTTTATATTGTATTCTTTACTTTCTTCCTTTAATTGTGTAGGAAATGTTTCAAAAATAAAATTCTTTTTTTGCAATAATGTCCTAATTTGGTTTTATTCGCGATGACACGAAGTTTCAAGTTTCAATGAGCATAATTGAGATAAAATAATGATGGATAATCTAGAAAAAGAAAATATTCATAAGCACTCTCATAAAAAAGAATAAATTCTTTTTCCACTTTAATTTATTTCACTCATTAAATGAATATATTTAGGTGATAGTGTCACTTGACACCAGATAGGTAGTCATTATTCATCAATTTACTAATTTAAATAATTTTTTTTTATTTTCTTCTTTAATTTTACATTCACTAAAATATAAGTTTTATAATATTTATAAATGAAGATTCTTACAAAAAGTGTGCGAGTGAAGAATATGAACTTTATTCCCGTTAATCAACTTAAAATTACACTTAATTCTCTCACACACAATATATGCCCCCTTATGACGATTTACATCTCTCACTTACTTTTATTATTTCTATTATTCACTCATATATTATATGTATGCTTTCGCGCATAAATTGCACCGAAAATGCACTTATTGAAAGTGCTCGTCACAGATTTTTTCTCTTGATTTTACATTCATTTCATAAATTTTATTTTTTCAGATGATCAAACAATAAATAATCACACTCTCTTTAGTATATATTAATTGATTATTACGCAATTGAATAATAATTTGGTTTCACACTAGCTTTCGTTGAACTCCTTGATCCCTTCACTTTTATTTTTTTGCCTAAAAAAATTCTTCTTCTTATGTAAATCAATGCAAAGAAATTGTGCCGTTAAAATGCTTTTACTTTCTTAAATTCCTTCTTTCCATTGAGTCTTTCCCGACCTGATAAACCGCTCTTGCTGAATGCACGCATATGTGAAAAAGTGTCACAAGCGGCAAGTAACTTGTTGCATATAAAAGTGAATATAAATAATTTTACTTTATTTCTAGGACACAACGAGTACTAAACGATTTTTTACACTTGTGATTCAAACCGAGTGATTTTTTTCACAACCGATCAGTCAGACGGCTCAACAGTAACTAAATAATGTAGTGAAACTGAAGTATGCGCGTAGAAACAGAGAGAAATAAAAAGAGTGAGAGGATTTAGAAAGAGAACGTAGATTTATGTTATTCGGATTTAAAAGTTAATGTTTTCTTAAATTTTAATTAATAATCAATGATTATCATTACTTTTGTGAATAAAACTCAATTTAAACAGTTAAATAAGTGTTTTTAACATGTTAAAGTTAAAATTAAATAAATTAATCATTCATGATTAAAGATTTTTCTGATGAACTTTAGATTAAAAATTAATCCGAAGTTTTACCTACTTTTTAAAACATACACTCAAACTAGTTTTATCTCTCTCTCAATCGATGCGGCTTGTGGTTGTTTGTAATCATATGAAAGAAATTTCTAGCATGCATTTTCTTGAAAAAGGAAAGCACAAGTGAATTTTTTTTATTGCAACTTAAGTGAATGAGTCAGAGAAGATTTTTTTAAATTCAATGTATATATTGAAAAGAAGGATGATGGAGATGATGTGTATTGAGTTTCTTGACTTAATTGATCATAAATTTTTATGCAAACCGACTAAGCAGCATCATGTTCATCATATTTAAGATTAATGATTAAAAAGAACTTGTACACATTATCATTATTATTGATCAAGGTTAAGGAAAAAGTCATCAAACTCTTTGTTGATAATGTTCTTAAGTTCTCAGCAATTTTTTTTTATCAAAGTCATTAAAAAGTGAAAATAGTAATTTGGATTTTTTTGCTCATTACATTTTTTTGAGTGTGTAAATATTAAATTAAGAAACTTGAAGAACGAGAAGTGTAATTATACATATTATTGGACATTTAAAGATTTTGCAATGGGCATTATTAATTTCTAAAGAACTTGTAAGTATATGAAATGCGTGAAAGAAGTGAATGTGGGTCATTCTTTGACTTTTTTGCAAGATACAATATTGCTGTTTAATTGATAGTGCAGTAAATTCTTGCATCTTGTATTTCGATTTCCATTAACGAATTTCATCATATTTGCAAGAAATATTTAAATTATTTCTTTACAAATTCTTTGCAAATATTTCAGTCATCAATAATGGTTGTCATAAATATATCAATTTTCAATATTTTACAAGTTTCATTATCTTTTCAGAATTTCAAAATTTATCTTCTCTTCTCTCGTACATGGAATAATTTTTTTTATTTCATTAAGATGCTACAATTAGCACTTCTTAAATTTTTTAAAATTCAATTATTCTTTTTCATCTATTATTCTTAAATTATTTTCTTGTCAATTGGTATGTGAAAATAAATGATGCCTAGTTGAACGTGATGGTAATTAAATATTTTTAAGTCAATGAATGTCTGTCAGATTTTTCTAGATCAGCTGTTCTTGAAATTTCTGGTTCATTATTTAAATAAAGTTTAAAAATAAATTATTATTGCTATGTAAAGTCACCTATGTGATGCATGAAAAATATGTTGTGAAAGAGAGATGATCAAAATGTTCGTTAGATAAAATTTTAAAAATTTTGTGAACATACTCATAAAATTTTTGAGCTGGATTTTTTGCTGATGTTGGAAATTTTATTAAAAGTCCTTTTAATACGATATATTTAGGATATTAGAGTCATGAACTTCTTCAAAAGTGGTTTACAAAGTGTGTTGGGCACAAGTGAACATGTAGAAACAGACTCTGGAGCAGAAACTGTAAGTAAAAATTGAAAAATTTCCATTTGTTTTGAAAAATAAATTTTCTATCAATAATTTTTAAGGTGGAAAGATTGGTTGATAGAGTGCAATCATCGACTTTATTGGAAGACAGAAGAGACGCTTGTAGAGCATTAAAAGCATTATCAAAGAAATATCGAGTTGAGGTCGGTGCACAAGCGATGTTAGCACTTTGTCAAGTTCTAGAAGCAGACAGAACTGATAATGAGATTATCGGCTACTGTTTAGATATATTATGCAATGTAACAAGCCCAGAACAGTTTGAAGAAGAAGCTGATAATCCACAAGTGACAGTTAATATAGGAGAGCAATTTACAGAAATGTTTATTAAAAATTCAGAAAACATAAGTCTCGTACTGAGCCATCTCGAAGAATATGATTTTCGTGTTCGATGGTCAGCTATTAAATTGCTCACATGTCTTCTTGCCAATCGTACTAAGGAAATTCAAGAAGTTGTTCTAGTGAGTCCAATGGGTGTTTCGCGTTTAATGGATTTGCTTGTTGATAGTCGTGAAATAATAAGAAATGATGCTTTGCTACTGCTGATACAATTAACAAAAGGAAATGCAAATATTCAGAAAATTGTTGCCTTCGAGAATGCATTTGATAAGCTTTTTGATGTAATCAATGAAGAAGGATGTTCAGATGGTGGAATTGTTGTAGAAGATTGCTTAATATTAATGCTAAATTTATTGAAGAATAATTCAAGTAATCAACAATTCTTTAAAGAAGGCTCTTATATTCAACGCATAGCACCGATGTTTATTCTCTCAGCTGAAGTTGAAGAATCGGGAATGTCACCACAAAAAGTTTCAAATTTACACTGTATGCTACAGATAATACGTGTTCTTGTATCACCAAATAATTCACAACAAAATATTGCACAATGTCAGAAAATCATGAGAAGTTGTGGTTTACTTGAGACGTTATGTTCAAGAATAATGAGCTCGGGAATTCCTCCTGATATTCTAACTGAAACAATTAATACAGTTGCTGAAATTATTCGTGGAGATGTTCAAAATCAAGAATATTTCAATCAAGTCATGGCGCCAAGTAATCCTCCAAAGTCTGCAATTGTTATACTCTTAATGTCAATGGTGAATGAGAAACAACCTCTTGTACTTCGATGTGCCGTACTATATTGCTTTCAATGCTATCTTTATCGTAATGAAACTGGTCAAAATAATTTAATTCACACGCTTCTTCCAAGCAGTAAAGATGCTCCTGTATCACTCACTTCAGGTCAATTGCTATGTGGTGGTCTTTTCAGTATGGATGCTTTATCAAATTGGTTTTCTGCAGTATCACTTTTTCATGCATTAGTAGATAATCAAAATCAAAAAGAACAATTATTAAGAAGTTTAGTAGCAACTTCAACTAGCAGTAAACCCGTTTCACTTTTGCAGCAATGCTTCAATCTCCTTCAGCAAGGACAATATAAACATCAAAGTAAAATTGGTATTTTGATGTTTTTGAGTATGTGGCTGGCAAAATGCGAGTTAGCAGTGAGATCTTTTCTTTCGATAAGCGGCACAATAAGTTTCTTGATTGCACAAATTACTGCAAATGAACACGATGAAAACGAGTATTTGATTCAAGGACTATGTGCATTCTTAATGGGCATATGTATTCAGTTCAATGATAACAGCGTTGAAGGACATCGACGAGACGATCTGTGCCAATTGTTAATAAAAAGAATTGGTTTAGAAACATTTTCGGGCAAATTGAATGAAGTTAGTAAGCATGAAAGTTACAGTAAGGCAAGTAAGCAACCACAAATAAGAATAAAATCGTCTATGGATCTCTTATTAGACTATGAGTTTTGTAAACTATTTAAATCACTTGAAGGTAAGATAAAATTAGAAATTTTTTTTATAGAAAATGATATTTCTCTTTTCGTTTTTAGCGACAATTACAAAAATTGTTACAAATTTCACTAATGGAAATGAAACAGTTAATGAGTTGACATTGAGTCAAGAAGCATCGAGTTTAGTGTCGCAATACAAAAACATCATTAGAGAACAAGATCACAAAATACAGGCATTAAATGAGCAAGTGAAGCAATTAACTTTGCAGAATGAAAGTATCACAGTAAGTAATAATAAAACACATTGTTTTAGTTCAAACTAATTTGTTTTTTTGGTGTACGCACATAAAGATGAAGTTAAATGAGACACAAGCATCAATGAGTCAAATAAGTGATCAGAATATTTTACTCAAAGCACAGTTAACGGCTAGTAGTGGAAATGGAGTAAGTGTTCAACCGGTGAATGGATTTTCGGATCAGAATGCTGTTAAAACACAAGAATTAGAACAACAGATTATGTTATTAACAAATGAAAAAGCTCACCAAGATACGAAAATAAATTTTTATGAAGCTGAAAATGCACGTTTGTTAAATGAAATTGAGCAATTTAAAACGATTAAGACGGATGAGCATGTAGTTGAGCAATTGAAAAACGAGAAACTCGAATTGACTGCGAGGATTGAAAAGATGAATAAAGATCAAGATGATTTATTAGAACTATTAGCAGACCAAGATGCAAAATTAAAAGAATATCGAAAGCGACTAAAAAATCTCGGACAACAAGTTGAAGACGATGATGAGGATGAATAGAAAGATCATGTATGAAAGTCATTAATAAATATTATCTAAACGTATTTATAATAATATAAAATAAAAATTCCATTTTATATCGTTTTTGTTCTGTTTCAATGACTATAATAAATTTTATTTAAAATCCATAGTAAAATTCTTTCTATCAATCTACCTGTCTGTCTGTTTGCATCATATTACAGGTCCCTTTAAATTTAAAATAATAATAAAAGCTAATGATTAAACTCTAAAAAATGCGTTTAGCCGTTGCACACAGGTAAGAAATGTTTATAAAAAGAGAGAATGAGAAAGAGAACAAAATAAGAAAGAGAGTATAAAACAGACAAGATAATGTTGGTAGATCGAAACACATTCAACAAAATCCAACAAGTTGTTGTTTGTATGCATACATACAGTGAATAAAATGGAATGGCAAATTTGAAAAAAAAGCTTTGTAATTTTACACTTGGCATTATGTATTTATATTTAGTCGAATGTTGAATCTCTCTCGGTTTAGTTCATTAAAAAAGAGCTGGCTAAGCCTTATTAAAATTTCTTTTTCAACACCTAAAAACTATTAACGAGAATTATTTTACTTAGAAGGTTTTTAATTATCGATAAATAAAGAGTGAGAAAATTAAAAAAGTGCAGATTATTCTAATCCATAAGTAAGTAGGTAGATATAATAAATAAAGAAATAGAAAGAATCGAAAAGTGCAAGTGATGAATGAAGTAATGAATATTTTTTTTGCTAAAATATGGCACCATACTACAAACGGTTTTAAAGACGTATGAATAAGAAAAAGAAGAAATAAGAATTTGTTTGTAGACAGAAAAAGAAACTTGTACGTTCTTTTATGATTTATCGCATATATATCATTTTTTCGTTATTTGCCGTTTATGTACATAAACTGTATGTGCGATTATTTTCCAAAAACATAAAAGTGGAACATTCGAAATAAGTGAACAGTGATGTAAAAAAATAAATTAAAAAGAAGACAATTATAATGTTGTGTGATCACTTTCAAATGTTGTAATTATCTACTGTCATAGACTCATTTTTAAATAATAAATTTTCTCATCAAATCACTTCTAACATTCTTCGACATTTCTCTTCATTGCCGCTCATAAAGCTTATTTTCTTTCTTGTCACAAAGAAATTTTGTTGTTCTCTCTGTGAAAACCTGTTTTAAAAAATTGTTAGTAGCATTGAAGAAAGAAATAAAATAAATAACATGCGAGCAAGATGAGGAGGAGTTGAGAGAGAAGAAAAAAAATTTAAATTTAATTGCAATAAATCTGGCTCACTTTCGAGAAAGATATCGAATTGAATGGAAAGAAATGAGAAATTTTCTCATATATGAATTGTAATCTTATGAGGAAGTTTAGAAATGTATAAAAAAATCAAAAATTGCATCTGAATAGAGTAAACAGCAGCCGCAGCATAACTGAATTAATAGCATTATTCATTTCCTGATTAATTTTAATTAATTTATAAAAGGCTGTAGGGTAAAAAAGAGAGAAGAGAAATTCAAAAAATGAGTGGGAATTTGTTATAAGGGTTTTGTGTGTAGTAAATATATTTTATTGTGCTTCATAACATTTGAAAAATAAATGTATGCATAAAGAGGAAGAGAAATGAAAGAATACACAAATTGAATTGGATGAGTTATTTTCTGTTGTTGTAGTTCGACGTAAATTGCTATACATAAACTATCGACTGTCTGCAAAGCTCTTTAACATAATTTCAGTTATGTTACTCTCATGCCACATGTGGAATAAACTTATGTATATTGTTTTGCAACACATACAATGATATTTTTGCGCTCACTCTCTCTTTTCTTGCTTTCTCTCTCTTGTTTCTGCATTTACCACCATACGAGAGAGAAAATTAAAAAAAAAATCTCACATGAGAAGAGTCACCCTAAAAATAAAAACAACAATTGCATTGATCGTAACGTATAAAGAGCTAAAACAGCTGTACAGAAAAATATATTTTGTCAATGCGTCTCTCTTCACACATCTCTTTCTTCTTATGTATAAAGTCATTTATTTACGAACGTTACACGCGAGTAGTTTCATGCATTAACCCAAGGCTGTATATCAACATCGATTTCTCAAATTTTCAAAAAAATAATTGTTTCTAATTAATTCAATTAAGAATCAAATTAATTATAATATGATCTTGACCGTCGCATCAGAAGAAATTCATGAAACAAATATTGTGAAATAAAAAAATACAAGCACAATCATGAGAGTGTCTTGAGAAAAAGTTTTATTTTTTTACGAAATAAAAAGTGAAAACGGTTGCAGTATTTAACAATGCCAAAAAATTAATCACATAATACAAAAAAATTCGTCACAATTGAAGTTAATGAATGAAGAAAGAGAAAGAAAAGTGTTTAAATGTTGAATGTGAACGCAATAATTAATTAAGAAAGCAAAACAAAATGAAAAATAATTACAAACAATTGACGAAATCGCCAAGTGAACCGTCATTGTCAATTCTCAAGCGATCAGCAAGTCATGCTTTAAGATCGTCATTTCGTTTGCCAAAAAAACGAGCAAATTCTCAATTTCATGCATTAAACTTAGAACAACAATTACCCAATTATATTCCACCAAAAGCGGCTGCTATTTTACAAATTAATGTACCTCCTTCTAATTGTAATAGCAATACCAACGAAATGTTGAATAAAGAAGAGAAAATTAAAATAGCTACAATTAGAAAACGTTCTGTTTGGGCCAATTCAGTTGCAAGTAAAATATCATACATCAGTTATAAATTAGATGATAATGATAAAATAATAATTTTATTTGTTATTGTTAAATGATTAATAAGTTTCATTCTCTCACATATATATGCTTATATCTTATCATAAAATTTCATTTCACACATAACGATATCATTATTTATTTTTATTTTTTTTTTTTCAGAAATAAGTTTGCCGTCCAGTTATAAAAATGAACGAGAAGACAACGAAATAATTAGGGAAAAATTGGAAAGCAACAAAATAGGAATGCATATTGGTGGATTTAATTTTTTACAGCAAAACAAGACTGAGAATGAAGTTGCTACTGCAGTTGGTAGCAGTAGTGCAGCTGAAAGCATTCTGAAAGAATTTAATAAAAATACTTCAAATGATAACTTTAAAGCAATCAAAAAGTACAAGTTTGGTGGACATGTGAACAAGAGTTTTGAACCAAGTTCCTCTGCATATGGTAAGTTGAACTACTTACAACAAAATTTGTCATGCGTATATAACGAATATGAAAAACAAATAATTTTAGCTCTCTTTGAATGTGTTGAAGATAATAAATATGATCAACTGAAGAGTTTATTAGAGCAGAAGCAATTGAATGTTAATGCTTTGAATAACGATGGATTTTCGGTACTTGATCTCGCTGTGCTAATTAATAATAGAGCTATCATAAAGTTATTACTGCAACATCAAGCACAAACGGGAAACTTTCCAAAAGAGAATATCGAGAGTCATTTAAATACACTATTAGCAGATGCTGAGAAAAAATTGTCACAATGCATATCAAATGCTGGCACATCAACAAGTCAAGGCATTATGGGTTTTGAAATTGAGCGGCAAAAGCTAACAATTGAAAAGAGAATTAAATTGATAAGAAAGATGATAAATGGATGGCAGCGGTTAAAAGTTCCCGATCCTCCTTTTTCTTTTACTATCGGTAAATAACTTGTTTGTTATCATTTAGACATGTGTTCTATGATAAACAACACATGTTTATATATTTTAATATTTACAGATGTTATTGGTGGGAACTCTGTGCTATTAAAAATTTTGGAGCCTATTGTAGAAGAGACAATTTGCACTACGTTCAAAGGTAAGAAAAAAATAACTTTTGTTATTGTATCTTACAACATTTGTGTAAATACACATCATTTAATGTGTATATATATTATTTTCTCATTCTCATCGTTCATTTATAGTTCAATATTCACCAAGAGAAGATTTTTCAATAATTATCGCTGAAAAGACAATAACAGAGTGGAATATATTTCAAGGAACGATGGGTGTTAATTTTCATCTTGAAAATCTTATACAAAAACGTCGTTATTATTTTCGAGCATGTAGCGGAAATATCAAAGGCTATGGTAACTATAAAATTTCAAATCCGGCAAGTATAGTTCCATCAAGTTGGAAAGATATCGAAGAGAAGCCACGTGATTCAAACTTTCTCGCACAAAAAAACACATTTGAAACAATCAATAAAAATATGTTGCTTAATAAATTAGAGGAACCATCAAGTGAAGATCAAAGAAGAAATCAAAAGAAGAAGACCACAATTAAACAACTTTTCACGACCGTATCGAAATTTCAAAAATCACTTCGTCGTGCTAGCATTTATTTAGCTTGCATAATTTTTTCTGATGAAAAAGTACTCGTCACTAGCGAAGATTTTATACCAGTTATTGAAATAGATGAATCATATCCAAACAATCTTAATAGTGATTTTTATTGGTTGATGAAAATTTCAACATCGTGGGAGGATGTTAAAAATTTAAGAATAGAAATGGAAAAGAATTCCACAAATAAGATGCAGTTTAGATTTAAAATTCTTAATGCAATACATCAACTTCAAATGTCACTAGGCATAACTGACCTTGGTCAATTTTACTATAAGCCTTTAAAAGACGCAAACGGAACAGTCGTATTGAGTTGCTCTCTATATATGAAGGATTTAAAGACTACAACATTGCATACAAAATGGATATCAATGAGTAAATTACAAAAGAAAGTTACCGTTCTCTTAGATGATAGTCCAATCAATGAAATTCTTCTTAATTCTATTCAAAGTCAAATTAATTATTATCAGGCATCAAAAGTGAAACTCTCTCGTGGACTCTATTTAGGCTATTTAAAAATGTTTAGTTCTATGGATACAATACAAGTCATATGTCAGGCTAAAACTCCAAATGTTCTTCCTAATTGCAAAATTCGTGATAATCCACACGTTTCAGCAGAAGAATGGTCAGTATTGAAGAAAAATTTAGAACGTGATAAAGAAGGCAAATTATCTCAGGCACAAGAAAATTTTATTGAAAGTCTCAAGTTGTCGCTAAATCGTTTATTTAAATTTATGAATGTGGACAGTGAAGATGCTTTAAATCATCATCGAATTTATGACACTGAAGTAATTGAATTAGATAATGATGTCAGTTTTCTTATTGTGTGTCCATCACCAAGTGATACAATTGTTTCTAAAGGAGATACATCATGTGGTAATGTTGATCTTTCACTAAAAAGATCAGACCTTATAAGTATTCCATTGGTTGTGCATGAAATGATTCAATTTAATACATATCAAACCAAATTATTACAAAATTATGCACGTTTATCTTTCCTCACTGAATTTGACATGATTACAGCAAATTTAAAACAAAGAGAAGCATTCTCGACCAACGAACTTCAAATTGCCAAAGAAAAATTTAATCAATCACAAGAAATAATGAATGAATTGAATGCAGCATGGAAAAGTATACGATGGATGATGGATGTAATTACATTTTATAGATCAAAAGAAACAACAAATCGACTTGATATTAAAAAAGTACTTCAATTTGTATCGACCTATAATATCATTTTCAAAATACCTGATACACAGATGCGTGGTTTTCATGTCAAATCTCCAATTCGTGGTTCATGGGCTGCACCACAATCATTTTCTTCATTGAAAGGCTCAGAGATACTCATGTATGGTGAACATTCAAAGTCTGAGCAAATATTGAACAATATTGAAACACACGCGACAGTAATATCAAAACCAAATTCAACTGATAACAACCGTAAAGCATCAATTGATTCTACCTATTTTTCTGCTGGAGAACAAAATGATTTTTCAATTCCTCGCTTACCAACATCAAAATCTGAAGATACATTAGTTGTGACAAGGAAAAAAGGAACATCAAATGTGCATCAGAGGAAACGACCGACAACAATAAATCCATCAGGTTTAGAGATACAAAGTAGTAGTAGCAGCAGCAGTAGCAAACCATCTGGTCTTGTAGTTCATCGTATAAATCAAAATCATCAAATGGTCAATGAAATTCATTCACCAGAAACATCTAAATCAAGCAACGAAACTTCATCACCAAGTAAATCTAAATTAAGAGTGTCACATCATCCCAAATCAAATACAAATCAGAAGAAAGATATTAAGAAATACCATGCAGAAGAAGAATCGACACTTGTTACATTTTTAAAACCAACTCTTACAGCAATTCAAAATGAATCACACAATCGAAGTTTTAAAGATCCTTTGCTGATTGTGGAAGATGAAGCTATTGAGATGATTAGCTCGCCCTTTTCGAAAACTCCGGTTGAACGATCAAAATCTAGCGGTAGTAGACAACAACTTTTTGGCAAATCAAACACACAGTTCTTCCGGAGTAGTCTTCACAGCAAAAATGTACATGCAATTTGCCAAGACTCAGAAACTGAATCAGCTGATTGGCGAGCCTTCAATGCTTTTAAACAAACTGAAAATACAAGTGAAGAAGCAGCTTCACCATCGTTCAAATCGGATATCCAAAGTCAAATTGAGGAAATGCTAATGAGAGATTATGTCAATCAGCCTTCTCATGATAGTGCCAATAGTAATAATAGCTCAATCTTACAAGTATACGCTGCATATGATAGTGGTTTAGCTACTGGCACATCATTAAAACTCAAATGTACACAAAAGACTACGGCTAAAGATTTAGTCGATTTGGTTGTGAAACAATTGAATATGGCAGTAGTTTTGAAGGGAAAGGTATGTTATGCATAACATAATAAAAATATTAATAATAAATTTTATTTACTAATTAATAGGATGGTCCAATTTATGGTGCTGATCAATTAAATGATTTTTGTTTAGTAGCAGTAATTGGTGCACGTGAGAGGTGCTTACGTGATGATTTTAGACCTCTCGAACTCCAAAATCCATGGAAGAAAGGAAAACTTTTCGTTCGATTCAAACACGATCTCCTCTCAGCAATAGAAATTAATGCGTCGAATCGGGAAGCACTTTCATTATGAACAATAAACAATGCTTACATTTTTATAAAGCTTTAAAAATATTTATAAAGATATCTTCTAAATGACAATTTAATAAAATATTTTTTATAAATCGTTAAAAACTGGCTTTTATTTTTTTGAAAATTCAAAAGGGGTATCTAGTTTTGAGTAGAAATTTTTTTGCAGTGCATTTTTAAATTTTCACATTTTATTATTTTTGTTAAATTTTTTCACGAAAAATCGACTGAAAAATGCCACCAAAAAAAGTTGCAGCTCCTAGTAAAAAAGCTGAGCAAAAGAAGAAGGAGAAAATCATTGAGGTAAGAGTTTATTTCAATAGATATTTAATTAAATACATACAAGCAAGAGGTTATTGAGCCGATTTCATAAATTTTTGTATTTTTATTTTTATAGGATAAAACTTTTGGTTTGAAGAATAAGAAAGGTGCTAAAACTCAAAAGTTTATCGCACAAGTAGAAAAACAAGTAAAACAAGGAGGTCAAAATCCAAGGAAAGAACCACCAACTATTGATAAAAAAGCAGAGAAGGAGAGAAAACTAAAGGTATGTGGAATAAATTATGATTACGTTTACGTTCTTGATTTAACTCTTATTTATATTATTTTTAGGAACAACAAGAACTCGCTTTATTATTTAAACCTGTAATTCCAACACAAAAAATTGAAGCTGGCACTGATCCTAAATCTGTTTTATGTGCTTTCTTTAAACAAGGTCAATGCACAAAAGGAGACAAATGCAAAGTGAGATTTATTTATCATATTAAAGTGGCTCTTGATGCTGATTTGCTATGAATTGATTTTTTTAGTTTTCACACGATTTGGCAGTCGAAAGGAAGGGTGAGAAACGCTCAATGTATGTCGATGCTCGTGACAATGAACAACAAGAAACAATGGAAAATTGGGATGAAAATAAGCTGAAAGATGTCATTGAGAAAAAGCATGCAGCTGAAAAAACGAATGCTACAACAATTATTTGCAAGTATTTCCTTGAAGCTGTAGAAAAATCATTATACGGTTGGTTTTGGAATTGTCCAAATGGTGAAAAATGTATTTATCGTCATGCACTGCCTCCTGGATATGTGTTAAAGAAGGATAAAAAGAAAGATGACAAAAAAGAGGAAATTTCATTAGAAGAACTTATAGAGACAGAAAGAGCGAATTTAGGAGTGAATACGACAAAAGTGACCCTAGAAACATTCTTAGCATGGAAAAAGAGAAAACTTGAAGAGAAAAGACAAGCTGCCCTTGAAGAAGAAAAGAAGAAACTCAAAGACTTTAAGGCAGGCAAACAATTTGGAATTTCTGGTCGTGAGATGTTTAGTTTTAATCCAGATTTGGTCAATGATATGATGGATGAAGGCGATGAAGCTTTTGAATATGTAAGAGAGCAAGATGAAGATGAATCTAATTTCAAGGAAATTGACTTCTCAACTCTTAGTGCGGGTCTTAAAGAGGTATTTTATTGATATTTTTTTCTATTTATATTTAAAATTAAAGAATAATTTTTTTAAAGGTTGATGCAACTGGTTTAACAATTGCTGAAACTGACAGATTAGATAAATTAAAAGAATCAGTACCGTCATCATCACTAACGAATGAAGCTGCTGCACTTGATGAAGCAGGACCTATAAATGAAAATCTGTTCCTAGAGGAAGATCTAGAAGGTCTAGATTTAGAGGACGATGACGATGATGATGAAGACGAATCAACAGAAAATACTGAAAATTGAAAATACTGGATGAGATAAATTGCCTATCTATTACTACACACATATTACTATTAACTGAATAAAATTTTTAAATGAAAATCTAGTACTACACTTTGTGAATCACTCTCAGTCTGAGCATACACGATATTTCTGTTTTAAAATTTTTTAGAGTATTTCTACTTTATCTAGTCTCAAATTTACTTATATTTAATACAAATCAACATTTAAAATGCAGGTAAAATTGATTTAAATTAATTCATTTGAATTTTATAAAAATGGAACGAAAATCCATAAATGGAAATATTTCAATGAAAATTTCTCTCTCATTTTTCTCGTTTTATAAATAGGATCCAAATGAAGATACAGAATGGAATGATGTTCTGAGACAAAAGGGAATTTTACCACCGAAACAAAAAGAAAAAGAGATCTCAGAAGATGACATTATTAATATGTTAGAACAAACCATTGAACAGAAGCAAAATAGTAAGTGTGATTCTTATAAAATGTCATACATTTTATTATAAAGAAAATTATATATTTAAGATGAGAGAAATTTGGAAAAATTGGATTTAGATGAGCTTGATGAACTTGAAGATAGTGAAGATGAGGCAGTTTTGCAAGAATATCGCAATAAAAGAATTGCTGAGATGAAAGCACTTGCGAGTAAAGCAAGATATGGTAGTGTAATAGAGATCACTGGTGAAGATTATGTGAAAGAAGTGAACAAAGCGGGAGAAGATGTATGGGTAATATTACATCTTTACGCACGAGGTGTTCCATTCTGTGCTTTAATCAATCAGCATTTCACTGAATTAGCTGTTCGCTTTCCAACCGTTAAATTTATTCGATCAATCGCTCAGACATGCATACCCAACTTCCCTGATAAGAATCTTCCAACAATTTTTGTCTATCAAAATGGACAAATGAAAAAGCAATTTATGGGTCCAGAACTTCGTTCGCCAAAATGCACATGTGAAGAGCTTGAGTATATGCTCGGTCAAATCGGTGCTATTAATACAGAAATCACGGAAGATCCTCGTCCAAAAGTTCAAGATGTTTTATTTAGAGATTTAGCAGATAATAATGATTGGTAATTTATTCACAAAATATGATTCATATTTGGTTAATAAAAACATAAATTTCTATTTTGCATCATGATGAAGTATTTACTTTTTTTATTAACATTTATTCTCTTTCTCTCTCTTTCATTTGTGTTTCTTTGAATTGATCCAACTTATTTATCATACATGCTTAATTTAAAATTGATTTTCCTCATCAAAATTGCTTGTTACATGGCTGAATTATTGATGTTTTTCTTACAGGAACAGATTCTAAAATTGGAACACAATTATTTATATTAATTATTGATTTATAAATAGAAAAGAAATTTTACCTGGAGTAGGAATTGCTTCGCCAGTAGGTACATTTTTATTAGCGAAGATTTGTTTGATGCCAGTCTTTTGTTTAGCCATTTGATAATCTCCTGAATCAAAGTACTTTTGTCCTTTTTGTAATCTCTTTTGAAGGAATGCTGAATGACCTCCTGGTCTGCCCAAACCAGTAACAGCTTGTGGGTATTTTGCCTTTAATTTTTCCTCTTCTTGCTTCTCAACTTCTTGTGGATTTTGCTGAATTTGCAAGAAATAAAATATCAACAATCACAAAGATTTTTTCCATTGAAATGGAGATATGTGAAAATTTATCGATAAACATTAACATCCAGTGTTGTTAACATATTTTGCCATAATTCTTTCATTTAACTTACTTCTGATGGTGGTGTTTCAGGTTCATTATCATCGACACTCTGTTGAGGTTCAATATGTTCTTCGGAACTCATTGTTCGATTTTTAATTCTAAAGTAAAATAAGAAATGAAGAAAATTAAAACTCGTTCTTTTTTTTGCAAACAACTTTTTTTGACCTTGTACTTTTTCAAGGAATTTAATGTTAAACTCAATATTTGTTTTTATTTCTGCATTTATATAAGCAGTACTGTAATATTTATAAACTAACTTACCTTTTTATATTAATATAATTGCAACAAGAAGCTTTTAAAATTTAAAATTAAAATTTATTTTGTTAGCTCTTTTTTTCTTGATTTCAACTTTTTTCTGTCGTTTATGCGCAAAGTTTTAAATTTTTTTCGGGCGTTATTTTAACCAATTGAAAAAATTAAAATTTTATTTTATTGCATGCAATGAATTTTGAAGCATTTTCTTAATTTAAATTTTTAAAAAATTTATTTAAATAAATAAATGATATTCTAAAAAATAATTAAATTCACAATTTTATCTATTTTCTAGAAATTTTCTGAAACAAGAAAAGATGAAGATTTGCATAAGTGTGTGTGTAAAATAAATTTCTACATTAGATGGCATTGTATAGATTAAAAAAACTAGAGTATTTTTTTCATAGATTCAAACTTTTATTTTTCAAGAGATTGTACAAATTAAAATCAAATTTATCACGAGACTTTTTAGACAAGTAAAAGTTAGACTTAAGATATTTCATGTATAGTGAGGTAAAACAAACAATGAAAATTTTTAGATGATTTCCTTTAATTGCTTCATCACTAAGCTCTAAATTCAACCCCAATATCCTCCGCCATATCCGAAAAGACTGTATCTAATTAAGAGAAAAAGATTTGAAGTTATTCAAGTTCGTTCATTATTCATCTTCTTTTAAAATTGTAACTATATTGCTGCAAAAAACTCACCCTCCATATCCATAACCTGGCATGACATTAAATAAAAGAAATAATAAAGAAATAAAATTATTATTAATTTAAAATTTAATTAAAAAAATTGTTAATATTAATGCCTGAATTAGATACATGTAATTTGTGTTTTGTGAACCGTCCATATGAGTCATGAAAGCTCGCTCTACACAAAATGTGCTTTTGTGTGAAATATTTGTTAGTAGTGTATTAAATTACCCGGAACAATAATTTTCTTTATTATGATTCTTCCTTTAAAAAAGGAAAAATTATTCAAAGGTTAATAATTAAAAAGAATAAAATAAATAGAAGATTTAAATGTACCGCCATATCCTCCTCCATAGCCGAAAGGACTGTATCTAATTTTAATAAAAAAGAAAAAAAAGATTGTAAGTTCATTCAAGTTTACCTTCTTCTTCAAAGAGCTCCACAAAACTTACCCTCCATATCCGCCATAAGGATAGCCACCTTTCAATTAAAAGAGATTGTAATTAATAGAAAGTCGATTTGATTAATTGAACATGTATGTCAATTAAAATTTACATTAAAGAAACTTATAAAAATCAACGTTTTTCGTTTTTGATGCATCATAATAGTCATAAAATCGATTATCATTTACTTATTAATTTAAAAAGAGATTCTGAGACCGCCAGAAAATTATTTTAATGTTTTTGTTGGCGTTGGATTTTAAGTTTTTTTAATTAAAAATTATTTTCTTCCTTTTAGTTTTACATATAGGATTAGAAGCCAATGAAATCTTAGTGATTTTCGATTTCAGTTGTTATAATGGCTTTTCAAAAATTAAATGTTTGTAGCACAATGTTAGACGATTGTAGTGCCATCAACGGCGAAACATGGACTTAAAACATAACTTAAATTATGATCAAATGCATTCAAGAATGCAATTATCATTGGGTTATGTAGTTACAGAGCTCTAGCTGCCCAGGACTTGAGTGAAAATTGAGTTGAAAAATTTCTACCGTAACAAACAGACAGTGAGTTAAGAAAAACGTTGAAAAAATAAAATAAACAATCATTGATTGCAAGGTCAATCTTTTAAAATAAGTATTTGGCAAGGTTTCTACCTTGACAAAAATTTTATTATGGAGAAGATGAGAAAATTTTAATATAATACATTTTTTAGGTAGAATTTTGCTCAAAATATTTTCATTCAATGATGAATCATTCTTTCATAAAACTGGATAAAACTAGACTAGTTTTCTTCTTCGGATTGTTTATAAACAAAAATTTTCACATCTTTAATTAAAAATTTTTTGCACTAATTTTTTAGATGAATTTATTTAATTAAAGGCATGCATTTATGCCAATTAAAGTAAGTATAAACTTACCGTATCCTCCATAACTTCCATATCCGCCTACGATCGGAATTTAAAGAGATTCAATTAGTTCAAACTATTTAATTTATCATCAAGCAGCAGCTTTTCAAGTTCAATTTCTTTTTTAAGCAAAAATTTTTTTCTTCGCAAAAAAATTCATACCATAATAACCATGATGATGATGATGTCGTTTATCTCTGGTCAATACATCTGTTGCTTCATTTTCTGATATTGGAACAGAACTTTCAGCAGCTAATAAATCGATTTGTGGTTCATTGACTTCCGATTCAACTGGCAAAGCACTGATCATGCTCAATGTGGCAATAAGAATAAAAATTTTTGCGTAAATTCTCATTTCTGATTTTTTTCTTTCTTCCTTTTCGTAATTTATTACCACTTGTTATTTTTCTTTCAAGTATCTTTACACTGTAAGTTTCGCGTTAAAACTAAACGTTAGAACGCAACTGGAAGATTCTTTTATATGAAGCGGAGAGGTGAGACGCGCGAGAGAAATAGTGAAACAGTTTCATTGAGGAAAAAACAAGTTTGACACGCAAAGAAAGACAACAGAAAAATCCCCCAAAAATACGTCAACCATAGATGAATAAATGTATCGTTGTGTTTACATGTTTAGTCTATATATGGAAATGGCTTTTGTGATTAAACACTAATCAACTTTTACTTCAATGTCTGAGGTGCTAACACAATTGTGTATCTTATATCTTGCACTCATGTGTGAATAACTAATTAGAAGAAAATAAAAAAAAACATGTAGATAAAACTTCTATCATCATCTTTTAATCAAGTTTTCAATGCATTGACAATGAATTTACTAAAAATACATGTTGAAATATAATAATTATCTATTACTTGAAAAATAACAAATATAAGGTCATGAAATTTATGTTAACCTAACTACTTGAAAATGTGAAAATTCTTGAAACTTGCAAATTCTAAATTCAATATATTAAAAATTATAATTTTACTTCCTCAATGTCTTCACATTTTTAATTACTTCACTGATGTGCACTTGCGTCATTTAATTATGTGAGAATTTAAAATTTTTGCAAAGATTATTTTGGACAAGCTTCTGAGAGTTCAAATGGCATTTTACTTTAATTACACTAATTAAATGACTATAAATTAAGACTATTATCGATCATTAGCGCCAAATCTTGAGAAGTGCTTTAAGAATGCCAAAAATCTCAAACAATAACAGAGAAAATTTCAAATAAGAAGAAAACATACAACCGAGTGAGATTATTTACAGTCATTAAAGTGAAGGTCAAGTTCAATGGTTATGTTTCTATTCTTACGATCAATGAACTCTCACGCGTTGGCTATGATATTTCGAAAGATTTCTATTTGCAAAGAGATTTATATCTAGGAAGTTCTTTTTGATGCATTTAAATGAGATCGTAAAATGTTTATTTCCTAAAATGTTTCCAAAAATGAAAATATATTTGTTCACACGTTTTGCTTTATTTATTTTGTTTAATGTGTCCATTTTATTTACATTATGTTATCAATTTACATCCTATTGTGTATAGCATATTATCTTCTATTTGATTTTTACAACGCTCTAGTACAATGCAAGGTAAATAAAATTATATAAAATCTTTGTCAATGCCAGGAAATACTGGGAAAGACCAAGAAATGACTCATAATTTCCATTCTGTCCAGTTAGATTCAAGCAACTTTTGTGTTAAGTGAGAAACTACGACGATCAATATTGTAAACATCAAAAAAACTTGTTTTCTTTCTCTTTATCATATGACTATGTGAAAAATGATTAAACAGAAAAACCAACTACTTTATGATAGTATATGACTTGCAATAAATCATGCAAATTTTTTAATCTACTTATTCTGAAAAAAAAAAAGTTATTTTCATCAATCGAATTTAATTTAAAATGTCCTTATAAAGATTGTTTTCAATTTTATTCTTTTTAAATTAAGTTTACAATCTTTTGTGAAAAGAACAATGAATGCTTGGTTTTACAAAATTAATTTTTTATTGTCATAAAAGTTTTAATAAAATGTCAAAGCATCATATTTTGTTACCTAATGTATAAATTTTATAAATGTCTTTAAATCAGTGACCAAGTACCCGTGTTGCAGATCGGTGTACTCAAGCGCATTTTTGGTGCCTAGATCAGAGTTTATAACATATTACAGAAATATTAGATGCGTTTGTAAAACAGATTCATGCATAAAGATATACTGGTTAAAGTAAATTTCAAATGTATAGGAAATTTCATTTGTAAGATTTTCATAGTTTCGAATGAAATAATTGAAATTTAAGTTGTAGGAAATAGCAGTCAATTCGGAATTCAGCAACTATTTCTTGTTTTGTTCACATTTTCATATAGAAATATATTTTATGAAAACTCGAGTAATGTAATTGCTGCTAATAATCCTAATCTATTAAAATTCTCGAAATCTTCTTTATAATAATTTTGTTGATTTGAAAATAACGGTCAAATTTAAAATACGCGAAGTTGGCTACGTGCAGCTCAAATTTTTTCATCGCAGTCAACTTCGCGAAAAAAATTTTGTTTACAAATTTTCAAAATGGAAAATTAATTCGCAATTTCCCAAGTTATATGAGTAGTGACAGAAATATAAATAAGCGTCGCCGCACTAACTTTTTAGCACAAATCTAACACAAAAAAACCGGAAGTCTCTACGTATCATAGTTTTTCGAGATCTCAGAGGGACACCCGGAGCCGAACAGCCAGCCAGCCAGCCGAAACAAAGTGAATGTATAGCTGCATGTTGCTTCCAAAATGCGCTAANTTTTTAATTACTTCACTGACGTGCACTTGCGTCATTTAATTATGTGAGAATTTAAAATTTTTGCAAAGATTATTTTGGACAAGCTTCTGAGAGTTCAAATAGCATTTTACTTTAATTACACTAATTAAATGACTATAAATTAAGACTATTATCGATCATTAGCGCCAAATCTTGAGAAGTGCTTTAAGAATGCCAAAAATCTCAAACAATAACAGGAGAATTTCAAATGAAGAAAACATACAACCGAGTGAGATTATTTACAGTCATTAAGTGAAGGTCAAGTTCAATGGTTATGTTTCTATTCTTACGATCAATGAACTCTCACGCGTTGGCTATGATATTTCGAAAGATTTCTATTTGCAAAAGAGATTTTATCTAGGAAGTTTTTTTTGATGCATTTAAATGAGATCGTAAAATGTTTATTTCCTAAAATGTTTCACAAAAATGAAATAATATTTGTTCACACGTTTTGCTTTATTTATTTTGTTTAATGTGTCCATTTTATTTACATTATGTTATCAATTTACATCCTATTGTGTATAGCATATTATCTTCTATTTGGTTTTTACAACGCTCTAGTACAATGCAAGGTAAATAAAATTATATAAAATCTTTGTCAATGCCAGGAAATACTGGGAAAGACCAAGAAATGACTCATAATTTCCATTCTGTCCAGTTAGATTCAAGCAACTTTTGTGTTAAGTGAGAAACTACGACGATCAATATTGTAAACACCAAAAAAACTTGTTTTCTTTCTCTTTATCATATGACTATGTGAAAAATGATTAAACAGTAAAACCAACTACTTTATGATAGTATATGACTTGCAATAAATCATGCAAATTTTTTAATCTACTTTTTCTGAAAAAAAAATGATATTTCATCAATCGAATTTAATTTAAAATGTCCTTATAAAGATTGTTTTCAATTTTATTCTTTTTAAATTAAGTTTACAATCGTTTGTGAAAAGAACAATGAATGCTTGGTTTTACAAAATTAATTTTTTATTGTCATAAAAGTTTTAATGGGTTTTAATAAAATGTCAAAGCATCATATTTGTTACCTAATGTATAAATTTTATAAATGTCTTTAAAAAACTTTAATTGAGTTTTTAAGTAAATTTAAAAAGAGAAAATCTTTGAATAAAAGTTGGAAGTTACAAAAAACCACTAAGAAAAATTAGAAGCTAAACAAAAATTTCTAGCTTTATTATTTGAATTTTTTACTTAAAAATTATCTTTAGATCCTATTGAATAAAATATTTTTTCATTAATTTTATTTAACAAATTATAATAATCATTTGTTATTTAAATTGATGATCAGATGATGATGATTTTAGTATTAAACTTACATCAGATTAAACATTATTTTATTAAACACCCTAAAGAATAACATATGAAATTTTTATTATAATTGATTTAATAATATAAGCATAAATTTGAATTTTTACTAGTTCTTTTCTTTTAAAAAACTTGATAAATGTAATATAGCATCAGATACATTTTTTATACAATAAAATTCAAGTTAAAACCAACTTCAAGGAAAAAAGTCAAGACACTTTTGTTTGAATTTTTATAAACGGTTTAATTACATAGTATTACTTCACTTCACTGCTATCAATATATGACAAAGTTTTAACAATTAAGATTAACATTCTGCATATTCTTTTCATCAAAAACAATTTCATTAAATCCTTCATTTCGTTGATTGTTTTGTAATTTGTATTTTATATATTCAATAGTTTCTTGAGAAAAATCTCGATCAAAATGCCATAAAGTAATCGGATTTAGAGCAACAATGAAGCAAAGCATATTAAATGAAAAATATACAAAAATTTTACTTCCAATATCAAGTTTAAAATGTAACGAAATGAGAGGCGTTAAAATGCTCGCTAATGAGAAAATAAAATAATAAACACTGATAACTATCGAATAAATCCAGTAATTTCTATATTGTCCAATTGTAAAATTAAATTTTAAAGTAATGAAAAAGATTATAAAAATTATCATTGGAAGGAAAATTTTAAATCCAAGAGAAATCCAAAGTCTCAGCAAAAATTTTATGTGATCGTCGTCATCGTTGAAGAATAAAAAGCAAATTTTATGAGGAACATTCCAACTTTTAATTGTAAGAATTCTCATATTATAAACTGGAAGTGCTAATATTAAAGAATAAATTGATATTGCAATGATAACTTTAAGTTCAGTTTCTTTCTTCACATTTGGGTTGTATTTGATAAAAATTATCATTATAAGAAGTGTTGTAATGATAATCGGCGTAGCAACATCAACAGATAATCTTGTACTATAGCATAATGGAATGTTCACAATATCATGTGTTGTTTCCTCTATCATAATCAGAATGAACCTTATTGATAATAAATTCATTCCAATTGCAATATTCACTATAAACAAGTCAAATGAACTTCTGTTTTTAAATTTTCTTAATTTCAAGTAGATAATCAATGAATTTGCTAATAAACCGAAAATACAAGCGAAAATCACAAACAAAGCATAGAAGAATTTTACTGTTGGTCTTCTCTCGAGAAATTCGTATAAAAATTCATCTTCATTATTGTCTAGATTATTTTGATTATCCGAATTTGACATCTTTTCACTTATTAAAATTTTATTTTTGATTCACAACTTGTCGATCTGAATGTTTGCAATAAACTGAATAAATTTAATTTTCGCCCACTATTGTTACTGTTCGTTGCATTGAGAGTAAAAAACTTGATAAGAAAAGATTTAAAACAACTAAATTCTTTGAGAATGTTTTTGATTTGATAATTGTTTTTTTAATTATAATGTAGGCTGATATACATGCATTATACTGCATTGGAATTTTCATAAATTTTTGAATACAAAATATTTTATATAACTATGATAAAGAATTTAAATTTCTATAAAGCTATCCTATAAGGGAAGAATGAATTAAAATATTATAAAGTTATGTGTAGTTCGTACATATAAGAAAAAATATTTTTAAAAAATGCTCATGTTTTTGGCTTGATCATTTTTAATCTTTTTTAGCGCATTTTCCATCAGATTTAGAAAAAAGGCGCTATTGTCCCCACTTTGTCTGTCCGTCTGTCTGTCTGTCTCCGCAACTAGTCTTTCAAAAAACGGTTTTTCTCGAAACTTTTTGCACCAATCTGTTGGTTCTGACTATGAGACCGGTGTAACGGAAGCTTTCCGCGAGGTTCGTTCTCCATGCCGAGCTATGGCATGCATATGGTGGACGTCCACCGAATGGACCAAAAAAACTTTTTTTCACCAAAAAATCTTATAATATCATAAAACATAGAATAAACAGGTCAAAAATGATTTTTGGACATTTTATCCTAAGTGTATGCACACACAGGTGCCGCACAGGTGCATCACATGTACCAAAAATCGAAATTTTCCAAATACAGACATATTTATACTCGTTGGAAAGGTCTTGAAGCATACAATAAGATGGCATAAAAAGTTTTTAGATTGGTGTTGACTCAAGGGCATGCATGTGGTGGATGTCCATCACATGGACCAAAAATTTTTTTCATCAAAAACTCTTAAAATGTCATGAAACGTCGAGAAAACATGTCAGAAGTAGTTTTTGGATATTTAGACCCAAATGTATGTTTTAAATTGTACAGACTTCAAAAAGACCGGAATAAATTTTTTTGAAACTTTAATGAATTTTGAAACAAAACTAATCTGTTGCGGGAAAATGCGCTTTTAACACGTCACTGACGGTTAATATTACTGATTTTTTTGTATGCAAGTGCCTTCCAAAAAAAATGATTAAATATATTTTGCAAATTAAGCATTTTCATTCTTGGTTTATTTGATTATCATCGTTTTCTTCAATTAATATTTCATTTCTTTTTCTTTTAAACTTCCATAATAAAACATCCTTTTGCGAATAAAATAAACAATTGGATTTATTCCTACAACCATATATTCTGCAATGAAGATAATGTTTATTTCTCGATTTTTTAATTAAAATTTTTTTAAAATATTTCTTATAAGAATGATTTACTAACAATAAAATAGTAAAGTTAAAATAATAAACAGTAATAATTATTATAAACATCCAAATATATTTTGATTCAGTCATATTAACATATCTTTTAATTGCAAGTGTTAAAATAAATAATATTACAAATGACCTTAAAACATTTTCTAATATTGAATATTTAAATTTTAAAATTTGAAGATAATGGTATAAACATGTTTTATGTGTACCAGATAAGCAGAAATATAAAGTTTAAAGCTGTCATTTCAAATTCATTTAGAATATTGTGGGTTTGACATTAATCATATATATCAAAAAATTCACTGTCCACAAGATCATTTCTATTGCAATGCTAGCCACAAAAAAAAAACAAATTTGTTTTGCTTTTTGAGTTTTAAAAATATTTTAACTCCATTTCCCCACAAAACTGATTAAGAAGTTGATCAATGCAATCTTTTTAGTTGGATTTCTTTCGAGATATTCATAAAATTGTTCTTCTTTATAAATTATTTTCATTTTTACTAATAAAAATTAAGCACTAGAAACTTAATGTTTTGATCTTTGTTGTTTGAGACTTGATGGTAGACTGATTAAAAAGAAATAGGTGCATTTTATTTAATATTTTGTATTAATTGATTGTGAATTATTTTTAGCGCATTTTCTATCATATTTAGAAAAAAAGGCGCTATTTTGCCCACTTTGTCCGTCTTGGTTCAAAAAGGCAGAAAAAACTTTGTTTTGAAACTTTCACTGAATTTTGAAACAAAACTAATGTGTTGCGGGAAAATGCGCTTTTAACACGTCACTGAGGGTTAATATTACTGATTTTTAATTGATAAGAGGATTTATTTGCTGTCAAAGTCTTTAATAATTTTTTCTCACATATTTCAATAGAATAAGTAATAGAATGCAGTATATAAAAATTCCACCACATCTTGACCTAATTATTCAAAAATTTTCAACTACATTTAAAGAAAGCACGTGGCATTATGGTGAGTAACTAAGGACTTTTTTGCATACTTTCACATTCAAAAAACTATAATTGTATTTGTATAATATTTTCAAATGAAATATTCATATGTAGCGTAAATTCAACAATTCGCTGCCAAAATAAAATTGTGTGTAGAAAAAAAGATAGTAAAAGAGGAATGAGAAGTTTATGGATAAAGTAGATAGGAAGCAATTCGTTTGTGTCGCTATGGATCATCTTCGATTAAACATTTTGTGCATGAAGCATTCAAAAGGAATTTCATGTAAACATAAATCAATCATTTTTGATGAAAAGGGGTTGTTGGAAAAAAAAAGTTGAATGGGGGAATTCAAAGTGAAATTTTTACAGAAGTAAATAAAAATTATGAAAACGCAATAATGATCAAAAATAAATTTTTTACAGACATAAAGCTAGTGAATGATCACCATAGCAATGGATCATAAAAACGGCGTGCTTTAAATATACAAAAGTAAATACACAAAGCACTAACACATATTTAAGTTTAGTAAAAAGAAAAGGAAGGCTTACAAAGCTTTGCAAAAAATTTCCTTCACACTCAGACTTGTGAGAACCATCGAGCTGTTCAGTCGGGTAAAGGAAAAGAATTTTTATTTTCCTTTCCTATTTTGTGCTATATTAAAGAATAATTGTTATGTAAAGAGGAAAGGAATGGTATATATAAGGGCATAAGTCAGTGTTGGTGTGCTGACAGGAAAAATTCAATGTTAGCCTAGAAAAAATGTGACTTAAAATTGGGTTCTTATACAAGCCAGTGTGTTCATTCATTAAAAAGTCTTTGAACGTGAAACAGCAGAAGCGTGAAAAATCTCTTTTTTGCATTTAGTATTTTTAGTCTTAAGAAAAAGAAAATTTTTAGTGTAAAAAAAAAAATTTAAATTTGCATAAAATTAGAAAATAAAAAATAAAATACAATGGAATATGACATAACAAAAAATTTTAATAAAAGAATAAAAAAGTGAAGAAAATTTTTGATAGTGAGAAAGAAAAAATTTAAAAGGAGATGTCATCCCCTGGACCACCAGGTGGAACAGGCACAGGCCCAAAGAAAACCAAAGTGAAAAAGAAAGTGACTAAAAAGAAAAAGGAAGATGATGATAAAGTACGTAAAGATGGATCAGCGACAGACGAAACAGCATCAAATAGTGATCGTCGTGATGAGGCAAAAGCAGAAGCTCCGCCAGAGCGAAAACCACAAAGTGCTGGAGCCTCAATGCGCGATGCTGCTCAAAGGATACTTACACTTGCTCTTAAAGGCGAGTGGACGGCCGTTGAAGGTGTTATTAAGTCACTGGAGAAGGCCGTCGAAAAGGCCAAAGCCGCAGCTGAGGAGGAAGTTTATTTTGCTCCAATGGCTGGCGTTTGCGATCCTGTAAGTTCTAAACATGGATTTTTTCGTTCGTCGTTTCTTTGAAATAGTAAATGCAAATTGCAATTAATCTTTCCGCTTTTTTGTGCAACGAACAAACTAAAAACAGCGGAAATAAATTTTTTAGCAATAGAAAATTGCATTATCAAGATTAATTACATTTTTGTGTGCAATTAGTTTTATAAAAATGAACTAATTTTTTTTAAATAAACGTGGCTTTGCTTTTACTTTGTGTAATCAAATGAGTAGAAAACTTATGAATTTTTGTTTTTAATGAAAAAAGCTTTAATATGGTGAAAAAATCGTCTTTAACTGTGTTTGTGCTTTAAATTTTCACATTGATTTTCATGTGTTCTGCCTGTGGATTTATTTATTACTTTTTGCTTCCTACTTTTCGTGGCATAGAAATTATAAGCTTTGGCGATCTTCTAGGAATTTTCACTGTTTTATCAAAAATTGTTTTTATTAAATAATTAAAATCGATAAATTTTCAAGATTTTTTTGAAGGTTCGAAAGATTTCTCGTAATTAATTTAATAAAACAAGCTAAAAAACAAAAAATTACTATTTTATGAGCAGATTCTCAAATTTTAACTCCAAATTTTTTAATAAGTCTAAAGTTTGACAAAAATCAAAAAAAAAAAATATTGTCGGTAGTTTTTTTTTAAAAAAAACCCTTTTAAGTACTGTATACTACATTTTTAATAAAGATATGATTCAAATTTGGCTATTAAGATAAATATTTCAATTAAATTTACAATATTTTATATTTTTGTTTACTTTTATTTTTTTATTTATTCTAAAATTTGAAATCAAAAATTTAAAACTGTTAAAAAATTAAATGTTATCTAAATAAAATCCTTTAAAATTTACTTGAAACTCTCTGACTTTAACCAATTAAATTTTAAAAAAAATTTCATTTTTTATATGTAAAATTCATCAAGATTAAAAAAGTATCAATGTGCTTAATAAATTTCTTTCGTTTACTATGATACTTGCTCACTCACTCACTATTCGTGTGAATTTTTTTGCCCTTACTTTTGACTCACGATAGAAATTTTTTTTATTATTCGCATGAAATAGGAAGTAGGAAAAAATAATCAATTGCAAAAGAAATGATGAAAAATTATTTCATGCTTATCGAAATCAAAACATGGTTTTGAATGTTTTACTTTAAAAAAAGTTGAAGATTTCTTTTTTATCCGTTTATTTGAAAGTTTTCCGCGTGATCATATATCTATAATTTCCTCTACAATATATCACATTAGAAAGAAAATATAAATAAAAATAATGAGAGAGAAAAATTCTACGTTATGCTACGTAAATTCTCTACGTAAAACATATGCCTTTTTTTAAATATTAAAATTAGTAAAGCGAACTGCCACAATGTGTACATGTAAGGAATCGACTCTCTTTCTCTTAAAATAATTCGCTCGTTCATTCATTCATTTAGCGGCTTTTTATACTCTCTCTCTCTCTCTTTTGCACATATAGTGTGGTACGAGAGCTTGTATGTATAGTAAAAATAATTTACATAAATACACAAACAACTTGACCTCATAATATTTATTGGAGCACGGCAGTCATACACAGCCTGCCCTATAGAACGCTGCCCGTATGGCATAAGCGACAAAATAGTAAGAAAGTTGTCGTGATTCTATAAATATATAAAGCAAAGCTAACTGACTTCTTATATGCCAATGGAATAAATTAACCTGTTTCTTTCT
>CM031380.1:1773456-1796141 GCA_018290095.1 Polypedilum vanderplanki
AAAAAAATAAAAGTAAACAAAAATATAAAATATTGTAAATTAAATTGAAATCTTTATCCTAATAGCCAAATTTGAATCATATCTTTATTAAAAATGTAGTATACAGTACTTAAAAGGGTTTTTTTTAAAAAATAAACTACTGACAAATATTTTTTTTTTTTTTTGATTTTTTGTCAAACTTTAGACTTATTTAAAAAATTTGGAGTTAAAATTTGAGAATCTGCTCATAAAATAGTAAATTTTTGTTTTTTAGCTTGTTTTATTAATTAATTACGAGAAATCTTTCGAAACCTTCAAAAAAATCTTGAAAATTTATCGATTTTAATTATTTAAATAAAACAATTTTTGATAAAACAGTGAAAATTCCTAAAAGATCGCCAAAGCTTATAATTTCTATGCCACGAAAAGTAGGAAGCAAAAAGTAATAAATAAATCCACAGGCAGAACACATGAAAATCAATGTGAAAATTTAAAGCACAAACACAGTTAAAGACGATTTTTTCACCATATTAAAGCTTTTTTCATTAAAAACAAAAATTCATAAGTTTTTTACTCATTTGATTACACAAAGTAAAAGCAAAGCCACGTTTATTTAAAAAAATTAGTTCATTTTTATAAAACTAATTGCACACAAAAATGTAATTAATCTTGATAATGCAATTTTCTATTGCTAAAAAATTTATTTCCGCTGTTTTTCGTTTGTTCGTTGCACAAAAAAGCGGAAAGATTAATTGCAATTTGCATTTTTCTATTTCAAAGAAACGACGAGAAAAAAATCCATGTTTAGAACTTACAGGATCGCAAACGCCAGCCATTGGAGCAAAATAAACTTCCTCCTCAGCTGCGGCTTTGGCCTTTTCGACGGCCTTCTCCAGTGACTTAATAACACCTTCAACGGCCGTCCCACTCGCCTTTAAGAGCAAGTGTAAGTATTCTTTGAGCAGCATCGCGCATTGAGGCTCCAGCACTTTGTGGTTTTCGCTCTGGCGGAGCTTCTGCTTTTGCCTCATCACGACGATCACTATTTGATGCTGTTTCGTCTGTCGCTGATCCATCTTTACGTACTTTATCATCATCTTCCTTTTTCTTTTTAGTCACTTTCTTTTTCACTTTGGTTTTTCTTTGGGCCTGTGCCTGTTCCACCTGGTGGTCCAGGGGATGACATCTCCTTTTAAATTTTTTCTTTCTCACTATCAAAAATTTTCTTCACTTTTTTATTCTTTTTATAAAATTTTTTGTTATGTCATATTCCATCGTATTTTATTTTTTATTTTCTAATTTTATGCAAATTTAAATTTTTTTTTTTACACTAAAAATTTTCTTTTTCTTAAGACTAAAAATACTAAATGCAAAAAAGAGATTTTTCACGCTTCTGCTGTTTCACGTTCAAAGACTTTTTAATGAATGAACACACTGGCTTGTATAAGAACCCAATTTTAAGTCACATTTTTTTCTAGGCTAACATTGAATTTTTCCTGTCAGCCACACCAAACACTGACTTATGCCCTTATATATACCATTCCTTTCCTCTTTACATAACAATTATTCTTTTAATATAGCACAAAATAGGAAAGGAAAATAAAAATTCTTTTCCTTTACCCGACTGAACAGCTCGATGGTTCTCACAAGTCTGAGTGTGAAGGAAATTTTTTGCAAAGCTTTGTAAGCCTTCCTTTCCTTTTTACTAAACTTAAATATGTGTTAGTGCTTTGTGTATTTACTTTTGTAATATTTAAAGCACGCCGTTTTTATGATCCATTGCTATGGTGATCATTCACTAGCTTTATGTCTGTAAAAAATTTTTTTTTGATCATTATTGCGTTTTCATAATTTTTATTTACTTCTGTAAAAAATTTCACTTTGAATCCCCCATTCAACTTTTTTTTTCCAACAACCCCTTTTCATCAAAAATGATTGATTTATGTTTACATGAAATTCCTTTTGAATGCTTCATGCACAAAAATGTTTAATCGAAGATGATCCATAGCGACACAAAACGAATTGCTTTCCTATCTACTTTATCCATAAACTTCTTCATTCCTCTTTTACTATCTTTTTTTCTACACACAATTTTATTTTGGCAGCGAATTGTTGAATTTACGCTACATATGAATATTTCATTTGAAAATATTATACAAATACAATTATAGTTTTTTGAATGTGAAAGTATGCAAAAAAGTCCTTAGTTACTCACCATGAATTATCCTCCTTTATTTAATTTACAATATTTTATATTTTTGTTTACTTTTATTTTTTTTTTTTAATTCTAAAATTTGAAATCAAAAATTTAAAATCGTTAAAAAATTAAATGTAATCTAAATAAAATCCTTTAAAATTTACTTGAAACTCTCTGACTTTAACCAATTAAATTTTAAAAAAATTTCATTTTTTATATGTAAAATTCATCAAGATTAAAAAAGTATCAATGTGCTTAATAAATTTCTTTCGTTTACTACTTGCTCACTCACTCACTATTCGTGTGAACTTTTTTGCCCTTACTTTTGATTCACGATAGAATTTTTTTTATTATTCGCATGAAATAGGAAGTAGGAAAAAATAATTAATTGCAAAAGAAATGATGAAAAATTATTTCATGCTTATCGAAATCAAAACATTATTATGAATGTTTTACTTTAAAAAAAGTTAAAGATTTCTTTTGTTTATTTGAAAGTTTTCTGCGTGATCATATATCTATAATTTCCTCTACAGTATGTCACATTAGAAAGAAAATATAAATAAAAATAAAGAGAGAGAAAAATTCTACGTTATGCTACGTAAATTCTCTACGTAAAACTTTTTTTTGGTAAAGCAAAAATCATGAGAGTGAGAAAGAAACAGGTTAATTTATTCCATTGGCATATAGAAGTCAGTTAGCTTTGCTTTATATATTTATAGAATCACGACAACTTTCTTACTATTTTGTCGCTTATGCCATACGGGCAGCGTTCTATAGGGCAGGCTGGTGATGACTGCCGTGCTCCAATAAATATTATGAGGTCAAGTTGTTTGTGTATTTATGTAAATTATTTTTACTATACATACAAGCTCTCGTACCACACTATATGAGCAAAAGAGAGAGAGAGAGAGAGTATAAAAAGCCGCTAAATGAATGAATGAACGAGCGAATTATTTTAAGAGAAAGAGAGTCGATTCCTTACATGTACACATTGTGGCAGTCCTTATAATTTATGATTTAAAAAAGCATTTATTGTATCGAGTCATAAATGCATAAAGTAATAACTTTTAATTATTCGCTCACATTTAATTAACATAAGTATCATGTGGCACAATTTCATGCTGCAATCTCACAATTTATTTATTATACTAGCTTCTAAATGACTTTGTTGGTGCGCCTATCTTTAATCATAATGTGAGATTTATTAAAAAATGTAAATTAAGCACCTTCATTTCAAGAGTTTTATCATGCAAACATAATTAGAATTTTATTTGTTTTTAAAAGCTGTTAAAAACTAATAGTTTCACTCTATCATTTAAAAAGTTCTCAAATTAGTTTGGTTGACTATATTAAAGACCTTTTATTAAAGAAACAAATTTTATTTAAAAAAAATCGATTTATTGTATTTAAAAATTATTTATGCTACAAATCAATGTTTATGCTTTATTAATCAATATTCTTTGTTAAAAAACATAAAATATCTTCGTAAATTCACTTGAAATTGCTTTTCAAATAAAATTCTAAAGCTTTGAACTTTCCATTGTTGATTTTCTTAATATTAATTCGTTGAAATTTCACTCAAAACTGAATTTTATCATTGACATTTTTATTAAAAACTATAAAATACTTTGGAAAGCTCAATTGAGAAAATCTTTGTCTAAATTTGTCATTTGATAAAAATTCATAATGCATGCAATTTGCCGACTAACAAAAAGTTTCTTGACCCATCGAGTAAAAATTTTCACAATACAACCATATTAAAGTCAGTAGTGTTATGCTTTTACGTTTACACAGTTGTTCTGATCGATTTCCAACATAAAAGTTGATTTGCATAAATTGTTTTCATTTCATTTTCGTATTTATATGAGTTTAGAACTTTTCATGCTTTCATTCGACTTTCAATGTGCAATTGTTGTGCTTTTTTTAAGTTCATGACGTCATTATAATGCAATTTTCGTGTCTCTGAACTCGATTATGATGATGAAATATTTAAAATTGTTATTCATGTCTTGTGCATTTTATTTTATTATTTGCAATAATTTGTTCTTCCTTTTTTATTTAATGACATCATAGAAAATATTTTATTTATTTTTTGTTTACATTGTATGATTAATAACAGATGAAAAAACAAATTGTTTTTAGCAACATTCTTGCCCATTATTTCTTGTTTTTACTAAGAACTTGCAATTTTCTTTTAAACTTCAAACAAAATCAATAATTTTTAGATAATTTTTATTGATAAATATAGAATTCCATCGTTTATTGCTAGAAAGAGCGCATCATATTTTGTATTTAAATAGATAATTGAATTTTCTTTTTTCCAATTCAATGTATTTTTTGAAAAAAAAGTAGTACACCCAACAAAGGTGGCAATTTTAGTTTGCTGAAAAGATTTTTGAATTTTAGGCTGATCTTGAGTGATAGAATTGATACAATAAGAAATGTCACAAAAATATCTCACTATTTTCGTCATTTTTATCAAATCTCTCAAACTTAACAGAATTATTTTTAGCAATATGGATACCATTATTCTTTCTTAAATTCTTCACAATACAAACCCTTTTCATAAATAGTTTGATTGTGATTAAGTAGAGAAAAGTGCATTTAAAAATTTTTGTTGTTATTGTATTTGTTTGCAAATTTGCTAAATAATTTTCTTGTTATTGAGTTAGAATAAATTTATGCTGACTTATTGTTAAAGAATTGCAATTGACACAAAAATCTTTGTTAAATAATTTCAATTCACATGTTGTGAATACATATTTCTAATAAAATTTAAATTAAAAGAATTGTTCACATTCCATACATTATTAAGCTACATATTCATATCACCAACATTACTAACCTACTTTTTCACTTAACGACAAAAGAAAAATAAAAAAATTCCACGTCTACCATAAGAAAAATTCATTCATCCAAGAGTTTTTTTATTTCTAATCTCTTTTGTTAAATCGCTGTAGAAATGAAAAAGTGTATAATCACGTGAAAAATGTGCACACGTTTTGTGTTAACTTACTTACGACTTGTTTTTATACTTTATGAATTGAAATAGAATTTTTTTATTTAGACATGTAAAATAAATAGGTTTTTGTTAAGATATTGAAAAGAGTTATTTAATTTGTCAAAGTTTAAATTGAATTTTTATCATACTTTATTCTTAGTATGTTTCAAAAGTTTTTCAATTTCTAAAGTAATTTTACAAACTTCAGACAAATTTAAAATGAGTTTAAAAGAAATCGCTAATTTAGAATGTAATTCAACATTTTCAAAAAATTTTTATTAACTAATGATTGTAGAATTGTGGTAGAATTTTTTAAGTAAGTACTTTTAATTATAACGATCTTTTTGGATTTAAATTTTTATTATAGTCAACTTCATGCTTTTAAATGTAAACATTTGAATAGATTTCAAATTTCTGATTTTTAAATCCTGAATTCTAAACATCTCAAAATTTATACTAAAAATAATATTGTCACTTTATTTTAAAAGATTTCGTTAACAAAAAATCTTCTAAAATTTTCATGGAAATAATGAAATAAAAACGATAACGATATCATTCAAAGTTATATTTTCCTTAAATAATCCACAATAATCTTCAATTGTTAGTAAATTCATTGTTCCACCCTGAATTTTCATTTAAGAACTTAAAAGAAGGCAACAATAAAAATGAAAATCACTTGGCTATGCTTGTGTTTCTACTACTATTCTTCTTTTTCTTTTATTTCTAATTACACATATTTTTAGCATTTAGAATTTGTTTAATAGTGAAAATATGGGGCATGAAATCGAGCATACATATACACACACTTTAAGATTTATAGTTTCAGCTTATTCTTTCCTTCACATTCCGACCCCCTTCTTTTTTCTTTTGTTAGTGAGCGTAATGTAAACTTTGTGAAGAAAAGAATTCGAAGAAGAAAAATAACAATTTCATGCACATTTTATAGTGGTTAACAGAAAAGCTAAATTAATTTTCCAACTATTTATAAAGTCTTCATAATATGAAACTTGATTGCATACTAAAAAAATGAAAAAAACTTTAAAGTCACTAAAAAGTTCTTACTTATTTTCGTGCTTAATTTCAGATGACCGGCAATACACCATTAATGTTGGCTGTTAAGGATAACAAAACTCCATTAATTGATAGACTTGTAGAATTGGGTTCAGATGTCTGTGCCCGTAATAATGTAAGTAAAATTGATAAATTTAAAATTTATTCAATAAATAAAACTTAGAAGAGAATAAGAAGTTGAAAGCTATAATAAAATTATTATTATGATGACCCAGATAATAAGCGTCTGAAAGAACGCAATCCAAGCAAAAAATAAAGAGTAAAGAAAAATCGTTGGAGACATTAGCACGAGTGAAAAGAATGAAAAACTACACGTAAAATGCGAGTGCGAAGAAAAGTAGTTAAGAATGTAGAAAGAAACAGTTTTTGACACGCTCACTGATTGAATGATAAGAAGGTGCCATGAGAGAGAGAGAAAGAGAAAAAAAGTTTGATTTTTCAATTGGGAACAACAACCATATAATTTCTGTGTGACACATAGGGATAAAATTTTAGTAATACTGGAAAAATCTTCAATTACATTCAACAAATGACGCATAAAAGACCTTGTGTAGTTCAAAGAAATTTTTTATTTTCATCGGATTTTCCATATTATTAATCAAAATCTTACACATATTAATCATTCACAAGCCTGAGAAAATTTTTCCTATTTTATTCATAATCAACATTAAAAACCAATTAAGATAACACGACAAATACAACAGAATTGAAAAAGAAGAAAACTTTTTGGTTCCGGAATTGGTGAAGAAATTTTGTTTGGGAAATTCCCAGCCCTTATTACTTTCATTATCATCATGCGTTTGATTAATTTCATGGAATTTTTTCCTCATCAATTTTCTACTTCGTCTTATTAAATTTGATTGCGAAAAAATATTCTTAATGATAATGATTAGTCATGGATCGTCAATTTCGATTATTATCGACACTTTTTTTAATGAATCTTCTTATAAGCTAGACCAATAAATTAAAGACAATCATTTCCTATGCATTGGTTAATAAATATTATGAAAGAGCAAAAAAATATCACAATCTTATTACCTGTAGAAAAATTATTATTCGTCTAACAGCAATCATTATTTCCATATAGCCTTGCTTAGGGCCATGACCCAATTTTTCCTACCGCTCTTTTATTCTCCTTTTCCTTTTCTAATAACATAGAAAAATCGCCAGAGGCAAATATAAATGTAATCACTTCTCACCGTTACTTGTTTGGTCACTATGAAATGAAAGAAAATGAAAAGAAAAGCGAGAGATTTTTTTGGTGTTAATCTATAAGTTTATTTTCATTTATTTTCAAGGCATGGAAAATTTTTACAATTATTTATTTGAAATTTTAAAATGAATTAAAAATTTTAAATTATACAAGAAAATTTTCTTAGATCTTCTCAAACTTTAAATATTCAAATTTCTTTACAATTATTAAAATTTTAAATAAAAATATTCATTTAAAAATTTTCTGTAAATTTCTATTTTATTAGATAATTTTTTCAAGTCAAAATCTTTTCTATTTATAATTGTATTTGTAAGTTCTAAACACTGTCAAATTCTTTTTTTCTTTTTGACTAACTTGTTCTTTCACAACACATTCTTACTAAAATTTGCATAAATATTCCTCATGCTTGTCGTGTGACTATAGTCTATCGACCCGCAAAAAAGAAAAAAAGTCGAAAATGCTAATGCGAATGTGTGACGTAAAAATTCATTAAAGAATTCATTTACTGCAATAGACTCACGTGGTTTTGTCTCTGGCTGATTTTTTCAACTTTTCTTGATTGATTTAATTTAAATGAAGGACCATAAAATGTTAATGATTCTTTCTTTTTACTTTGTCGAAAAGTTTCGTAATGAAATTTTTTAGTGCACTTTGCAGACTGTTTTAATGAGCTTAAAGCAACAAGTTGATTAAAGTCAATGAATTTTGTTTATTTAGTTTGCTGAAAAATTCTTTGATGAATTTCAAAAGTTGAATTGATAAATATTTCTTTATAAATTTTTTCATGCAACATGTACTTATCTAACAAAAATTCATGCACGATTTATTTCTTGCAATTTATTTTTACTCTATAATTTTCAATAATCTCCTCTTCTACACTTTTTTTATAAAACTTAAAAGGTCAAGAAAGTGGGAGAATTCTTTGCATACTTAGGAGCAAATGTATGTGTAAAATCAGGTCATCAATGTTTGCAATATGCAATCTAATGAAAATTGAAATTACAAGCTCGTGAATTTTCATTAAATTAAACTAAAAACAAAATTTTAAAGAAAATATTTTAGTAATTTCCCTTAACAGTACACATGGAAAAATTGGGAGCAGTAGCAGCAGTTGATGATGATTAAGAAAATCATGCAAAGTCATGTTTCATTAGAAAACTTTTGTGCATGTATCACGTGAGCTTTTTACAAAGAAAATTGTCTTGAAATATACAAAAAGCCCTTAACTTTTACAACTCTTGGCTCGCCTATGTAACACAAAAAGTCACTTACGATTATGAATGAAAAGTATGCCAATAAAAAAATATTAAATTATATGAATGTTATCTGATGCATTAGTCATACATTCGCACTACTCACACGAAAGCTCACATTAGTTATGAGCATTCAGTCGAGGTTAAAGTAATTTCTTGAAAGCAATTTCAATTTTTTCTTCTAATTATTTAATTGATGTTGCTCATTGTAATCACCATAAATGGTCTTCCTTTGATTAAATAAATTATAGAAAGAAATTAGACAATAGAAAGAGGGTCATCATATGTAAAAGAAATTTTTTATTTTATTGTTTTCTATTATTGATTCTTATCAAATAACATAATGGAAAATTTCCTTTCATTATTTTGTTTCTTTAATGGCTTCAAAAAAATGTAATAGAAAGAGCAATTTGACATTTACTAGAACTTCTTGAGAGCTTAATTACGAGCTTATTTGTTACTTTTGTGGGTTTTTCCACTTTACAACTTTTACACTTGTAAATGTCAAATATTGAAATTTATTATGAAATTCATGATTTTTTAAAAACTAAGAAAATTCCTTTTACTGATTAATGGAAAAACCAATAAAGAAATTATAATCGTATTGTAAATTGAAGGAAAATTCAAGTTTGAAAATTGTAGATTTAACCTTTAAAATAAAATTTCTTGTTTTAGTAGTTAGTAATTACAAAAACTGTTGCATTTTCAGGATAATTACAATGTTCTCCATGTTGCCTCAATGTACTCACGTGAAGATGTAGTTAAAGCATTACTTAATAAAAAGGGAGTTGATCCATATGCAACGGGAGGCGTAAGTATTTTTATAAATTATACTTTTTGTGATAAATAAAGTAAATTTTTTTCAAAATTTAGTTAAAAATTTAGTTTTAGATTTAAAAAAGTGTAAGCAATGCTTTAAAATTATTGATGGCTTTCATTACAAAATTTTTTATTTATTGACATAAAAAATCTTTGAGAATTTTCAGAAAATAACAAAAAAAGACAAAGAATGGAGAAAAAAAATTGAAGATGCTTGGATTGTGGTAAATCTCAAATAATTCTAACTTCTGTCTTTTGATCAAAAATCTTCTCTATTCTATCATCTAACTCTAATCTTTCTCTTCTTCAATGAATTCTTCTAAACTTTTTTCCTTTTTTTCTTCTATCAGCAATTAACATCAAATTTCTATTTCTTTCTTAATGTTCGCAAAATTAAAACGAAAATTAAAAAATGAAATTTAAAAGAAGATCTAAAAGTTCTCAAAAAAGTAAAAATTTAATAAATTTGTAAATGAAAATTTCTTTACACAAAAAAATATTTAATATTCCCTTATTTTTTATCATTTATGCCCTAAATAAAAGAAAATTCATCAACAACAATAGCATAAAATTATAGAAAGATTCCTTAGTAACACCCTTTGTTATTTCATAAACTATTCAGTAAAAGAAAGTACAAAAATATCTTGAAATTCATAAAATATCTAATAAATTCTTATTTTATTTAATGAAGACAAATTTTGAAAAGGGAAGAAGTTTTGAAATTAATTAAAAGACAAAAATGTTGAAAACATGCTGAATTTTCTTTTATTAAATGTAAATTTGCATAAAATTTTGGTTTTCATAGATAAATAGGCGTAGCAGATCAAACTTGCAATATGTGTTGATTGGAAATTATTTACTTTAATATTTGTGACATAGATTTTTTCACTACTTCCCTCTTGTTTTATCTTCTATTACCCTTAGTAGAAAATTTTCCTTTCAACTACTTTTTTGTGTGTTATTTTGTTTCTTTCACAGGTGGTACCGCAAATTACTTACATAAAAGAAAATAGAATAGAATTTTTTAGAAATTTATTTTCCACACTTTCCTGACCTAAATTTTTATCATATACAAACACACCTCCTCACTATTTGAATAATTTACAAAATTGTCACGATGAATTACAATTCTTGCACATAGTTTTTCATACACATACTATATATATGTGAATATTTTATAAACCAAAGACTAAGTTGAGACGACATTTTTTCTTAAGTATTAATTATTTCTTTGGGAACTCCTTTGTTTTTACAAAAAAAATTTTTGTTTTTTCTCTGATTTAAATTCTCGATTTCTTTTATAGCTTTTGTAATCTAATGAAATTTCTTTTAATTTTAACATTTCTTTAAATTGATTAGAATTGTGAATTTTTAAAAGTTTAATTGGAAAAAATTAAAATTGCATGCCAATCTTTGTTTAATCTTGGTAAAACAATTATGAATGATCTTTTTAATGAGTATCAAATAAGAAAGAAACTTTTCAATTAAAATTTTTATTCAAAAATAAATTTAATTCATAGAGCAGCGACTAAAAAGTTTAATTAAAAAACTTTTTCTATTTTCAAACAAAAAATTTCTTAAATCATTCTACATAAACTGTGTGGTTAATTCAAAGATACAGTGTAAGAAAATTAAACCAATCCAATCAATTTATTGTCTACCATGTCGTGCCAATTGTTTCACGAATCTCCTCTTCAATTTCCAATAAATAAAAAAGTTTATTTTTATTCTTATGGAAGTATTGCATGAATGTATATGTGTGTGAAGTGATGGTTGGAAAGTGTCGATATTGTTATAAAAAGAGCAATAAATGTGTCATGTGAAATATGACTTTGTAAATTTTTCTTTTTCTTTATGATTGTATTTGATAAACCGAAAGTAATTTATTTATACTGGAAGTGTTCATAACAGGCAAAAGTGTGAATGCATTCAGACAACAATCACTAAAATTTTCATTGCATGCAAAAGCTTCAAAAACTTCTCAATTTTAATTTCTAAAAGTTTTTAGTTAAAATCCCTTATGCATTCTGTCTGACACACAAAATAAAACTACACCGCATTTTTATGTTTTCCAATATTATAAAAATATATAAATCATGACATGACTTTTACATGTGTGAAATTGATATCCTGCAAAAAAAATATTGGAGGTTTCAATTGCTGTAGGCACAAGCAAGCTGTTTGTGAATGTATTTACTGTTCAAGTAAATGGAAATGTTGTGCTTTTTTATACGGAAGAAACATACTCATTTCTTTTGACACCTCTTCAGTTTCAATTAAAAGCTCAAAGTGAACAAGTCTCGTGCAATTTTTCTCGCTTTTGGAATTATTCAAACTTTTATGTATTGGTATTCATTGAGAGATCAAGTATTACCAGAAGATGCACTTCCACAGGAGCTCTTGATATCGAATTATGCGGTGAGAAGACGTACGACAAATTAAAGTGACAAAAAAAGACAATTGAAAATATTAATACAATTTCCACATGCACAATTTGATGCACTTTTACCTATGCACAATTGTATAATAAAAATGATAATTTATAGAATAGATTTGAAAAGAGCTACTAAATATTTACTATGTATTTGTGAGTGTCCACTACTGTAGAGTTTTATTCTTAATAGGTAATTAATTGATTTTTAAATTATTTTTTGTTTATATATTTAGTGTAAATATTACATAACTTTTTCTTGTAGATAGAAATCATCTTAAAATTTAGAAAATGATGAAAAATTCTTCAAACAAATAAAAAGTTTCATCTTTAATTTGAAATGACAACAACTATGGAAACTAAAAATTTTTAAGTTCATCGCTCCTCGCTTATATTAAATACATTCCATTTTTATGCCGATCGTATGATACAATAACAATAATAATTCTTTTTATTGCTTTCCAAAATGCTAAAAAATGAATGAAAAATAAAAATTGCTAAAAATAAAAAGTAGAACAATTGAAATCGATGAGAAGCTCATAAATCATGCAGTTTTAAATTATCATTCAGTGAAGATACAGTTGAGAGCTCTTATATTCCTTTTATGGCGAGGAGGAATAGTATTCATAGGAAAAAATGTCAATATCCAGTAATTATCAAAATTTGGCGCCAAAAAATTGTTTGAAAAATTTTTCATCATTAAAATGAAATTTGTAAAATTTTTGAAAATAAACTTGACAGTCATTAAAAATTATGTTTCTAATAAGTGAAATTTTTCCCTCTTACAAAAAAAGTCCCGTCAACAAACTGCTGCCCATTTGGTGTCAAGTCGTCAAACAGGAACTGCCACTGGTATACTTAAGACAATTCTAGCGACTGCTGGAAAGGATATTCGAGTTAAGGCTGATAATGTAAGTGTAATTGGAAGTGAAATTGATGAAGTTAATTTTGTGCTATTCTATCAACTGTGTGAAAACATTTACTTTTGTTTTGAATCAATATGTTAGAATGTCGCGAGTTTTTTCTATTTTTTTAAAAATCATGCTAATCGCAATGAAAATTTTTGTTACTGTCCTTTCTCATGAACTCAGTTTCAAGCTAAATTTTTGTTTTCTGATCATTTTAATATCAATTAGGCATGATTTATTCATCGATATCAAAAAATCAATTAGCTAAAAATAAATCAGTAAATTTTGTCTGTTGAATTAAAATTTGACTTGTGAATGAAGAACGTGTCTCTGTTTTATACTCTATGAGTACATTTGTTGATTAAGTAAAAACTTTTTGTGTCGTTTTGATACGAAATGGTACGGATATGCTGAATTTACTTAGTAAATTTTATAGCTTAAGGAAAATACGGGAATTACTTCCTTATTTGTGATTGTTACGTATAAGGAATGATTAGACAAAAAATGAAGTTTCTTTATTATCATTTAAGCGAAAAAATTCATTTAAAAGTAATCATTTCATGGAAAATTAACAAATAATTTTTTTATCTTAGCACGAAATTTTTTAAAATCGACAAGATCTTTACAAATATCTACTATATTTTATTGCATTGAAATTACTTGACTAATCTTATTCTTATCGCTATATAATAGATGCAATGTGTTTGAATAAGTAGTTATTCTAGTAAAAATAGTTTGCTACAAATTATTATTAGAAAATATAAAAAATGATAGAAAAGTGACATAAATTATCCAACTTATTTTACTTTAGTTGAATTTTCTTAAAAAGCTACTAAAAAATATAATTCTTCAAATCTTTAGAAGAAATCTAAAAAATATAAGAAATTTCAAATAGACAATGAATTTTTAGCGCATTTTTGGAACAACAATGCCGCTTATATCTTCACTTTGGCCTGGTGGCTGGCTGGCTGGGCTGGCTGGTCTGGCTGGCGCCGGCTGGTGAGGCGCGGAATTCTCGAAAACGTATAATAGCTAAAGACTTCACGGTTTGTGTGTTTGATTTGTGCTAATCGAGTTATTGGCGGCATTCTTTATTAGAATGTTTCACTGAGAATTCAATATAATTGGGAAATTACGAAATAAAATTTCCAAATTAAAAATGTAAACAAGCGAAGTTGGCTGCAAAAAACGATTGCACGCCACCAACGGCAAATGTTAGAACTTTAAATTTTTGAATATTTACTCAACCGTTATTTTTCAAGTCACAAAATTCTTATAAGATTCTATAAATTGCAAAATCTGAAAACCGTTTAGTATTTTTAACTTGCAATAATTTAAAAAAACAACTAAAACTTATTCGATTAAATTTTCAACTAAAAAACCAACTAAAATTTAATCGATTAGTATTTTATCTTTAATCGAATAAATTTTAGTTCATTTTTCATTATTTGTAAAAACAGTTTTCAAGCAGTGTTGTTACGAAGGTGCCTACGATTTACGTGCCTTCGTAAGTTTACCTACGACTTCGCCTTATCGAGGCAATTGCCTACGCGTAGGCATTGCCTAACGAAAGGCGAAATTTTTTGCCTTTCGCCTACGACTTTGACGAAGGCAAAAAACTACCGCGAAGTCGTAGGCGAAAGTGCGAAATTTTCGTAGACCGTAGGCAACTTCGCGTAGTTTTTGCCTTCGTAGGCGAAGGCAAAAAATTTCGCCTTCGTAGACAATGCCTACGCGAAGGCATTTGCCTTTGAAGGCAAATTCGTAGACGTAGGCACCTACCAATAACAACACTGGTTTCAAGCCTGGTAAATTGAACATCAATTAAAAACGCTCGCCGTACTTTCTTGCCATCAAAATTTTATAAAAATAATTTTTACCTATAATTTTAAACTATTTTGATCAAATTATTTTTAAAGTGTAAATCTATGTTTAAAACGAATCTAATAATTCTGTAATTTGTTAACCTACACTGATCTATGGCACAAAAATGCGCTAAAGTAATCCGTCTATGGCGGACACTTTTCCACTGCGTTTAACTTCATAGTTGAAATTTCCTTCTGCTTAAAAACTCCTAAATAAAACATTTTGGAATAAAAGGGATTTTTATTTCATAACTCCCAAAAAATTGTAAGGAAAAAATATGGTAAATTAAAGCAAGTGAAACAACATGTTAGATCGATATTCAAAATAGGCAGTCTGCAATACATTCCACAAATACTATAAATTTTACTTCGACTGATTTTTTTTTTTTTGCATTGAATTCCATGAGTTTCATTGAACTTCTGAATTTTTTGTCTGTTGGTTTTTGTGAATGATTTTTGATAACTCATAAAATTGAGAATTTTAATTTCTTATGTTGTAATGGTTTTTATTTGAATTTTTATTTTTTTATTAATTCATTTACTTTTTATGTAAACAGTTTCCAAATTCTACTTGAAAATTCCATCATATATAAAATTTTTGTTTATCATCGGGAATTTCGAATTCATTCATTCAATTCAAGGGTGTTGAATTTAAATAACACCATTGGTAGCATATGATTTGAGGGAGAAGTCATTTCATAATTTATGAACCATAAACCGGCTTCTCAATGGAATAAAATATTTTATCGATAATATGTGAAATGAAAATTCATTACTTTATATTGATATTAAAAAGTTTTTTTAAAAGCTATAAAAGTAACATATTAGTTTCCGTTATAAGTTACAACTTACGATTAATCAATATGCAACTTACTTTTTGTTCTATCTTCAGAAAAAATTGTAAGGCATGAAAGCACACGCGAGAAGCTTTCAAGCTCAAGTTCATTTTAAAAGCTAGTTTTTATCAATTTTGTTTTTCACTTCCGTTTCAAGTTCAATGTAAACTTTTCTGTTGATTTTTAATTATTTATCTCAACCTTGTGTGATCTAAATTGTATTTTAAATTTTGATGGATTTTTTCTAATTTAAGTTCTTGTCATGAAATTTCCACAAATCGAATTCGTTTTAAATGATTGAAAATAAAAAATTCCCCTATAGATTTCATATCTACTTACTTACTTACTTTATGTACCACCCTTATTTTTGCCTCCATCAAAAATATAGAATCATGAACTCGTCATGAACATTCACAAATGGAAATGGCAAAAAAAATTGAGGGAAAATTGAAAATATTTTTTTTTCTCCTTACTATATTTTCTGCATATATATTCCTTTTTATTTTATTTCTATGATAACAACAAAATACTTGTAATAAAAATGTCTATTCACGAAAATATCAAGTGAAATTGTTGTATGAGTATATAGTTAAAAGAATAAACGGAATCTATTTGAGAGGGAATATCAGTTGTAAAAAATGGCGTTTGATATGAAAAGACGTTACTCTGTGTTGTTGTGTTTTGTCTTTTCAATTGTGTGAAATTTTTATTATTTTTGAGAATGTCATTTAAGAAAACGATTATAACAAATCATCTCGCGTGAATGGCACAAAAGAACTTCTTAGCGATTTCATCGCAATCGCCAAATTGTTACGGTCAAACATCAAAAACAGAAGGAAGCAATGCAAAAGCTTGGCTCAATTTTTAAGAAGAAAAGCTGAGCAAAAACGACAACCAGATTTCATGGCAATGCATTAATTAAAAATTCTTAATTCACAGCGCGTAAATGGCCATTACTCTTAGCCGTAGAAGCAGGCAATCAATCGATGTGAGAGAGCTGTGTCTTCAAACAACAGCTGAACAATTAAAGGTGAGTTAGACTGAATCATATAGAGAAGGTCAAAGAAATGTATTTTTAAAATTAGAGTTTCTTGTTTACACCTGTTGATATAATGTTTTGGCATGTAAAGAGAAACACAAGAAAGAAATAAAGAGTATTTGTCTGCAATTAGAATTAAAAAAATTTGAAAACCATAATCGTGTTCCTTTTAAAACTTTTCAATAAAACCATATTTGCTCATACATATGTATGTAAGTATATCGAAGCCACTTGTGTATGCATATATGAGCTATGTACACGCACAATTCTTTTCTTTATTTTCCCATTGTATACAATGAATATGTAAAGAAGACACATGATCAAACAATTGCAAAAGGTGCGCGCAAAAGCAAAAAAGAAAATAGCGGCGGCATACAAAAAAGGTAGAAGCTGTTAAGGTAAATGAGGGCAAATCAAATCACTATATTTTTTATTGCAAGACAATAAATAAATATGCCACAGAATGAAATTTTTTGCTTTTCCGCACTCGCAATACAGGAACAAAATTGAATTTTTGAAATTGAAAGAGCTAAAAAAAAAACAAAATGAAAAGTTGTTTTGATTATTTGAGTTTTCATTTTCAAATATTTTTAGCGCATTTTCCATCAGATTTAGAAAAAAGCGCTATTGTCCCCACTTTGTCCCCACTTTTGTCTGTCCGTCTGTCTGTCCGTCTGTCTGTCTGTCCGTCTGTCTCCGTAACTAGTCTTTCAAAAAACGGTTTTTTAACCAAAACTTTTTGCACCAATTCTGTTGGTTCTGACTATGAGACCGGTGTAGACGGAAGATTTCCGCGAGAATTCGTTTCTCCATGCCGAGCTTATGGCATGCATATGGTGGACGTCCACCACATATTGCTAGGGTGGACAGTCCACCAACTGGACCAAAAAAACACTTTTTTTCACACAAAAAGGTCTTAAAAAATGTCAAAACCATCGAGAATACAAGTCAAAAATGATTTTGGACATCTTTATCCTAAGTGTATGCATGTGCCGCACAGGTGCATCACATGGACCAAAACCGAAATTTTCCAAATACAGACATATTTATACTTGTTAGAAAGGTCTTGAAAGCGTACAATAAGAATGACATAAAAGTTTATAGATTGTGGTGACCCAAGGGCATGCATGTGGTGGTAGTTCATCACATGGACCAAAAAATTTTTTTTCACCAAAAAGTCTTAAAAATGTTCATAAAAACGTCCGAGAAAACAAATGTCAGAAGTAATTTTTTGGAATTTGGACACCAAGTAATTGTTTTAGGCTGTACATAGGCCTTTTTCCGACCGGGAACGGGAACGGGAATTCCGGGAATTCCCGTTCCCGTTCCCGTTCCGTTCTTGATGAAAGTCCGGGAATTCCCGACTCCGGAATGACTCCATACAAATATGAAAAAAACATGAAAATTTTTCAATTTTTTTAGGAAAATTTTAAACTTTTTTAATATTTTTTCATTAATAATCCAAAATCAATTAAAAATTTAATTTCTGCCATTTTTATTAATGTTTTATTAGTATTTTTTTTTAGATATTGAATAAAATTTTCAATAGACAAATTCCGAAATTGGGAAAAAAAATTAATTTTAATTCTTTTTCAAGTTTTGGTTCAAAATTTTCGAAATTCGATGATAAATAATTTTTTTTGATAATAAATATTTTATTTATTGACTTCAATTCTAAAACTTTATTATTTTTTATGGGGATTCAAATTTTACTTTAAAACTTTTTTTTTTCAAATAGAAATTATTCATAAACACAAGTTTAAATTTATTTTGAAAACATTTTTAGATTTTACGATAATATGCCTTTTCATTACTACTAACCTTATAAAATTTTAATTTCTAAGAATTCAATTTTTCCTTTTATTTTTACTATAATTTATTTTCTAAAAGAAAATCTGTTATATGTAATTTATAGTTAAGTAGTAATTCAAAAGTGATTTGAATGAACAAAATCACTTATATAAAATAAATTTTGTTTTCTAGAAAGCAAATTTTGAAAAAATCTTAAAATCTGTAAGGTTAGTAACATTTGAGAGATCGAAATAATTCTAAATAGAAGCAAAAAATGTAAAAATAATCTTTTATAAAGATAAAAATTTCAAGTTTTCTTTTTATCTTTCTAATAGTTTTAAAAAGAAGAAAGAGTTGAAGTTTTAAAAAAAACTTTAATTTTCATATGACCTAAGTTGAATTTAAAATTTATGAATTGACTAATAGAACAGTAAAAATACAGTAAATATGTAAAAAATTAGTCATTTTAAAACAATTTTTTGCTTTTTTGGTTTTTTTCATAGTATTGTTTTTCTCATTCCCGTTCCCGGGAAATTCCCGTTCTTCCCGATCACTCATTCCCGTTCCCGTTCCCGTTCCCGAATTCTCAATTCCGGGAATTGGAAAAAGCCTAGCCTGTACAGACTTCAAAAAGGCCGTAAAAAGTTTTTTTTGAAACTTTCAATGAATTTTGAAACAAAACTAATCTGTTGCGGGAAAATGCGCTTTTACACGTCACTGACGGTTAATTTTACTGATTTTTAAAATTAAATTTCTTCATTTTCATTCATTTCTTTTTCCTTTTCATTTAGTTTATATAAACTTCATTCAATGTTCTCTTTCTTATTGCTGTTTCTTTTAGTAAAACTCATGAAAAACTTCATATCACACAGTTTTGTTTCCTTTCTGCTTTTTGATTGTTGATAATTCAATTCGATTGCAGATTTTACTTAAATAAAATAGTAATAAGTTTGCAATATAAACAAAACAAAAAAATGAATATTGATTGTAGTATAATTAAGAAGTAGACAATTGATTTTTTGTAGTTTTTGTTTTGATTTTTATTAACAAATATCTTTATTTACACTGAAACATATCAAACTTATCTTTATCATATTTTGCCATTCTCCAAAACATTCATAAAAGTCACTTTATACAAAATACACACAACAACAAAACATTAACAAACCATTCAAGCTTTTTTTACCATTTGTTTTTAACGCTTATGCAGTCATCAATGTTTATAAAAAGAAAAGTATGTAACGTCAACATATAGCGCTTGTGTTTGATGAAAATAGTTAGAGAAAATCTTAAATGAATGGATGACCACTTAAAATCTATAATGAAAAAAGCTACTCAAATTTTCATAGTACATCAAATTCACATACGTCAGTCATATGTCAGAAAAATTTTTTTTGCTATGAAGGGTTTGAGGAAGACAGTTTTTAAATTGACGAGCGTATAACTGTGAGGTCATCATGAAATGAGGGAGTAAAAAGAAATTAAATTGCATTGGATTGATTAAGTGGAAGTGACCGAAGAAAAGGCACTTATGTAAGTTCTGTGCTATTCTCTACATGCCAAGTCATTCAGTCGATTTTTAATCGTCGTCAGGTAAAGTTGTAGTTTGAAGCGATTGTGAAATAATTATGAGAAAAAATTGGGAAATTTTCTTAGATGGCCTGAGTTGCTGAGGTGATAAAAATTTTTTTAATAAAGTTAATTCACATGACCTTTATATGATCTTTTAGGCACAAACGACAACAGGAGAGACAAGCACTTCATTTAGGCAGCCAAACGTCATGATGTGGATTGAACAGAATTTTAGTAGATTATTGGTGCAAATGTTGATGCACAGAATTGGTGAAGGACAGACGAGTCTTCATATAGCAGCAGCTGAAGGTGATGAAAGCATTAGTGAAATATTTTATGGAGTTTCGAGCATCGCCTCAATATTCCTGATAATCAAAAGATAGAAGAATGAAAAAAATTGTTTTAAAGCTGAATTAATTAAAATTTGTATAGTTTTTAAGAACACGCAATGCACCTGGCAGCGAGAATGGACATGCATCAATAATTGAGCTTTTAATGTGATAAATTTAAAAGCGAGTATTTATGAAAGAACGAAGGATGGCAGCACACTTATGCATATTGCATCATTACATGGTCATGCAGAATGTGCGCAAATGCTAATTTAAGAAAGGAGTGTTTCTTCATATGCCAAATAAAAGTGGGTGCTAGAAGTATACACATACTGCCCGCACAGAAAAGGCCACGTTGGAATTATCAACACGCTTTTACAAAAAGGCGAAACATGTTGACGTTACAACAAATGTAAGAAATTTCTTTGAGATATTTTAAAATTTATCTAAAAATTTTAATTTTAGGATAATTATCACAGCAAACTTCATATAGCCGTAGAAATCAGCAAAAGCCAGCTGTAGTTGAAAACACTTTCGGTCTATGGTTGCTGATCTTCAATACAAAGGTGGAAACTTAGGGAAACATCCACTTCATTTAGGAGCTCGTGTGCCGATGGTGATCGTTGTGTTCTTATGCTTTTAAAATCAGGAGCAAACCCAAATATTACAACAGAAAATGGTGAAAACACCAGTGCATGTAGCTTCAAAAGTATGGCAAATGTAATCACATTGGATTTGTTATTAGAAATAATGGTGACCCTTTACTTAAATCACACGTAAGTTAAAATTATATTTTTAGATTTTATCCAAAATATTAAATTATTTTAGTCTGAGAGACACCACTTCATTTTGGCTGCTCGTAACTGTCACCCAGAAATTGTGAAACATCTTATAAAATTTGTATAAATCTCGTCAAGCACGTGTGTTGCAATAAATTACATTAATGCACAAAAACATTGATGGCGAGAGTGCGCTCCATAAAGTGTGTCAAATTACTCGTGATGAGTTAAAGTGCCAGAATCGGATAAGGAAATAATTAAGATGCTTGCCTTGAAAATGGCGTGATGTGTCAATACAAACACAAGCAAAACAAGAGACTTGTTTTCATTATTGTGCAACTAGCTGGAAATAATGAATGTACTTTACGGAAATGTTTTGAGTCATAATGACAGCGACAGATATTCAAAAAGCTAATCAATCGTCAATCATCAGCTGTGGTTGACGCCATTATTAATTGCTTGTCATAAAGGACACATGGAATGTATTGTGACAACTCTTTAAATAATCATGCGAGGTTGATGTTTTTGATACTGAAGGAAGGTAAAAAAAGATTTATGGAAATCAAATATTTGAATCCACAATTTTTTATTAAAATTCTTTCTTTTTTAGATCTGCTTTACATTTAAGCAGCAGAAAGAGGATATCTTCAAGGTGTGTGATGCTTTACTAAACAACAAAGCATTTATTAATTCAAAGTCAACGAGTTGGTCGGAACTGCTCTTCATTATGCCGCATTAAATGGTTATGCACATCTCGTAAAATCTCTTATTCGTGATCAACTAATGCAGTGATTGATATTCTACATGCGTAAACAAACCCCACTTCATTTGGCCGCTGGAAATGGACAACTTGAAGTTTTGTAAGCTTCTACTTGAACTTGGTGCAAGCATTGATGCGACAGATGATTTAGGACAAAAACCAATTTCAATGTTGGCCTGCACAAAATAACTTTTCCGAAGTTGGCCAAAATTTCTCGAACAGCATCCGCAGCTTGTAAATGGGCGACGAGTAAAAGATGGAAATACCTTGTTGCACATATTGCTGCAATGCAAGGCTCTGTAAAAGTGATAGAGGAGCTCATGAAGTTTGATAGATCTGGAGTTTTAATTGTAAGAAAATAAGTTTGATGATAGTAACACCATATGCAACTTGCAGCTGAAGGGTGGTCACGCGGAAGTAGTTAAAAGCATTAGTAACGCTCGCTGGTGCATCAACAACTGAATGAGAATAATGGTGCTTTTCTGCACAGTGCATTTGGCAGCTAAAAATGGTCTAAGTCAAGTACTTGAAGTTATGAAACTTCTGGTCAAATTCGTGCTTCAAGCAAGAAAACTGGGTTAATTGAAAAAATTTCTTTTTCTAGTTTTAAATTTTAATATTAGATAAATTTATTTTAGACTAACACCATTACATATTGCTGGCATATTATGGCCAGCTGACACTGTTCGTGGAATTACTTGTGACAAGTGCCTGCAACAGTGAGATCTGACATCACAACCAGGACAATCACTAGTGCCAGAATTAAACATGAAATGGGAATGAACACTGGCTGGCATTTAGCCTCGTACTCCGGCAATGAGAATGTTGTGCGACTGTTTACT
>CM031380.1:1798707-1823901 GCA_018290095.1 Polypedilum vanderplanki
ATTTGACAGCTTTTTAGCGCATTTTTGGAACAACAATGCAGCTTATACATTCACTTTGTTCGGCTGGCTGGCTGGCTGGCTCCCGTCCCTCTGAGATCTCGAAAACTATGATAGCTAGAGACTTACGGTTTTTTGCGTTAGATTTGTGTTAAAAAGTTAGTGCGGCGACGCTTATTTATATTTCTGTCACTAGTCATATAACTTGGGAAATTATGAATTAATTTTCCATATTGAAAATTTGTAAACAAATTTTTTTCACGAAGTTGACTGCGATCAAAAAATTTTTTCAGCTGCGCGTAGCCAACTTCGCGAATTTTGAATTTGATCGATATTTTCAAATCAACAAAATTTAATGAGGACGATTTCGAGAATTTTAATAGATCAAGATTATTAGCAGCAATTACATTACTCAAGTTTTCATAAAATATATTTCTATATAAAAATGTAAACAAAACAAAAAAATAGCTGCTAAATTCCTAATTGACTGCTATTTGCTACAACTTAAATTTCAATTATTTCATTCGAATTTTCACAAATCTTACAAATGAAATTTCTAATACATTTGAAATTTACTTTAACCAGTATATATCTTTATGCATTGAATCTTTTGATACGTGGATTAAAGATTTGTGGCAGTGGAGCTAGTTCTAGACTCCAGGAACGAGTAGACTAGTGCCTGTCTGTTTCCCAGAAACCTGCCACATTCATAGTGATCAGAAGTAATCTGTACTCTGACAGACGCTACAGCGTTAACCTAAATGACTTGCTACTAGAGAACACAGAGAATTGAGTCTTATGGTGCCGCTAATGAGTTTCCCCAATTCCCTGTAGGAATGTTAAATGTATCTTCACGAAAACCAAATGATCACTTAGTAAAGTGGCGACCTTACCTTTTAAAGGTGCGGAGTTCGTGAGAGCACTTAAGCAGTCGAAGTATCTAAACTTCTGAAAAATATCTGAAAGAAAAGCGCAGCCTGGACTCGGAATCCGGATCCACACTTACGCTGTTCTTTCAGATCGAGCGCATGAACCTCTCGGCCACAGAGGCGCTCGACTGCTCGGTGAATCTGTTTTACAAAAGCATCTAATATTTCTGTAATTGTTATAAACTCTGATCTAGGCACCAAAAATGCGCTTAAGTACACCGACTGCAACACGGGTACTTGGTCACTGGTTTTATCTTAGCACGAATTTTTTTAAAATCGACAAGATCTTTACAAATATCTACTATATTTTATTGGATTGAAATTACTTGATTAATCTTATTCTTATCACTATATAATAGATGTGTTTGAATAAGTAGTTATTCTAGTAAAAATAGTTTGCTACAAATTATTATTAGAAAATATAAAAAATGATAGAAAAGTGACATAAATTACCATAAATTATCCAACTTATTTTACTTTAGTTGAATTTTCTTAAAAAGCTACTAAAAAATATAATTCTTCAAATCTTTAAAAGAAATCTAAAAAATATAAAAAATTTCAAATAGTCAAGAAATTTTTTACTTCATAGTTGAAATTTCCTTCTGCTTAAAAACTCCATAAATAAAACATTTTGGAATAAAAGGGATTTTTTATTTCATAAATCCCCAAAAAAATTGTAAGGAAAAAATATGGTAAATTAAAGCAAGTGAAACAACATGTTAGATCGATATTCAAAATAGGCAGTCTGCAATACATTCCACAAATACTATAAATTTTACTTCGACTGATTTTTTTTTGCATTGAATTTTCATGAGTTTCATTGAACTTCTGAATTTTTTGTCTGTTGGTTTTTGTGAATGATTTTTGATAACTCATAAAATTGAGAATTTTAATTTCTTATGAGTAATGGTTTTATTTAAATTTTTATTTTTTTATTAATTCATTTAATTTTTATGTAAACAGTTTCCAAAATTCTACTTGAAAATTCCATCATATATAAAATTTTTGTTTATCGGAATTTCGAATTCATTCATTCATTCAGGTGTTGAATTTAAATAACACCATGGTAGCATATGATTTGAGGGAGAAGTCATTTCAAAATTTATGAACCATAAACCGGCTTCTCAATGGAATAAAATATTTTATCGATAATATGTGATGAAAATTCATTACTTTATATTGATATTAAAAGTTTTTTAAAGCTATAAAAGTAACATATTAGTTTCCGTTATAAGTTACAACTTACGATTAATCAATATGCCACTTACTTTTTGTTCTATCCTTCAGAAAAATTGTAAGCATGAAAGCACACGCGAGAAGCTTTCAAGCTCAAGTTCATTTTAAAAGCTAGTTTTATCAATTTTGTTTCTTCACTTCCGTTTCAAGTTCAATGTAAACTTTTCTTTGATTTTTATTATTCTTATCTCAACCTTGTGTGACTAAATTTATTTTAAATTTTGATGGATTTTTTCTAATTTAAGTTCTTGTCATGAAATTTCCACAAATCGAATTCGTTTTAAATGATTGAAAATAAAAAATTCCTATAGATTCATATCTACTTACTTACTTACTTATGTACCACCCTTATTTTGCCTCCATCAAAAAATATAGATCATGAACTCGTCATGAACATTCACAAATGGAAATGGCAAAAAAAATTGAGGGAAAATTGAAAATATTTTTTTCTCCTTACTATATTTCTGCATATATATTCCTTTTTATTTATTTCTATGATAACAACAAAAATACTTGTAATAAAAATGTCTATTCACGAAATATCAAGTGAAATTGTGTATGAGTATAAGTTAAAAGAATAAACGGAATCTATTGAGAGGGAATATCAGTTGTAAAATGGCGTTTGATATGAAAAGACGTTACTCTGTGTTGTTGTGTTTTGTCTTGTAAATTGTGTGAATTTTTATTTATTTTTGAGAAATGTCATTTAAGAAAAACGATTATAACAAATCATCTCGAGTGAATGGCACAAAAGAACTTCTTAGCGATTCATCGCAATCGCCAAATGTTACGGTCAAACAACAAAAACAGAAGGAAGCAATGCAAAAGCTTGGCTCAATTTTTAAGAAGAAAGCTGAGCAAAAACGACAACCAGATTCATGGCAATCATTAATTAAAAACCTTCTTAATTCACAGCGCGGTAAATTGCCATTACTCTTAGCCGTAGAAGCAGGCAATCAATCGATGGTGAGAGAGCTGCTGTCTTCACAAACAGCTGAACAATTAAAGGTGAGTTAGACTGAATCAATATAGAGAAGGTCAAAGAAATGTATTTTTAAAATTAGAGTTTCTTGTTACACCTGTTGATATAATGTTTTGGCATGTAAAGAGAAAGCACAAGAAGAAATAAAGAGGTATTTGTCTGCAATTAGAATTAAAAAATTTGAAACCATAATCGCTTCCTTTTAAACTTTTCATAAAACCATATTTGCTCATACATATGTATGTAAGTATATGAAGCCACTTGTGTATGCATATATGAGCTATGTACACGCACAATTTCTTTTCTTTATTTTCCCATTGTATATAAATGAATATGTAAAGAAGACACACGATCAAACAATTGCAATAGGTGCGCGAAAGCAAAAAAGAAAATAGCGGCGGCATACAAAAAAGGTAGAAGCTGTTAAGGTAAATGAGGGCAAATCAATCACTATTTTTTATTGCAAGACAATAAATAAATATGCCACAGAATGAAATTTTTTGCTTTCCGCACTCGCAATACAGGAACAAAATTGAATTTTTGAAATTGAAAGAGCTAAAAATACAAAAACTGAAAAGTTGTTGATTTATTTGAGTTTTCATTTTCAAAATTTTTAAAATTTAATTTCTTCATTTTCATTCATTTCTTTTCCTTTTCATTTAGTTTATAAACTTCATTCAATGTTCTCTTTCTTATTGCTGTTTTCTTTAGTAAAACTCATGAAAAACTTCATAAATCACACAGTTTTGTTTCCTTTCTGCTTTTTGATTGTTGATAATTCAATTCGATTGCAGATTTTACTATAAAAATAGTAATAAGTTGCAATATAAACAAAACAAAAAAATGAATATTGATTGTAGTATAATAAGAAGTAGACAATTGATTTTTTGTAGTTTTTGTTTTGATTTTATTAACAAATATCTTTATTTACACTGAAACATATCAAACTTATTTATCATTATTTGCCATTCTCAAAAACATTTATAAAAGTCCACTTTATACAAAATAACACACAACAACAAAACATAAACAAACATTCAAGCTTTTTTACCATTTGTTTTTACGCTTATGCAGTCATCAATGTTTATAAAAGAAAAGTATGTAACGTCACATATACGCTTGTGTGATGAAATAGTTAGAGAAAACTTAAATGAATGGATGACCACTTAAAATCTATAATGAAAAAAAGCTACTCAAATTTTCATAGTACATAAATTCACATACGTCAGTCATATGTCAGAAAAAATTTTTTTTGCTATGAAGGGTTTGAGGAAGACAGTTTTTAATTGACGAGCGTATACTGTGAGGTCATCATGAAATGAGGGAGTAAAAAGAAATTAAATTGCATTGATTGATTAGTGGAAGTGACCGAAGAAAAGGCACTTATGTAAGTTCTGTGCTATTCTCTACATGCCAAGTCATTCAGTCGATTTTTAATCGTCGTCAGGTAAAGTTGTAGTTTGAAAGCGATTGTGAAATAATTATGAGAAAAAATTGGGGAATTTTCTTAGATTGGCCTGACGTTGCTGAGGTGATAAAAATTTTTTAATAAAGTTATTCACATGACCTTTATATGATCTTTAGGCACAAACGACAACAGGAGAGACAGCACTTCATTTAGCAGCCAAACGTCATGATGTGGATATGACAAGAATTTTAGTAGATTATGGTGCAAATGTTGATGCACAGAATGGTGAAGGACAGACGAGTCTTCATATAGCAGCAGCTGAAGGTGATGAAGCATTAGTGAAATATTTTTATGGAGTTCGAGCATCGCCTCATATTCCTGATAATCAAGATAGGTAAATGAAAAAAATTGTTTTAAAGCTGAATTAATTAAAATTTGTATATTTTTAGAACACCAATGCACCTGGCAGCAGAGAATGGACATGCATCAATAATTGAGCTTTTATGTGATAAATTTAAAGCGAGTATTTATGAAAGAACGAAGGATGGCAGCACACTTATGCATATTGCATCATTACATGGTCATGCAGAATGTGCGCAAATGCTATTTAAGAAAGGAGTGTTTCTTCATATGCCAAATAAAAGTGGTGCTAGAAGTATCCATACTGCCGCAAGAAAAGGCCACGTTGGAATTATCAACACGCTTTTACAAAAAGGCGAACATGTTGACGTTACAACAAATGTAAGAAATTCTTTGAGATATTTAAAATTTATCTAAAAATTTTATTTTAGGATAATTACACAGCACTTCATATAGCCGTAGAATCAGCAAAGCCAGCTGTAGTTGAAACACTTCTCGGTTATGGTGCTGATCTTCATATACAAGGTGGAAAACTTAGGGAAACTCCACTTCATTTAGGAGCTCGTGTGCCCGATGGTGATCGTTGTGTTCTTATGCTTTTAAAATCAGGAGCAAACCCAAATATTACAACAGAAAATGGTGAAACACCAGTGCATGTAGCTTCAAAGTATGGCAATGTAATCACATTGGATTTGTTATTAGAAGATAATGGTGACCCTTTACTTAAATCACACGTAAGTTAAAATTATATTTTATAGATTTTATCCAAATATTAAATATTTTAGTCTGGAGAGACACCACTTCATTTGGCTGCTCGTAACTGTCACCCAGAAATTGTGAAACATCTTATAAAATTTGTAAAATCTCGTCAAGCACCTGATGTTGCAATAAATTACATTAATGCACAAAACATTGATGGCGAGAGTGCGCTCCATAAAGTGTGTCAAATTACTCGTGATGAAGTTAAAGTGCCAGAATCGGATAAGGAAATAATTAAGATGCTGCTTGAAAATGGCGGTGATGTGTCAATACAAACACAAGCAAAACAAGAGACTTGTTTTCATTATTGTGCAACAGCTGGAAATAATGATGTACTTACGGAAATGTTGAGTCATATGACAGCGACAGATATTCAAAAAGCTATCAATCGTCAATCATCAGCTGGTTGGACGCCATTATTAATTGCTTGTCATAAAGGACACATGGATTTTGTGACAACTCTTTTAAATAATCATGCGAGAGTTGATGTTTTTGATACTGAAGGAAGGTAAAAAAAGATTTTATGGAAATCAAATATTTGAATCCACAATTTTTTATTAAAATTCTTTTCTTTTTAGATCTGCCTTACATTTAGCAGCAGAAAGAGGATATCTTCAAGTGTGTGATGCTTTACTAAACAACAAAGCATTTATCAATTCAAAGTCACGAGTTGGTCGAACTGCTCTTCATTATGCCGCATTAAATGGTTATGCACATCTCGTAAAATCTCTTATTCGTGATCATAATGCAGTGATTGATATTCTTACATTGCGTAAACAAACCCCACTTCATTTGGCCGCTGGAAATGGACAACTTGAAGTTTGTAAGCTTCTACTTGAACTTGGTGCAAGCATTGATGCGACAGATGATTTAGGACAAAAACCAATTCATGTTGCTGCACAAAATAACTTTTCCGAAGTTGCCAAATTATTTCTCGAACAGCATCCGCAGCTTGTAATGGCGACGAGTAAAGATGGAAATACTTGTGCACATATTGCTGCAATGCAAGGCTCTGTAAAAGTGATAGAGGAGCTCATGAAGTTTGATAGATCTGGAGTTATTAATGTAAGAAATAAGTTGACTGACAGTACACCATTGCAACTTGCAGCTGAAGGTGGTCACGCGGAAGTAGTTAAAGCATTAGTACGCGCTGGTGCATCAACAACTGATGAGAATAAAATGGGCTTTTCTGCAGTGCATTTGGCAGCTAAAAATGGTCATGGTCAAGTACTTGAAGTTATGAGAACTTCTGGATCAATTCGGGCTTCAAGCAAGAAACTTGGGTTAATTGAAAAAATTTCTTTTTCTAGCTTTAAATTTTAATATTAGATAAAATTTATTTTAGACTAACACCATTACATATTGCTGCATATTATGGCCAAGCTGACACTGTTCGTGAATTACTTGTGACAGTGCCTGCAACAGTGAAATCTGAATCACCAACAGGACAATCACTAGTGCCAGAATTAGGAACAGAAAGTGGAATGACACCGCTGCATTTAGCCTCGTACTCCGGCAATGAGAATGTTGTGCGACTGTTACTTAACTCTGCTGGTGTGCAAGTTGATGCTGGCACATCTGAGAATGTAAGTTGTTTATATATTTAGCAAAAATTTATACACAAATGCTTTTTTAGGGTTACAATCCACTTCATCTCGCTTGTTTCGGAGGCCACGTTTCGATTGTTGGACTTTTGCTGAGTAGATCAGCTGAACTTCTTCATAGTACAGATCGACATGGTAAAACGGGGTTGCATATTGCGGCGATGCATGGACACTATCAGATGGTTGAAGTTTTGCTTGGTCAAGGTGCAGAAATAAATGCCACTGATAAAAATGGTTGGACGCCATTGCATTGCTGTGCAAAAGCCGGTTTTCTTGATGTTGTAAAACTTCTCGTTGAATCTGGTGCAACGCCAAAAAGTGAAACAAATTATGGTTGTGCACCTATTTGGTTTGCAGCATCTGAAGGTCATAATGATGTACTAAAATATTTAATGCATCGAGAACATGATACTTATGGATTAATGGAAGATAAAAGATTCGTTTATAATCTTATGGTTGTTTCTAAAAATAACAACAATAAACCAATTGAGGAATTTATTTTGGTATCACCAGCACCTGTTGATGCTGCTGCGAAATTATCAAATATTTACATTGTACTGTCAACAAAAGAGAAAGAAAGAGCCAAAGACTTGATTGCAGCTGGTAAACAATGTGAAGCAATGGCAACTGAGTTGCTTGCTTTAGCAGCTGGTGCTGATTCAGCGGGAAAAATTTTAACAGCAATTGATCGTCGTAATGTGGAATTTCTCGACGTATTAATTGAAAATGAACAGAAAGAAGTGATTGCACATACAGTAGTTCAAAGATATCTACAAGAACTCTGGAGAGGATCATTAAATTGGACAGCATGGAAGATTATGTTACTTTTTGTTGGTTTCATAATTTGCCCACCAGTTTGGGTAGTCTTTACATTACCATTAGGTCACAAATACAACAAAGTGCCCATCATCAAATTTATGTCATATTTAACTTCACACATTTATTTAATGATGTTTCTGATGATTGTTGGCATCATGCCACTCTATCCTGTAGTGAGACCAAGTCTATTGCCTTACTGGTATGAATGGGGTTTGCTGATATGGTTAAGTGGTCTTTTATTATTTGAATTGACAAATCCAAGTGACAAATCAGGTCTGGGAAGCATTAAAATATTGGTGCTACTTTTCGGAATCGTAGGAGTCGGTTGTCATGTTGCTGGCATGACATTCATAGAGAAGCCATATTGGCCAACATTAATGTATATAAGAAATCAATTTTTCGCGTTATCATTTCTACTCGCTTGTGTTCAAATTCTCGACTTTCTATCATTTCATCACTTGTTCGGTCCATGGGCAATTATCATTGGTGATTTACTGAAAGACTTGGCTCGCTTCTTGGCTGTGCTCGCCATTTTCGTATTTGGCTTCTCAATGCATATTGTTGCATTAAATCAATCTTTTGCTAATCTAACACCTGAAGATATTCGTAGACTGCAACGGCAAGTTAATAATGCAGCTTACTTTTCAGACGGTGAGTTCTAATGTTAGAATTAGAAATTCTTTAGTATAAAAATTTTTCTTATATGATTCAATTTTACGGAGAATTTTTATTATGTAAATAGAAATAAATGATACAGAAGATGAAAATGATAAAGACAGTTTGACACTTGAACCTGAACCAGCAGCAGAAATGGAAGATGGAAAATTTCCAATGGGCGCTTCAATGCCAGTTACTGATCTTTATAGACGAAAACATAAAACTGATAGTAAGTCAGATTCCCTGACAAAATCTTCCCTTAAAACAATAGTCAGTGAACCTCTCCTATAATGTGAATCTTCCTTTCTTGACACATGCGCGATAGCAAACTTCTCCTATTTATTTTATGCTCCAACCACTGACACACTTTCCTCATTACAAATGACATATTTGTGGCATTCTTTTCATTTTTATCCTTTCATTCTACGCACGTTCAATGTGAATAATTTTATGACTAATAGTTGTCATTGCCTGTCCAATCACAGTTTGATGTTTTCCTCCTTGAAATTGGAATTTTCTACCTTTTAAAAATTAAAGCCCAAAATCCATAAAGTGCTGCTCCAAAAGCAAATTCCTTCCTAAATATTTTCTAGTAAGTCCCAAAAATCCAAATTCCAAAAATTAAATTCTTATCAACAATTCTAACTTAACTTTTATCTAACTTTTAAAAAAGTTCCAATGACGCCAATTATTGCTTTTGAAAGACTGTTTTTTGCCGTATTTGGACAGACTTCACCAGACGATATCAATTCACAACGACACACACGTCCTGAATGGACAGAAAACTTATTTAAATTAGTTTATGGAATTTATATGTTAGTCTCCGTAATTGTTTTAATTAATCTTCTAATTGCTATGATGTCCGACACATATCAACGTATTCAGGTAATAAAAATAATTTTATTTTCTATTTTCATGTCCAACAATCCATTCCTCATCACCTTTAACCTAAACCAATTTAATCCAAAAAAAAAACAGTCCGTTTGAATCCAATTACATCATTTGAGTTGCTATTTTTCGCCGTGTTTGGTCAAACAACAACTGATCAGACACAAGTCGATAAGAATAATCCTAACACACCACGAACACAACCATTGTGGACGGATTATCTTTTTAAAATTGTATTTGGCATTTACATGTTGGTGTCAGTCATTGTACTTATCAATTTGCTTATTGCTATGATGTCTGACACTTATCAAAGGATTCAGGTATAAAAAGTTACTAAAAAAATTAAGGAAGAAATTTAAAATTTCTTTGTATGAAAATTTTTAATAAAATTTAAATTTTAGGCTCAATCGGACATCGAATGGAAATTTGGATTATCAAAATTGATCAGAAATATGCATAGAACAACGACAGCACCATCACCGTTAAATCTCATCACTACATGGTTTGTTTGGGTTGTTGATTTTTGTAAGGTAAGGGAAATGTTTTCTTTTCAGCATTTTCCTAATTATGCTATTGTCATAGTTATCTGTTAAAATTTAGAAACCGCTTTTTCACTGGAAAATGCTCTATAAACTTGCCATTGTTTATTTATTTTACTAATCTCTCTTTTCTAATTTATTTTTAAAACAGACGAAATTCCGTAAACGTAAGAGACCGAGTTTTGCACAAATGGTGCTAACTCGCGGTGGTGGACCGCAGTCACCACGAAGCAAAGCAGGTGCGAAATGGTTGTCAAAAATTCGCAAAGGTCAGGTGGCTCCAAAAGGTATCGCAACTCTTTCCCTTCTCTCTAATCTCTTTCTTCTATCTCAATCCAATATTTGAATTTGATAAAAATTTGATGTGATTTTTTAGTGAAAATATGAAAATGATAACAAAAATTTTACTCATCTTCCTTCCTCTTGATGTGTTCATTAGATTATATGTGTGTGAATTTTTTAAACTTTTTTATCAATCTATCAAATTTTGTGTTTTTTTATCATCATCAAATGATATCCGCATAATGGATTTTCATCTATCAATCGATTGAAAGAACTTTGGTTACAAATTCAGTAAGATTTTTATTAATAAGTTTTTTAACTTTCCAAAAATTCCATCCCAAACAATTTCTCTCTTTTCAAAAAACATTTTTATTCCTTTCTTTCTGATCCTAAAAAAAACAAAATCAATCTTGACAATCCGACTGGAGCTAAACTGATCTTTACAAATATTTATTTAATTTATTTATCACTAATCAACTTCCTTATTTCCCCTACAACAAAGTACAGTAAAATAGGCACAAAATAATAACTTTGCAAGCTGCCCCTTTTCCCCTCAATTTTCAACATCTTTTCCCTTTAAAAAGTAAATTATTTGCAGCATAAATTTTTAGTGTGTAATGGTAATGTTGTTGGTTAAAGGATTGTTAAGGCACAAAAACAGTAAAATGCTTCCCTTTTCAAAATAGAATTCCCAATATATAAACAAACAACTACAAAAAATTCACATAGAAATATCTGCTAAAATCATAAAATTGAAACTTGAGTTTGTCTCAAGATTTTCAATTTTTTGGTACATTTCCGCATTGTGCACGAAAAAATTCAAATGAAAATCAAGCTACTGCCTTTGTCAAAAAAAATAATTCAAACAATTTGGAAAACTCGCAACGTTTGCAACGCAAAAAACAAACAAAAACTTTCAATTGATTTCATCATAAATTATTTTAATTTTCAAAGTTTTTTCCTATTTAGTGATAGAATACACACATGAAGTGTAGTAAGAGAATTTTTGAAAGTAGCTAGTTAGAATTGTAGAGTAATATAGTTTCTAAACTAAAAAAACTTAAAAAAATAAAAACTTCCTTGCCTAAAAAGCTTGGGATTAAACTGAAAAAAACTAAAATTTAAAATTAAATTAGAAGCAATTGAATAAAATCATGCAATTGTGCGTGAACTAAAAATCAAATCAAATTTAAAATTATTAAAAATTTAAAAATAATACTGAAGAAGTTGATTTAAATTTAATCCGAGCATTAAAAACAAGTTGTAAATTATAAAAAAAAATTTATAATTGTGTCAGAATTTTTGGATAACTGTTATAAATTTTATGACTATTATAAAATTTTTAACACACTTGAAAAATTTTCTTTAAAAAATTAAAAATTAAAAGATAAATCGTTGTTATTCCTAATTTAAATCATCTTCTTCCTAAATTAACCAAATAATAAAAATTTTTATTCCCTTTCACATTTAGCATTTGCACAGTAATATTTTAGAAATCCTATTGAAATGGTAAATTGTTGCTATTGATGTATTTTGTTTTTTTTTTCTATTTTTAAAACATAAAATTAATCCCCTTCACATGTTTGTCACTCCTTCTTAAAAATACCCACAATGAAATTGGGAAAAATAATATGGAAATTGCATGAATGGCACTCATAAAACCTCATCATGCTGTAATTGAAATTTATTCACAAAAAATCCAAAACAATTCGTCAAACTCGTAGAATTAAGAAGTTCGTTATCAATAAAACATGTTTCGCCTTTAGGATCGACAACAAGCTTTGGTACGCTTAATCAGATTCGCATTGAAAATGTCGCCGATTGGGATGCAATTGCAAAGAAATATCGTGCACTTGTTGGAATTGAAGGCGATGAATCAGGTTCTATGAAAGACGGATCTGAAGATGGCAAATCGAAGCAAGGTGAAGATGGAGCTATTGCTGCGCCTTTGGCAACACCGCCTGTAGCAGGAAACAGTGCAGCTGCAAACCTTGTGTAGCTTTCCATGATCATTCATCAAAAATGTCTTTATAAATTACTTTCAAATGTGCCAATTTTTACTTTTAATCAAATTGTTAAATTTCACTTGAACAATTTTTCTTATCATTTTCAAAGTTTAAATCTCGATGTAAAATTTTTATAATTTCTAAATTTTTCTACTTAAAATAAAATTGATCTTTGCCTTATTAAATAATAAAAAAAACTTTGTAGATAAAAAATAATCAAATTGTGAATGTAATTAAAATAAGTTTTAGTTAATTTTCTATTTCTCTAGTCCAAATTTTTGTCAATAGATGAAAAAATGAAAAATTTGATTTTGCACATAAACAAAATTTTTACTACCTAAAGGAAATCTTTTTGTAAAATCTCTTAAATTCTTTGCTAGTAAATTTGAAAATTTTCATTTTCTTTTGGAATTTTCAAAATGAAAGAAGTTAATAAAAATTGTCAGAAAACAGTTTGTGAAAATATTTTTTAAATGAACATTTTGAAGTGTTTTATTCATTCATTCATATTTAAATGAGATATTGAGGGAAAAACGTATGAACTTGCTTAATGAAATTAATATAAAGGAAACTCAAGTTTAGATACTTTTTGATGTTTTAAATACACTTACATAATTGAGTTTCCTTGATCAATTTGAATTTCTTAATTGGCAAGATTTTTTTTTTGCTGAATGTCTTCCTAGAATTTAATTTCCAGCAATAATTATAATTGATTATACTTATTTACTCTTTATATGATTTACTATTTGCAATAATAGATTGATAATAGAGGAAACAAATCATTTATTTATATCGTTTTAAAATGCTGATAAGAAAAGGAAAGAATTTGAACGTTTATTCGCATGCATGCATGCGAGCATTTTTAGCCAAGACATAATTTTTTCAAAAATTCTCAAAATCTTTTAAGTAAAATCCTCAAAGAAAAAAGTTTGACAATCACCGGAAAATGTAAAGAAATTCATTTTAAAATACTTAATAAGACTTTTGAAACCTTTGAAGTTAAACAAGTGTTAATAATTTTTTTCATTACTTCTTTCCTTATAAGGCTAATTCAACTTGTAAAGATTTTAATTTTATTAAATAAAAAACTTTGTTTTTTAATAACAAATAATAAATGTTTTCTAATAAAATAATAAAATATCTATTTTCAATTTATAATTAATAATTTTTTTTGACTACTATCAAAATACAGAATCAATTTCTATATTATTTTCTTTTATTATAACGAATAACAAAAAAGGTAAAATTAATGAATCAATTTAAAAACAATATTTTTATCTCTTCTTCTTTTCTTCTTTTTTTAAGCTTCATTTATCTTAGACTCACACTTGTTTAAAGAAGCGATTGAGCACAATGTGAAACCATGCCACTCCAACAAAGCAAAGAATAGTGGTCATTAATGGCCACAAAACATCGAGTAATTATTTAATTGATTAATCTGTTCCAATTAGTAGCACCACCAGCAGCAACAGACTTTTTTCTCTTCTTCTGCATTGAAAATACAAGGCAAATTAATGCCTCGAATTCCACTACTTAGCATATTTAAATTGTAAACGAGCTCAAATTTATTAAAAGCTGCTGCTCGCTGCTCACCACGCATTGTATTATAATGTTTGTGTGTAGTGTACGAATATCCCATTGTGTGTGAATATAAATTGACAAATTGATATACAAAACGACTTCTCGCTTTTAAGCACTTCATGAACTCCTTCTATTTTGACTTACAATTGATTGTGAACCATTAGAGTTGAATATTAAATTGACAAAGTCGCTCATTTTGTTGTTATATAACTTCATTGTTGCACAATTATAGAGAGCACTGAAGCTACAATGATATATGCATCGATAAACTGCTAAAATCATTTGCAATTTCCATAAAATTTACAAGGAAAGAAACAAACAAAAACATTCGTTACTTACCAATTAAATAATTAAATTTTTTCTTTCTCTTTCTTGCCGTTGCTTGTATGTATGTACTTGAATTTTAATGCTTCAAATAAGTGAATGTTCAGTGAGGAAATTAATACATGTATACATGTGTATAGAAGCGATACGTAATTATAAATTATTCTTTACAATGGAATAAAAATGTCGAAGGTTTCTTTAAAGAAGCAAACTCTTTAATTTCACACATTAATTTTGATTTTAAAATGAAAAATATTGAAAATTAATTCCCAATAACAACAAAGAGAGAATTCTATTGTATTTGATTTTTATCTTAGGTGATGTCTGCGTGTGAGCCGCTTCATTGTAATGCGCGTGATACCTTCTTCATATTAATTTCTATCTTTTCAATGGATGCACGAGGATAGTAAAAGCTAACAGAAGCAGAATAAAAAGAGATACCTGGCGTTCTTATTAATGAGACACAATTTGTCAATGTGCCATTATATTTCCTTCATTGGCCGATTTCTTTTTAAAAACTAAATGGAAATTTGTTGTTGTTGTTACCTTTATCATTCTCTCATTTTCATGGTGGCTCAAAGTCGATTTAATGCTCCTTAACGAATGTGATCATTCACTGTTGTTGTTGTTGCGGTTGGTAGAAAAATGTTTTTTTTTTCGTGTAATAAGAAGACTTGCTGGTGTTATAATAAAGTGGAATTAACATTTTTCAATTTAGAATATTTTAAAAAATTGTTATTGAAAATTGAATTTTTCGAATTAACGGTTTTTAAAATTTTAATTTAATAAAAATCGTTAAATTAATAATTATAAATTTCAAACTTCTAATAAACATTTAATTTTTTTTTCATATTTATGAAGTTTTATTTTAACAAATCTTAAAAACATTTTTTAATTCCAGACAATGTTTCAAATCGATTAAATCAAATATTTCAATGGTAAATAAAATTGATAATTATGAGCGACAATTTCAAGTGCCTTGCATACATTTTAAAAGTGTGTTGGTTTGTAATGAACAATAATAACATGTTTGTCTCCCTTTTTTTTAAGCGGTACTCTCTAAATATTTTTTTTGGTCAATGAGAACGAATTTACGATTCTAATCAATAAGCGATTGAAATTGAAGTTCATTAAAAGAGAAGAACTCAATTTTGAAAATTAGAGACTATTAGTTAATGAGTGGTTTCACATTATTCACATCTAATGGATTAAAACGGGGCCTCTTTGCCGATTGAACAGAGAGCAAGCGAGAAAGCAAAAACATCAATAAATTTTTGCGAAATGAAATGAAACTTCATAAATTATTTTCATTATATTCAATTCTTTATTCGCATCAAAAGTAAGAAAGGAAAAAATTTACTCCTTCTTTCAGTATTTCAATGCCATGCATAACCTGGCATGCACTTGATGCCTCTTTCGTGAGCATCAGCATTATTAAATGACGGTGTGTGTGCGAGCATCATCATCGAAGGTGGTTGTTGTGAGTCTATACATGAAGTAAAAATTTGCTTGCCTCTTGCCTGTGAGGTGTGAAGAGCAGGCGAAGGAAGAAAGAGAGAAAAAAGAGAATAAAGGGAGAAGCAAATCATCATAACATAAAAGCCATAACATAAGAGAAATTGCACCGCTCTATACTTATTTCAGCGATAATAGTCAGATCATCATTGAGAGACTTCTAATTAACTCAAATATACCGTTCACATACACAATTCATTCGCTCGCGTTTTTGCTCGCCTTCACTTGGCTTCTTCGCATTTTTTATGCCTCTTTTTCTTTTTGGTCACTTTCTGCTCAACTCAATCTGATGATGAATGCTTTCAGAGGAAGCTCAACAACAATTGAACATTTTTCTTAAAAAGATAGAGCAATTTTCTACACATTTTGATCTAATTTTGTGATTTACTGTTAGATCTTTTGATGTGGTTTTTTAGTAAATTAAACTTGGATATTGCGGTTTTTAGAAAGAATTTTTTAAGTTTTTTTGAACTTCAATTGAATTGGAATTAACGACGACAAATTAAATTTTAAATTGTTTTCAATTTTTTGATTTAAATTTAAAATTTTTAAAAGTTCGTTATTTTCAAATTCAAATTGTCGGTTTTTGAAAAATTTCTTGCAATTAATTAAAACTAAAATATTTTCATTCATTCAAGATGTTAAACTTCAATTGATATTTTTGCACGCGATAACAATAAAGACATCAATGCATAACTAAGTACCATTTTTTCAATACTAAATTTATTGCATTTTCATGTGATTCAAAAAGGAACATTTTTCATGCACGTTATTTTGTGATTTCATTTCTTCTTTTCTTGCTTAAAGCGACACGGTTCTTTTATATCTGCATTTCCTTTACGTTAAAACGAATTGCAAATGACTTAATTTTTTTACAATCTCAGTAACCTTTGAATTAGAAAATTTTCAATTTTCATTCATTTCTAAATTCGAAGTCAACGAGTTAACATCTCTTTTCTAAATTATCTGTGATTTTTTAACACAAAGTTAAAATGAGTTGTTGTAAACCAAATTGTGATTGTCCATTGCAGCCAAGAGAAATTGTAACTCATCAAATTTGTGGACCCGATGTTCCATATTGTGGACCAGCACTTTGTCCTCCAACTCAATATTTGGTAAAATTTTTAAAAAATCTCTATTCTTAGCAATCATTAATTTTAAATTATTTTTCTTGCAGTATTGGTGCACTCGTCCAATTATCACTTATACTAGCACTGATGACACTAAAAATACATGGACATTGAAGCAACGTACAGCTGGATGTAAGGACATCAATTGTCAAGAAATGTATGATAAAGATGGTCAACGATATTTTTAAACATTTTGTCAAACACTCAATAAAGAAATTTTGGCATTAAAATTATTTTTTTCTTCTTTATTTTCATCACAAATTTACAAATTAATTCATTGAACTGAAAAAAGAAAAAATCTATGCCGCCGATTGAATGTCATTAAAAAGTTGAAATTTTTTCGCTTGCTTACTCATATCTTTGTCATTATTTTGCACTTCACAAACTGCAATAAATTATTATTTACGTCAATTATCATAATTTGATGATGTTTTCCGATTTATGAAATGAAAAGTTATAAAAGATTTTTTGCTGGCTGTGGTGAAGAAAAAGGAACAAAGGAAAAGAGATGAAAAGAAATTGTGCGTTGCATCATTAATGAATTATTGATGCATTAATCATTTGGAATTCATGCAATTGTAGAGAGCTTTCCATGCAAGTCAAAGGAGCGAATACTTCAATCAAATTGTGCTTAAATATTTTTAAAAATTGATTTTTAGGAGAAATTTACAAGTTACTTTTTATAAATTTGAGATTGTTAGATTAAACTTTGAATTTTCCGGTAACGTTAAAGTTTAAAAAAAATCAATGAATTGAAAAAACTAAATGAACTTTGGACTCACGGGTACTTAGCAGACAGAATTTTTTTGAAATATTCATCAGAATTCTGATAAAAGTTCTGCAAAATTCTCATGAAAATTTTGAAAATATTCTGATAAAAATTCTGCTTAAAATTCTGATGAAATTTTCGGAAAAATTCTAATAAAAATTCTGCACAATTCTCATGAAAACTTAAAAATATTCTGGCAAAAATTCTGTTTAAAATTATGGTAAAAATTCTAATGAAATATTTGGAAAAATTCTGGTAACATTTTTTGGTGAAATTTTCGGAAAAATTCTGGTAAAAATTCTACAAAATTCTCATGAAAATTTTGAAAAAATTCTGATAAAATTCTGCTTAAAATCCAGACTAGGACACTCGAAGAAAGATCGCGAAAGATCTCAAAAGATTGCAAAAGATTGCAAAAGATCGCAAAAAATCGCATATTTTTGATTTGACAAAATTCGCATTTTTCGTTGAATTGAATGATCTAATGTATACAGAAAAGTCTTTTGCTATCCCTTATTATCCTTTTCTACTAGAATATTATAGTTTAAGGCTGTATTTTAGCTAAAATTGTAGATTTCTTTTTGTTTATGTTCGAAAATTTTTTTGAAAAATTTCGAAATTGTAAACAAAAAAATCAATCTGGAATTTTGTTGACTTTCTCTTAATTTATCAATTGATTCTTCGTCTAAACGTTTGATATAAGTGAAACATATGATAATAGATGCTAATCTATAGTGAGACGAGTAAGAAAATGTTTTAAAATGCCACAAATTTACAAAGATTGAAAGATTGTAAAAGATCGTAAAAGATCGCAAAAAATTGTAAAAATCGTTGAGTGTCCTTGCCTAGCTTAGAATTCTGGTTGAAATTATGGTAAAAATTATAACAAAATTATTTTGCAGAATTCTGATGGACTTAACAGAATATTTTTCAGAATTGTTCACCAGAATTCTGTTACATTTTTACGGAATTCTGATAAAATTAATCAGAATTTTTTTAAATTCTGGAGGATTATGAAAATATTTAAAAATTCTGTCAAATTTATCAGAATTTTGGCAAAAATTTTGTTTGCTAAGTGCCCCACATCCGAACTTTGATTTTAAACAACAGTGAAGAAATGCTCAAGTGAACTTGATGTTAAAATGAAATCAAGTTCAATCTCATACTAAGTCAAGCTTTAGTCAAGTTATTTGAAACTCAAGCTACATAAATCAAGTTATTGAAATGTCAAGTCAAGTTGATCTTTAAGAACAGAAAACTATCATTTATTATGAAGTTCAGAATTGTTTAAATTGAATATAACTTTTGTCAAATGATCTATTTTCTTGAGTGATTATAAATGATCACATTTAAGCATTAAAATTAACTAATTTTTTTCTTTATAAAAACCTTCCTAAATTTAATAAGAATTACAGTAAAGTTGATTCAAATTAAATATATTTTAAATGTCCACCCATTGACAATCTTTTTCTCATTCACACAATTCCGTCACTTTTTTTCTTTGCTGTCCGAGAAAAAATTTTCTCTCTTCTCTGTCGGTCTTTTATTATCATCATCTTTATTGTAAAATAATTTGCGCCGTTTTTTATCATCTCGCTATCATCGGCTGGCTGGTGGCTGGTGTTTGGTGTTGTTCACTCTTTACATACATTTGACTGGAGGTGGAGAGTCGAGTGGCATAAAAATTGAGTTGAGAATCATAAAAAAAACGAATGCGCGCTTAAAGGCAAAATTTTTTTTAACATACTCGTTTCTCTCTCATGTTCGCGTTCTTTCATCTCGTCTTTATGCTGCATCTCTTCGCACAGTCGCAATGTTAAGAGTGTTAAAGAAGTTGGCTTTTTGATGAGCTCCGTTGCACACTCAATTTGCGGTTTTATTTGTGGTGTATTCTTATTGTGTCGGCAAAATTTCAAAGAGAAGTTTTTTCTTTCGTCCTTTTCTTTTTTGCGATTCACAATCGAGGTGAAATTAAAGATTCACGCCCTCTTTTGATATCCTCTTAGATATATGTAATTATTGTTTTCTAATAAAAATGCAATTCAAAACCAAATGAACGAGATTTTCATCGCGAACTTCAATAGAAAACTTTTTATTTTTTTACTATTTTTCGCATTCAAACGATCAATTATACTTTTGATTTATTGACTTAATTCTCAATCTGATTTCTTCTTCTTTACTTTTGCCTATGAGCGCCGAAAGTTGCGCTTTTTTCTCGTCTTTGACCAGTTCACAAGGAGTTGTTAGTTTGGTTATTTTACACTCTAATAAACTAGGCCTCGAAGCAGCTGATTAGAAAATTTGTAATTCACGACGAGTCTGAGACTCACAATAGAGGCATAAATCTGCATACATTTTGTATAATTTTCAATTACTGCAGTTGTTTTCTTAGAAAATGAGTCTCATGTCGATGGTTAATGGCTCTAAATTGATTCTTTTGATGTTTGAAGTGTGTTGGCGATCGATTATGGTGATGGTAAAAAAATTTATTCTTGAAAATAATTATTTTGAAGCCATGGTGGTAAATCTATTTTTCAACAGCTCATGGTTGGCTGTAGATTGTTTCTGCTATTATTTTAAATTAGGGTTTGTAGTTGCACGTATATTTTACTTCATATTTTTGTCAAGTTTACTAGAGTTTTAAATAGGTTAAAGTTAAATGAATTTTAATCTTTTTTATGTTAGTCAACTAGACAAAAAATATGCGTGCAAGTTCCGAACCCTATTTTAAATTCTTCAAAATACCAAAGAATGTTTTAATTCTAGAAATTGTCTATCAAGATGAAAATTGATATTGTTGACTTTTTCTAAAAGAATTCCTTTTAATTTTGGAATATCAAAGAATTGTTAAACTAATAATAAATGTGTTCTAAATTCAATGAAATTCAAGAACTTTCAAACGCCAGTAATTAATTTCAATCTTTTATAAAAACTTTTTAAGCTCTTCACTTTTTTAAGAAAAAAAGAACAAAAAGCAAATTCAAAACATTAGAAAATCAGAGTAATTTGTTATTGGATTATACCTTGAAGAGATTAATATCAAAAGTATGGCATAATTTCATAAATATTTTTCAACTTCTGTCTTTCCTTTCTTAAAAATTCTCCTTTTTTACTTGCCGACATTCAAAACATTTTAACAAATAACACAACAATCAACAGCAACGTTTAATTTGTTTTTCTTTTTGATCGATAACAATAGAAATAAGTAAAAAATTTCATGTTTTCAACTTAAAAAGTTTATTTGCAAAATGATAAATTTTCTTAGAATTCAAACATAAAATTTTCAAGGTGTTCATCAAAAAAGAAAGAATGAAAAGGGCTAAATGATGATGAAGAAACAACAAGCTAACATCAGGCATTGTTGAAAATTTCAAGTCAACACAACTCTCAATTAAACATTAACATTTAAGTATGTGCTTATTACAGCTTCAAAATGAATTTCATCATTAATTCAACCTGAACAGTTTCCATTGGACGGATTGAATCGCGGACATCTCAGAGATAAAAAAGGAATGATGATAATTATTTTAGATGCATTTTTTCACCTGCCAACATGAATCAAACATTTGATCTTTTCCGCCAATTCTTATGGAGTCATTTATAAGTCGTTTTTAATTCGCTCGCCTCAACTCGTTATTAGAATTCGTCAGATAAATTAATTTTTAATTTTTATTCAACAATGGAAGTAAGCTTAAACTACTCAAGTTAATTTTCATTCCCATATTAAAAACACATAAATAATAATCATTTTTTTCTCTTTTTATGTTTATATTGTGCGCGCTTTGAAATGCACAACTTTTCCTGTTCGAGCATTGCATTATCAAATTTACTAATCTTTCGCGTTAAGTTTTCATGCCTTCTTAGACCTGCAAGCACTTTTGAAGTTGAACGAGGAATCTTCAGAAAAAAGTATAATATTGAAGTGCATTACAGTGTATAATTCTATTGAAATGAATTTATTATAAGATGATAATAGACTGTAATTTTGCATTGATCGAAAGGAGTGTTTTTTCACAAAGTTGAATAGGAAATGAAGCAATCGATTTTTAATGATAAACCTGATAATATTGTCGGATGTCTGAATTATATTGCATGTTAAATACATTTTTAGCTTAATTGAGAACATCAAGTGAAGTCTTTTATTAAGATATGAGTTAAAACTAATTTTAAAAAGACAGTAAACATTAAATTTTAAATTGACTTAATTTGAAGATTCAAGTACAAAGATATGAAACTTCAAGTGAATTTTAAATAGGGTTCGGACTTGATGCATGTAGTCAAGTACATGCGCATGTAATTTTGCAAGTTACATGCAAGTTAATTTACTTGAAAATGTCTCTGATTCATTCAAATTTAACAAATTTGTCAAATATTTGCCAAATTTATAGGAAAGTCAATGATTCTTAAGTTTACATAGTTTTGATCGAATTAAATTTAAATTAAATAAATTAGAGACATTTTCAATAAATAACTGCATGCAACTTGCAAAATTACATGCGCAGTACTTGACTACATGCATCAAGTGCCGAACCCTATTTTTAAACAGGGAATAATTTTTAAAATTTCGCGTTTTTGAGCAAAATTGCGAAATTTTTTCGTCAAAAATGTTGCGCGTGACACGAAAAAAGTTATGAGCAGCAAAAAGTAAATTTGAAAAACCGGTAATTAATCTTTTTCTGAAAAACTTAAATAAATGCAGAAAATTCAATATTCGTTACTATTTTAAGAAAATTTACTTTAATTATCATATTATTCAAGTTTCAAATTGATTGTCAATAATTCAAATCAATTTTTCTATTTTGATTGTTGTCTTTTTTGTTTACAACGACATTTTTTGTATCTTCATGACAAATTTTTAATACCCACCGATTGATTGATTTTTTCGTAATTGTTGGTTCCCTTGAATCTTCTTAATTTTTAATTCTAAGATAAAAGAACAATTTCATAATTGACCAGTCAATTTTTAATCAAAACAAAGAACTATTTAAATAATAAATGAAAATTGATCTGATAATAAAAATCTTAAATTCATCAAAATAAAAACAAGTGAATTGTTAAAAATAGAAAAGAAAAAAGCCAATTTCAATTTCAAATGATTGTCATAAGGTAGAAACATTGACCATTTTCATAAATTTCAACTGATTTAATAATCCAAACATATCATACAGTAGAAAATTATTATCTAAGGTATTTCTTTCTTTTCTACTTCTCAAATAAATCTTTTAATAAATCTTTTACTTTTCTTTCTTTTTTCTCATTGTATGTCTTATCTCCCAAAGCTCTCTCTTTCTCTCTCGATTTTCTTATATTTGCCATGAACGTCCATAATTCAATAATATGAAAGTTTTATGTATGCAAAGTACATATTCATATTAAATTTTCTATGACAAATGTCCTTTTTGGGTTGCTTTTTCTTCTTTCTACCGACTTATAATGCTTCTTATGACAATAATTTTCAAATGGAAAGTTTTTTACTGAAACTTCTCTAGTTTTCATCTGCCAACTTCAATTTTTTCTGTCCATTTTCTTATGCTATGTTAAGGTTTTATCTTACCTACATTCATATATGTTATATTGCATATACTACTGCTATTGCTGCTTCTCTAACATAATAAATAACAAGGGAAATTTCAAATTGAATCAGGACAGAACATCGCAAAGAAATTTTTGGAGAAGGAAGAAAAAACTTAAAAAAATCACATTTACGTTATTTTATTTCTGTTCTTTTTATTTAAAAAATGTCTTATTTTTTCTTCTTTTTCTCTTGTGCATAGTTATAAAAAATAAAAATATACAAAAATTGTAGATGAATTTTTTATTGTTCAAAAATAATAAAACTATTGCATTACAATTTATTTATTTACTAAATGAATTTTTATTACTGTACAAAAAGTTTATTTGTTATAAAATTTGATTTTTTTTATTTACAGTTTCTATTTGATTTAAAAAATACGTTAAATTTAATAAAATTTTTCCATAGAGTTTTGAATTGTGTTTTTACAAATTCCGCTTCATGTAAATTTAGGATTTAAAATTTAACGTATTTTTAAATTAAAGATACAAAAATACACAGCAATATAATTATAGAAACTACTGGTAAGGCTTTTCAAAAATTATTGATTTATAAAACCAGAATTTTTATTTATTTTAAAATCTTTTTCCTAAAGTTAATAAAATAAATAATACACTAACTAACAAGGATAACTTGAATACATAATTTGATTATAAGGTAATTTTAAAAGATGCTACTTTAACCTATATAAAAATGCTTCTGGAAACTTGTTCCAATTAAATTCAATTTCATGTCAATAAATAATTCTTCACCGTCGCCAACTAGCAATTTTCAAAGATTTTTTTTTGCAAAATGGAAGTAAACCATCTTGCTCTGCTCATCGATTGTATCCCCCAACGCTGTATATGTAATCTACAAAAATTGTATCAATAACAATAAAAAAATATGTCATATGTCAGCATGGGAGAGTTTTTCTCGTTATTAAGCAGAAAAAAAAAATTTTTGTCCTTCAAAACCACAATTTCGCATTATTGTGTGCAATAACAATATTCTCAACAAAAGTTCTAAGGGAGAAGATGAAGTTGAAATTTATGATTTTAATTTTCTCAACAACTGTAGGAAATTTGATAAAGAAAATTAAACTTGACTTGATTTAAACATATTCACAGTGATATCAAAAAAAATTTCTCTTATAAGAAATCTTTTCATTTACGGTGCGAATATTAAAGAAATTTTTGTTCTGTAACAATAAAAATTCAGCAACAGTAGCACATTGACTTGGATCATCATTATATATTTTTGTTAAATGCACACAGCAATAAACAATAAAAAATAAGACACAAATTGTTATTGAAGGAATTTATGGAAATTTTTATGGCTTTAAATGTGGTCACAAATATTATTTGATGAAAAAACTTTCTGCAACACAGCAAATATGCTATATAGAAAATGAGAAATAAAAATTCTTTTTAAAAGTCTAAAAAGGAAGTTTTTGAATTGATATAGTTTTTAAAGCTTAGAAATTGTTAGAAATTGAAATTCTTTTTAATCCAGTTTTCAGTCCTAAAAAATTATTTTAATTTTTAATTTTTTTAATTCAAATTTATTTGATACAGTTTTGGATCGCTTTTAATTTAAGAAAAATAGATAATTTTATTTTATTTCATATGCATATGCATGTAACTTGACAAAAAAATATAAGCATATCAAGTAAAAATATGCATTTACAAGTCAAAATAGGATTCTTGACTTAGGTGCTATGACTAATAATTTAATTTACTTGGACATTCCATATTTGACTTAATCAAAATTAACCAAATTTTGGGAAAGTCAATTTTCAAATGATATTTTGTGTTAACTATCAAGTGTTAAGTTTCTTGTAAGAAATTCAAATTAA
>CM031380.1:1824401-1924504 GCA_018290095.1 Polypedilum vanderplanki
ATTATGGTGATGGTTAAAAATTTTTTTTTTTTTTTTAAATAATTATTTTGAAGCCATGGTAGTAAATCTATTTTTCAACAGCTCATGGTTGGCTGTAGATTGTTTCTGCTATTATTTTAAATTAGGGTTTGTAGTTGCACGCATATTTTACTTCATATTTTGGTCAAGTTTACTAGAATTTTAAATAGGTTAAAGTTAAATGAATTTTAATCTTTTTTATGTTAGTCAACTAGACAAAAAATATGCGTGCAAGTTCCAAACCTTATTTTAAATTCTTCAGAATACCAAAGAATGTTTTAATTCTAGAAATTGTCTATCAAGATGAAAATTGATATTGTTGACTTTTTCTAAAAGAATTCCTTTTAACTTCGGAATATCAAAGAATTATTAAACTAATAATAAATGTGTTCTAAATTCAATGAAATTCAAGAACTTTCAAACGCCAGTAATTAATTTCAATCTTTTATAAAAACTTTTTTAAGCTCTTCACTTTTTTAAGAAAAAAAGAACAAAAAGCAAATTCAAAACATTAGAAAATCAGAGTAATTTGTTATTGGATTATACCTTGAAGAGATTAATATCAAAAGTATGGCATAATTTCATAAATATTTTTCAACTTCTGTCTTTCCTTTCTTAAAAATTCTCCTTTTTTTACTTGCCGACATTCAAAACATTTTAACAAATAACACAACAATCAACAGCAACGTTTAATTTGTTTTTCTTTTTTGATCGATAACAATAGAAATAAGTAAAAAATTTCATGTTTTCAACTTAAAAAGTTTATTTGCAAAATGATAAATTTTCTTAGAATTCAAACATAAAATTTTCAAGGTGTTCATCAAAAAAAGAAAGAATGAAAAGGGCTAAATGATGATGAGGAAACAACAAGCTAACATCAGGCATTGTTGAAAATTTCAAGTCAACACAACTCTCAATTAACAATTAACATTTAAGTATGTGCTTATTACAGCTTCAAAATGAATTTCATCATTAATTCAACCTGAACAGTTTCCATTGGACGGATTGAATCGCGGACATCTCAGAGATAAAAAAGGAATGATGATAATTATTTTTAGATGCATTTTTTCACCTGCCAACATGAATCAAACATTTGATCTTTTCCGCCAATTCTTATGGAGTCATTTATAAGTCGTTTTTTAATTCGCTCGCCTCAACTCGTTATTAGAATTCGTCAGATAAATTAATTTTTAATTTTTATTCAACAATGGAAGTAAGCTTAAACTACTCAAGTTAATTTTCATTCCCATATTAAAAACACATAAATAATAATCATTTTTTTCTCTTTTTATGTTTTATATTGTGCGCGCTTTGAAATGCACAACTTTTCCTGTTCGAGCATTGCATTATCAAATTTACTAATCTTTCGCGTTAATGTTTCATGCCTTCTTAGACCTGCAAGCACTTATGAAGTTGAACGAGGAATCTTCAGAAAAAAGTATAATATTGAAGTGCATTACAGTGTATAATTCTATTGAAATGAATTTATTATAAGATGATAATAGACTGTAATTTTGCATTGATCGAAAGGAGTGTTTTTTCACAAAGTTGAATAGGAAATGAAGCAATCGACTTTTTAATGATAAACCTGATAATATTGTCGGATGTCTGAATTATATTGCATGTTAAATATATTTTTAGTTTAATTGAGAACATCAAGTGAAGTCTTTTATTAAGATATTGAGTTAAAAAATATTTTAAAAAGAGAGTAAACATTAAAATTTTAAATTGACTAAATTTGAAGATTCAAGTACAAAGATATGAAACTTCAACTTGAATTTTAAACAGGGAAATAATTTTTAAAATTCGCGTTTTTGAGCAAAATTGCGAAATTTTTTCGTCAAAAATGTTGCGCGTGACACGAAAAAAGTGTTGAGCAGCAAAAAGTAAATTTTGAAAAACCGGTAATTAATCTTTTTCTGAAAAACTTAAATAAATGCAGAAAATTCAATATTCGTTACTATTTTTAAGAAAATTTACTTTAATTATCATATTATTCAAGTTTCAAATTGATTTGTCAATAATTCAAATCAATTTTTCTATTTTTGATTGTTGTCTTTTTTGTTTACACGACATTTTTTGTATCTCATGACAAATTTTTAATACCCACCGATTGATTGATTTTTTCGTAATTGTTGGTTCCCTTTGAATCTTCTTAATATTTTAATTCTAAGATAAAAGAACAATTTCATAAATTGACCAGTCAATTTTTAATCAAAACAAAGAACTATTTAAATAATAAATGAAAATTGATCTGATAATAAAAATCTTAAATTCATCAAAATAAAAACAAGTGAATTGTTAAAAATAGAAAAAGAAAAGCCAATTTCAATTTCAAATGATTGTCATAAGGTAGAAACATTGACCATTTTCATAAATTTCAACTGATTTAATAATCCAAACATATCATACAGTAGAAAATTATTATCTAAGGTATTTCTTTCTTTTCTACTTCTCAAATAAATCTTTTAATAAATCTTTTACTTTTCTTTCTTTTTTCTCATTGTATGTCTTATCTCCCAAAGCTCTCTCTTTCTCTCTCGATTTTCTTATATTTGCATGAACGTCCATAATTCAATAATATGAAAGTTTTATGTATGCAAAGTACATATTCATATTAAATTTTCTATGACAAATGTCCTTTTCGGGTTGGCTTTTTCTCTTTCTACCGACTTATAATGCTTCTTATGACAATAATTTTCAAATGGAAATTTTTTTACTGAAACTTCTCTAGTTTTCATCTGCCAACTTCAATTTTTTCTGTCCATTTTCTTATGCTATGTTAAGGTTTTATCTTACCTACATTCATATATGTTATATTGCATATACTACTGCTATTGCTGCTTCTCTAACATAATAATAACAAGGGAAATTTCAAATTGAATCGGACAGAACATCGCAAAGAAATTTTTGGAGAAGGAAGAAAAAACTTAAAATAAATCACATTTACGTTTATTTTATTTCTGTTCTTTTTATTAAAAAATGTCTCTTATTTTTCTTCTTTTTCTCGTTGTGCATAGTTATAAAAATAAAAATATACAAAAATTGTAGATGAATTTTTTTATTGTTCAAAAATAATAAAACTATTGCATTACAATTTATTTATTTACTAAATGAAATTTTTTATTACTGTACAAAAAGTTTATTTGTTATAAAATTTTGATTTTTTTTTATTTACAGTTTCTATTTGATTTAAAAAATACGTTAAATTTAATAAAATTTTTCCATAGAGTTTTTGAATTGTTTTTACAAATTCCGCTTTCATGTAAATTAGGATTTAAAATTTAACGTATTTTTAAATTAAAGATACAAAAATACACAGCAATATAAATTATAGAAACTACTGGTAAGGCTTTTCAAATTATTGATTTATAAAACCAGAATTTTTATTTATTTTAAAATCTTTTTCCTAAAGTTAATAAAATAAATAATTACACTAACTAACAAGGATAACTTAAATACATAATTTGATTATAGGTAATTTTAAAAGATGATACTTTAACCTATATAAAAATGCTTCTGGAAACTTGTTCCAATTAAATTCAATTTCATGTCAATAAATAATTCTTCACCGTCGCCAACTAGCAATTTTCAAAGAATTTTTTTTGCAAAATGGAAGTAAACCATCTGCTCTGCTCATCGATTGTATCCTCAACGCTGTATATGTAATCTACAAAAATTGTATCAATAACAATAAAAAAATATGTCATATGTCAGCATGGGGAGAGTTTTTCTCGTTATTAAGCAGAAAAAAAATTTTTGTCCTTCAAAACCACAATTTCGCATTATTGTGTGCAATAACAATATTCTCAACAAAAGTTTCTAAGGGAGAAGATGAAGTTGAAATTATGATTTTAATTTTCTCAACAACTGTAGGAAATTTGATAAAGAAAATTAAACTTGACTTGATTTAAACATATTCACAGTGATATCAAAAAAAATTTTCTCTTATAAGAAATCTTTTCATTTACGGTGCGAATATTAAAGAAATTTTTGTTCTGTAACAATAAAAATTCAGCAACAGTAGCACATTGACTTGGATCATCATTATATATTTTTGTAAGAAATGCCACAGCAATAACAATAAGAAATAAGACACAAAATTGTTATTGAAAAGGAATTTATGGAAATTTTTATGGCTCTAAATGTGGTCACAAATATTATTTGATGAAAAAACTTTCTGCAACACAGCAAATATGCTATATAGAAAATGAGAAATAAAAATTCTTTTTAAAATGTCTAAAAAGGAAGTTTTTGAATTGATAAAGTTTTTAATGCTTAGAAATTGGTAGAATATTGAAATTTCTTTTAATCCAGTTTTCAGTCCTAAAAAATTAATTTTAATTTTAATTTTTCTATTCAAATTTTATTTGATACAGTTTGGATCCTTTAATTTAAGAAAATAGATAATTTTATTTATTTCATATGCATATGCATGTAACTTGACAAAAAAATATAAGCATATCAAGTAAAATATGCATACAAGTCAAAATAGGATTCTTGACTAGGTTGCTTGACTAATAATTTATTTACTTGACATTCATAATTTGACTTAATCAAAATAACAAATTTTGAAAGTCAATTTCAAATGATAATTTTGTGTTAACTATCAAGTGTTAAGTTTCCTTGTAGATTCAAATTAAATATTTAAATAGCTTATAATCCTCAAATTTTCCACTTTAAAAATGATTTCCAAAAATTTAACTATTTTTAAAGATTTTAAAGCAATAAAATTCCACTTAAATAAAGAATCCTTTATTAATATTCAATAACATTTAACAAATATTTTGAAAAATAACATTGATTATTTACACAAACTTAACTGATCTCATGTCAAATAAGATTTTATCTATTTTTCTACACATTTTATCCCTTATCCTATTCAAAATATTGACTTTGAGCCTATTACTAAACATAAATACACAACACACTCAATAGAAAGATTAAAAGAAAAGGAATTTATGACTTTTTAATTCAAAGGACTAGAAAAAGAAATGCAAGTCTCCCGCTGCGTAAAAGGAAGAATAATTGCTATGTTTTGTGTGGTAAAAGATTTTTTAAAATTTGTTGACAGGTGAATATAAAAGGATTTTATTTAGAAAGAAATTCTCAGAATTTTTTAGCTGATCAAAGTTTTATTCAATTTCCATAGAATCAATTTTCATTTCTCTTACTCGTCTGCCAAATTTCAATTCAAACAGTTGTGTTCCCATGTGAATCATTCATGATTAAGTAAGCACATAAGTAAATGATTCACGTAGAAATGGTTAAATCTCTCAATAACAACAACAATAGCAATTTTATCATCTTCTTTTTCATCTTATGAGCAATTTTTTCTTCAATTTTATTCGAATACAATGAAGAAAGAAAAGCAAAGAGAATGTTGAGTCTCAGGTGTAATGAAAAGTAAGGAATTTCTTTTACAGTCAAGCTGAAACCTAATGTTGCGGATTTATTCCTTCTTTATTTTTTTCTCTCCTTTATTATTACTCCATCAAGTGAATGAAAGTGGAAAGGGAGAGAAAAAATGGCAGTCAAAATGGGTGAAATTCTGCTGAGGATAATGAAAATTGTTTGTATAAATAAAATGGGCAGAGAGGATGAAATGAGAATAAACTTTGCTAAATTATTGGACACTTCTGATTACTTCTTTCTTTTATACTTTTTTTTCTTCTCCCTCGTATCATTTTAGATAATCCGCCATAATACACTTATCTTTCTCTCCCTGCTCACTTTTTTTTCATTTTGCCAGAAACATAATCAACTTAGTGCGGCAATCTTTTTTCTACAAATTTACACAACCACAGGATAATAATAATGCTTAAATAATGTTCCTTTCTTTCTTCATTTTTATTCTTACTTTTAAGAAATCAAATTTTAGAATTTCTCACGTTTTTTTGTAGAATTTTATTTGTAACGTGTTTTTATAAATTTTACTAACAAACAAAGAATTTTTAGCGCATTTATTGCAAAACCAGTGACCAAGTACCCGTGTTGCAGATCGGTGTACTTAAGCGCATTTTTGGTGCTTAGATCAGAGTTTATAACAAGTTACAGAAATATAAGATGAATTTGTAAACAGATTCATGCGATAGGATAAACTGTTTAAAGTAAATTTCAAATTTACAGGAAATTTCATTTGTAAGATTTTCATAGTTTCGAATGATATAATTGAAATTTAAGTTGTAGCGAATAGCAGTCAATTAAGGATTCATCAGTTATTTCTTGTTTTGTTTAAATTTTCATATACAAATATAATTTATGAAAACTCGAGTAATGTAATTGCTGCTAATAATTGTCTATTATAAATTTTGTTGATCTGTTAATAACGGTCAAATTCAAAATATGCGAAATTGGCTACGCGCAGATGAAAAATTTTTTGATTGCAGTCAACTTCGCGAAAAAAATTTTGTTTACAAATTTTCAAAATGAAAAAGTAATTCGCAATTCCCAAGTTATATGACTAGTGACAAAAATATAAATAAGCGTCGCCGCACTAACTTTTTAGCACAAATCTAATGCAAAAAACCGCAAGTCGCTAGCTATTGTAGTTTTCGAGATCTCAGAGGGACAGCCAGCCAGCCAGCCAAAGTGAATGTATAAGCTGCATTGTTGTTCCAAAAATGCGCTAAAAATTGACATGTCGCCAGAAAATAACACAAAAAGTATGTGAAATTTCATTACCAAATATACTGATCTGTTAGGCAAAAAATGCGCTCTAATCGTCCGACCATCCAAGACGTCGAGATTGAAATATTTTTTATTTACAAATACATATACATATTTGTTCATGTAAAATAAATCATTCTAAAATTGTTTACTTTATAAAGAGCTTGCAGTTTAGAACAATTGTTTTCGATAAATAGTATTCTTTTAATAAAACAAGTAAATTTAATTATATTATAACTGAAAAAGTATTTTAAAAGCAATACTATGTTCTAACAGCAAAATATAGTCTTAAAAAAATTAAAGATTTTACTGCATTTTTCTTTAAATGAAAGGCGTACATTTCAAGTTTTCTTTTTACTCAAAAGGTGTGAACTATATCAAAAAATCCATCAAATTATTAAAAAGAAGTATCAAATTTTCAATGGTTATTCTGTTTTCGTTATAAAAAGTTCTCACCCCTTGCTTTTTCTAATATAAAACATAAATCAATTAAATCTCAATTATAAATTTGTAGAATTACTTTCATAATACGCCATTTCTTATAAAAAATATATATTTCATTTTCTAATATTTATCCACAAAAAAAAGTTTTAAAATAAACCTCAACAAAACAAAAGATTATCCTTACGAGAAAAAATCTCAATTCACCTGGAAAATTTCTCTCTCTTTTTTTCCGCATTAAGCCACAATTTAACAAGAAAAGTTTTTTCTTTGCTATTTAGTAGGGATGAAAAAAGTTTTTGATCCTGAAAGAAACAAAAAATAAGGAAAGAAATTGTGTCGGATTAAGAAGTTTTGATGATAATTTAATTAGCGGTACATTGAGTAATTAATTTTCATTTTTATGAAAAAAAAATTTTAGGAGAATTCTGATATTCTAAAAAAGTTAAATTTTTTTTCAAGGTTTGAAAATTTTTAACCATGATAAAAATCGATGATAAAAATTTATGATCAACTTTTGGATTAAAATTTAAATTTAAGATTAAAAATTTACCATTTGTTTAAAGGAAAGTTTAAAATTTTAATCTAGGTTTGAAAAAATGAATTGAGATAAGAATAAAAAAAAAGTTTTGATGTTTTCTAATACCAAGGTTTTTTTTTAAAATATTATTTTTTTTCTGCTATGAAAAGAGACAAAAATTTTTTGTGAACCACAGAAGATATTGCCTGAACTAAATTGCATTCGAACAATAAAAATTTAATTATTGTCGTGAGTCCATTTGTGGTTTTTCGTTCAACAATAAAAGTCCAAAAAATGTGATTCTTTCAATTTTCATCCAACTGACATATTCTGAGAAATGTTTTACTCATAATGATCTGTAGCAAATGCAAGTAACATTTGGTTTATATCATTTCAAAATTTGTTAATGAGGCCTCCTTTATGCGTGTATTTTGAGTATAACAGAAGGTGATTAATAATGACTGTTAATCCTTTTTTCCAAGCTAGATTAAATAGCAATTTTCTCTCCATAATCTTCTTTCGCTTATTCACACAATCAACCTGAGCGTGTTAAAATTAATATTAATTAATTGTTAAGCGCTTCCTTCGCTGTTCTTTCATTTCATCTAGCGACTCTAATCGCATGCGTGCAAGTGATACTAATTCTCACATTTGTGCATTATGAGCTTTAATTTTTAATTGATTTCATTCTTAACAAGTCTTAAGAAGAATTTTTTAAAAAAAATGTTTCATGTCTCGTGCTGTTTTAAGCAGACTGCTCTAAGAAAAAAAATTGTAACCACAGATCATTAAATGAGTTAATGAATTCGTTATTGTGGTTTGCAAAATATGAAAAGAATTTTTTTTCTGGACGTTAGGCATAAGGCGAAATTTCAGTGGTCATCAGTAATGAAAATGTTTTAAAATTAACCTCAAAAAATTTCATTTCAGAGACTAATTGGAATATTGAAAGGATGTGTGAAAAAACATAGAAAATATCAAATTACAAAAAAAATTCTGTCTTTCTTTAAGAAGAGCATGAAAAATTATAGGACACTTAAGTAAAAAGGAACAAAAATTTTTGAGACCACACAAAAGTGTCACTTGCATCAACTCTCTACATCTGTTTCCACACGCATCTTTCTGAATACACGTCTTGTCAAGAATGATAATCGATACGGAAGAGATCAAAAAATTTCTTGATTTGTGAGACCCATGTCGACTTAGGTGTTGAACAATTATAGATATAGGAAATTTGTGTCAAAATTGTGTTATAGACAATTAGTTACAGAGGTTGATTAGATATTGGCTACTTTCCTCAGAAAGTAGAACTCAGGATGATGTTATAAAAGAAATTTGAGAGGAAGAAAATTAACAAAATTTCATTTGTACATTTTCGCCATTTGTAAACAAAATATTTTTGAAAATGTATGAAAATTCATGGTAACTGGAAAAATTTCATGCTTTACATTAGATTGTAGTCCATTGTATGACGGTTCGAATGGTATATAAATCATTTTGAATGGTTAAGTATTTTTCGAGTTATGAGCATTTTAGTAGAAGTCGGGATATTTTTAGTCTAATTTTTGATCACTCATAACTTTTCAATCACAAAAGATAATTTGATTCTGTTTACAGTTTCTTAAAGTGCTTAAAAGAAACTTAATTTAGAATGCATAAGATAATTTTCGTCAATGGAAAACTTTTGAGAAAATCGCCAATGAAATCTTCAGCCAAAAAAAATCATAATTTTTGTCAATTTTTGGAATGAAATTAAAAATTGAAGTCGGTATTTTATCCAAGTCAAATTACTTTTAAAAACTGCTATTAAAAATATACTTTAAGACACTTTTCACCGTTTGTCAGAATGTTCGTAGTTTTTGAGAACAAAGCAGCCAAAGTTGGTATACAAAAAACGGCCAAATTCGAGGAAAGTAGCCAATATTAGGAATGCATTAGATTTTCAAATTACGTTAGATTTACGTAAACGTTTTCTATGGTTACGTATACGTAAATTCATTATGTCTGATGTTACGTATGAATAAGAGAATAATTTACGTATACGTAAAACTACATATACGTACAAATAACTTCATCACATCTCACGACGTTGTCTTAAGTTTCTTAAGTAAGCGTATACGTAAAATTTATTCTGAGTTACGTTCACATAAAAAAACATTAATTTTATTTGAAGCTTCAATTTTAGTAAAAGAAATTAAAAAATAATTTATCATATAATTTTTAGTAACTCTATAGCTCACTGGTTTTATTTTATATTCAGCACTTGTTAAAAAAATATTATCTGTCCATTAGCAATCACAGCCAAGTGAAGGCGTCACTGTTACCATGTGTCGCCGTTCGCTTTCGTGTAACACAAATAAAATATCAACAGTTCTAGCTGATTCTATCATTTCACTCCACCATACTGAATTAATTGCTGTCATGAGTAAAAAATTTCATTTAATTGAATGTGGATATGGCGATGTATTAAAATTATTATTATCATTATATGATTATTGCTTCTGCTGTTGCTACTGCGTATGAAATGTTGAAATTATTTCATATTTATTTGACATTGAGATTGTTATCGCATACATAACACAACATACATGTCCCACCTTGTGAGTCTTATAATCGAATCGATATTTTAACGTAATTTTCAACTGACTTTTCAACAAGCATCTCACTCATTGAATGTGTATTGTGTGTCGTGATTGTAATCGCAGAAAAATGGAAATTGCATGTAATTAAATGATAACAAAAGGGAATTATTTTTTAACATGAAAAATTGCTCATTTATTTGTGAGAGATTGAAAAATTAAAAAATATGAAGTTTTTACTAATTTCATTTTTGAGGCGAGTAAATTAAAAATGACAAAATCTGATGTGATTTTTTATTGTGATTATAGTTTAAACACATAAAAATGTTTGCTTTAGTTCTTAAATATTTATGAAATTTTTTTGAAATTTTTTATATATTTTAAATTAAATTAAGGATTATAATTTTAATCTTAAGATTTATTTTATTAAGTGGGATAATTTTTCATGATATAGAATTAAATGTGACTCGTCAAAAAATTACTTAAAATCGTTTTATTTAAGTCAAGATTAAAATAGTAGTAAAAATTTTAAATAAAGTTAACCTTTTAATCCAGCTTTAAAATTGAGATTTAATCTAGTATAAAATAAAGCTGAGCATTTTAAGCTAAGATTAAAAAATAAAATTATTTTCCCTGTAATTTTCTTATTTAATTCAAAAAAGCAATTAAAAGTAACCTTTTTGTAAAAGAAAACTTCTTTAACTTTGAAACTGCCCACCATTACAATGCCATTAAAATCATGCAATCAAAAAAATTTTCAACTCGTCTGAAAATAAATTAAATAAAAGCAAGCAATGGGTGGCATGCATGTGAAACTGTCATCCTGTAAATTTCACCAAATTACTTGTGAGACACAAAAAATGAAAATATAAAAAAGTAAAATAAATGAATTTGATTGTTACTCATAATTTGAGACATAAAATAAGCAAAAAGGCAGCAAATGAATGAACATAATGCTGCTATAAATTATCATATTGACATGCAATATCAATATTAAGCAAATATACATCAGCAATTTAACAGCACAAAAAACTCATGCCCACACACATGTGCATGCAATGAAAGCAAACTTAATGACTTGAAACAATTTTTTACTCATAAAATTGATAACTTGCCGAGCATTTTCGACACACACAAAAAAATTGAGAATTTTTCTTGCAGTCAGTCATTCAGTGAGAGGATGTAATTAGTTTTATTTCTTGAATGAAAGGAAGACGAGTTACTGCTCACTTTTTTATGATTTTTTTGTTAATCTGGGTTGAAAATGTGAGAAAATAATTTTGTAGTGATGATTTGGGTTTAAAAGTAAAGTAAACTGATTTTGCTTGCTATCAAAGAATTTTCTGTATGTTTTTGGTAACCATGTGAAGTTTTAAAAAATTCTGTAAAAAGTTTTTGCGTTGTCAAATTTTACTTACGTATAAGATACGTCAAATATAAACTAACGTAAAAAAAGTCAATAAAAATCTTTCCCTAAACTACTCTAATATGCATTTAAGTAAGTCCAGTTAGAATAAGCAATAAAGATGATGATGAGTGGGAAAATTACCGGAAAAAATTACTTTTAGGGTGATTTTTTTGTTCGAACCCCTCAAAAAAAGTTGAAACGCAGTTTGACAGTGCAATAGTGATAAATTATTGCAATCGATACTTGTAACCATGAAATAAATTGAAATTAATCACTGTGTAGAACATTATTTGATTGAATTTATATGAGTGTCTTGGGACGAAGGGAGAAAAATAAAAAATTCCAAATAATTTTTCATTCATGCGCGACAAAAAATGAGGCTTTGCTAATTAGAAGGCGTCTCACTTTGTATGAACATTTCTTCGCATGAAATGCTGTGAAAAATTACTCAAGTTCACATTTCAGCATCGAATTTCTTCTTCACTTGAGAGTTTATTTTAAATTCTATGCTATTTTTTGAGGAATGTTTTTGATGAAATTCTTTTTTATGCTTGTGTGATTTTTAGGACCACACATTTAAAAAATTCTTTCTTTTATGATCAAAAGATTCTTTTTACAAAAATTTAATTAAAACACAAAAATATTTGATTAAAAAGTTGGAATTTTTTAGAATTACTTTTGTTATTTAAATGATTTTTGATTCTGAAGTTTTATTAATTCAAGTAAAAGTTTCAGAGAAGTTAAATGTCAAGATATTTAAAAATAATTCAAATTTGATTTAAATGTCAAGTCAACTTGATAATTATTACTTGACTTCAACTTGACTTTTATCAAAATTTTTTTAACCTTTTTAGTTAACGAGTTGTTTTGAAATCTTCAATTCTATCAAAATATAGAAACCTAATTTTCAACTATTCTAAAAATAGCTTTTTAATTTTCTATAAGTCAATTTGATTAAAATTAAATCATTCAAGTTCTCACCCTATAGTTAAAAAGTTTTTATTAACCAAAACTAATCAAATAAGTTCCGAAAATAAATTTTATTTTTGGTGATATAAATTCAAAAATTTTTCCCATGAAGTTTTATTTCTACATTTAACTTTCTTTACAAATGTCATCAACAGAAAACAACTTTATTTTTCAAACATCCGTTTTGTGTATTGCGACAAAGTGTAGAAAATCAAAGAATTGTTACAAATTAACATAAGAACACATGTATTAAACAAATCTCCAGTAGTAAGCAAGTGAAAGAGAAAATGTGCAATAATGAAGTCAGTCAGTCGCAAGTGCAGCAAAAAAGAGAAAGGAAGACGGGAAGAATGAAATATATAGCTGTTAATGTTGCATATGATTTATTTGATGGCATTTATGACTTTTTCTCTTTCTCTCTTATACAGTGTCATTATGTTTGACAGTGAAAAGTTCCGCTGCTGCTGTTTATAGAAAATATCTACACTGCATGATTACTGAATCATTAAAGCTGTAGAATGCGGTGAGATTTTATTGCAATTAAGATTCATGTAATAAATTTACATCATTTTTCAATCAAAAATTTTAAAAAATCATTTATCATGAACAAAAAAATAATTGAAATTATTGAAACTCTAAATTGACTTCACATGTCCATCATTTATCATCAATTTCATTAAACAAACATTTATAAAAAAATTCTAATCCAACTCACGTGTGCTCTTTCAATGAAATCACAAAATTAATTACCCCAAGTCACTGAAATTGTGGAATTCTTAAGGTAAAAAAACAGTAGCAACAAACTCTAAAAATGTGTGAGAGAATGGATAAAAGAATGAACAATTGGCAGCAAGGTATTAACAGTGAAAACAGTTTGAGATTTATAAAAAAAGAATGAGAAAAGAAAAATTTCAATGTTTATGAAGTCACTGACATGGACATCAACATAGAAAAGAAAAGAAAGACAAGCAGTAGCATTTTACCACAAAAAATTATTTTCAATCATTTATTCATATTTCATTTTTTATTGATTAATGATCTTTGAGGATGAAACACATTCTTTAAATTTTGTCCTCAGTTATTTTACAAGGAGTGTAAAGACTTTTTAAAATACACGCATTTCAAAAACAAAATAAATTTTAGTACGTCCATTCAATTTGAATATTGCAATTTGAAACATGCGAAATGGTCATAGAATTTAATTTTATATAGATAAATGTTATAGCCATTACTTTTAGGATTATGACTAGAAATAATTTTAAATAAGTAGAAATAATAATGAAAATAAAAGAATAAGGCTTCGTATTTAAAATTTAAAAATAAACTGATAATATGAATGTTTTCAAACGAATATCTGTTTTGAATTTATTAAATTTTCATATTTCATAAATTAGAAACCATTTTAGGACCACTTCAATTGCAAAGCATTTTTAAATTCATGTCCATTATTAGAACGAACCCAATTGTAATTATAAGTTGAATTTTTTACCAAATATTCCACAGTTGTATTGTCAAATTTCTCTTTCAATTGAAATTCATCAACATAATAAATTCTAGATGAATTTTGTGGTGAAATTTGAATTCTTCCAATGCTCTAATCACAACCGTTTTCACAATTTGTTAAACTTCTACCAATGTATGAAATTATGTCATCTTTATAAATTCCAACTGAAAATCCATCGATTGAAGGTGAATTTTCTAAATTGTACTTTTTCAATTGTTGACCTAAATTTAAAGATTTTAAATTTATCAAAGAAAAATGTACAAAATTTTTTGATTAAAATTTTTTAAAATCATAATTGATTACAAAGTCAAAAATGTATACTTACTACATTGATATTTTGACCATAGATCACAAACTAAAACATCATAATTAGTCAAGACATCAGTGCTGTCTTTATCACTAGGAAAGTATGCACGTGTGTCAAGAACATAGCCAATTTTAGTTTGTCCATTAATTTTAGCTCTTGCAATTGGAAACATAAAAGAACCTCCAGCATAAATAAATACATTATTAGGAAGTATGTCACCATTTGAATCAATCCAATAATAAGAATTATTTGGATTATCAGCCAAATATAACGTTTGTTTTTTTATTAAAATTTTCTTTCCTGCATCGAGTATGTAAAGACCACTTTCATTGACTGTTTGAATTCGACCAGGTAGAACAAAGTTTGAAATATTTCTTTTACCAACATAAGCAATGTTTCCACAATTATATTCTACTGCTGCTATCCCAAATTTCTCAGGTTCATTATCATTGTTGATGACTGTTTAAGAATAATTTTAAAAAAATGATTAAAGAAAATTTATTGTGTATTTAAAAGCTCAAATCTAAATAAATAAATTTAATTTAGTGCATTATTAAAAATTTCTTAGCTTAACTTTTTGAATTTGAATTTTCAAACAAAGATTTTAACTTACTACAACCAGTTTCAGGAATAGAACTAGAAAAAATTGGTGTTGGCAATTCAATTTTTTTCTCATTTGCTTTTCTACTTCTACATGTCAAAACTTTATAACAACTTTTTGTAAGTCTCGTAATTTCATTTAAATCAACAAAAGACATAGTTCCAATAGCAGGAACAACTGCACCTATTATGACCGAACTATTTTTTTACTCTTCCAAAATATATTGGACTTCCAATATTTAATCCAATGTCGACTGCGAAAGGAACAATTTCAGCGTTTTGCGATTCTTCCCATTTATATTTGTGATATCTTCTGTTCTTATAAAAATAATAAATTTTTGAAGAATTATTGACAATAATTCCTTGAAAATATTGATTGTAATAAATGCCAGGTGGATTAAGATGAACTCTTCCAGGAACCATTACAATGTGGACATCGACAATTCCAATATAAGCATCTTTTCCTTCTTCATATTCACCTGCATAAAAGCCATATTCAGTTGGTTCATCATCGAGGTAATATTGATAAAATTTATTTTGACATGGATAAATATATTTTCTTTCTCTACTGCGACTACGACTGCAACTTGAAATTATTGCAAAATAGTAGAAAAATGTCAAAATTAAAAGAAGAACTTTCATGGTTGAAATTTCAAATTAAACTAGTGAGATGAACATTTTTGAAAGAACTGTTTTGATAAAAGATGAAATACTGTCAAATAAATATTTTTTAATACAAACCAAAAAACTGATCAAATAAATAAAATGTGTGTTGTTAACAATGCTAGGAAAGTATTATGATAGTGATAATTTTTTATCAATTAGTAGTCACAATTTTGAAAATAATAGTTAATAAAATATTAATGTTATACAATTGGAAATCAATCAGAACTATTAACCAAACAATCATTTTCCTAGTCTTAATTTGCCAACTGAAATTAAAACGGAATAAAGAAATATTTAAATTTTTAATAAATTCATTTTTATTCATTTCTCATCAATGAACATTATCGAAAATGCTTTTGTATTTTTCAAACTTACACACAATTTGCTTTTATTTTAATTTCTACTTTTTTTACACATTGAGTGCTTTTTATTATTGAAAATTTCACTCGTTAACGTTTTATCTTGAAAAAATTTTTGTTATGTTAAAATGAATAAAATAAATAATTTGATTTGAATTGTTTGAAATTTTCATCGATTTTTCACCTTTTTGAAATTAGCATAAATTTTTCCGTTGATTTTATTTAAAAATAATAAATTCGTAGAATTTTCTATAGATCTATGAAATAAATCGCCATTGATTAAAATAATTTTAAATAAGTTTATTAAATTTATAAGATTTAATTTTAATCAAGAGACTAAATGTGGATTTATTAATCATTGAATTAACAATGCTATTCGTAAAGACATTTATGATAAAAACTATGATAAGAACCCGTACTGAAATATTATCGATTTATTTAAAACGAAATTTTTGATGATTAAATTTCTTCAACTTTCTTGTTAAGATTTAATAAACCCTTATGAAATAAACGAAAAAATGTTTAATTAATAAATTTTGTTAAAAAAAATTATGCTAACTTCATAAAGGTTTTTTGAAAACTTTTTTGTGATATTCAAAAGATTTAAGAAAAGTTTTGATTTAATCTTTCTTTAGAATTATTAAAATAACTTATTAAAACCTTTGTGAAGCTAAATTAAAGTACGAATATTTCAATCATTTTTTAACTAAATTAACTTCAAAGGTCTTATTGAGACATAATTTTTGACAAATTATTTTATCACACAACAAATGTCTCATGTCTCATTAAGTTAAATTTCAAAACACATTTAAGAAATAAAAACTTTCATTTTTTCATAATTACCAGCCCATTATTGAGATTCCTTTATTTTTTTCTTTTCTTAATTAATTACTATACAATTTTTTTTTTGAAATATTGAGAAATGAAATATTTTTTGTACATGTAATTTTGGACAGTGATAAAAATTCAATAAAGCTTTCAAGCAAGCCAATCAATAAAATTTCAATTTTAAATTGATCAAAATGCCAATTTAATTGATATGAATAATTTTCGTGTAAGTTTTTTTAGAGCGCCAAAATGATTAATTTGAAATTTTTACAATAAATGAAGAATAATTTTAATACTGACTTTTTTAAAAGGAGGAAAACAAAGATTGATCAACAAAATAAAGAATTTCTTAAATTAATACATAAATTTTTATTTTCTAACATTTCTAATTTTTTTATTATGCCTATAACTTTATTTATGCCTGCATCAAGCCTCATTTTTTGTTAAACGCATTTAATAATTTAATTACTTGGTGAACTGCGCGGTGATAATTGTGATGGACTTGTATGTGTTTGTGTATGTGAAGGTGGAATTTGATAAGGACTAAATCGGGATGCATAATGCTTATTTTTCATATGTATCTCACTAACTGCTGAAGGTGATGGTGATCCTGAGCTATTTGGGGTTGCTGCTTGAGGCGGTGGTGGGCTTCGAGCATTTTGTTGCTGTTGAGCTGCAGCTGCTGCTTGTTGAAGTGCTGCTTGATTATTTAAAAATCCTGCTGCTGCTGTTAGCTGTGGTGACCATTGACCTTGCCATAAGCCAAGATTTAAAGCAGCCGCATTAATGTTTGGTCTCTGTGCAGCATACATTTGTGGTAGAAGCATTTCAGCGTATGGTGATCGTCCCCACATTTGTAAATGTTGTCTTGCTTTCTCTAATAATGCTGCACTTTCTGCATCTTGTGGCATAAATTGTGCTGCCATCATTGGATCAGGAAATAATCTTAATGGTGATCTTAAATGTTGCTCCATTAATAAAACATCCATTGGATCTCTGTAGCAAAAAAAAAATGAAAAAGAAAATTGAGAATAATTTGCATAAAATTTAAATTATAACTTAATTTTGTTGCTATTAGACGTTTGAAGACTCAATTAAATGAAAAACTTTTTTTATTGTGGTTAGCAGTTGGTGAGTTGCAAAAAGAGAAATTTGCAAATTTCAAGATCAAGACAAAATTAATCGTTAAGTAGTATAAGTTGTTGGGCGTAAATACTTTTTTAAAAAATATGTTCAATTTGATAAAATATTTCTTTTTTTATTTAGGATAAATTTGGATTTTATGGCATTATTTATTTTTTAAAGAACCCATTCATACAAAATTTTGGATCATTATTTACGTTAGTTTCATGTGAGCTGCATGTTATTTTTTTCGTAAACGTTGTTACGAATATGTTTGATAATTTTTAAGTATGTTAATAAGTTCAATGTAATATTTTACGTAAACGTAATGTTTTACTTTTACGTATCGTTGAAATTTTTTGACGTATACGTAATCTAACCGTAGTTAACTTTACGTAATTAAAGACTTATTTTTTGCATTACGTAACATTCAAACAATCTAAAAAAATTCAAGCAAATTTGTTTTGTTTAATTGCATTCAATTAAAAATAAATTTGCAACTCAAAAACCTAACTAACCTTCGATTCATCATAATTTCGATCTCATTTGTGATATCAACACACATTAGATGATTACTGAAGAAAATAAATATATAAAGTCAAATTCATAATATTTATGAAATGAGGAAGAAGGAAGAGAGAAAATTGCAATGTTTAACCACAAAAGATCAAGCAAGCGAACAAAATTATGGTCAATTTTATAATGATGGACAATAACAGGTCATTGAGAATAATAAAAAATTATGTGTTCTTTTTTTTTTTGAAAGTTTACCGAAGTTTTTTGTGGTTGCTTTTTGCTTATGTTGTTGTCCGATAAGAATCGATGAAAATGATTCATAATAACAATTTAATGTTCATGTATGCATTTATGCAAAATAATGAAATTAATAAAATATGCTTCACACCTTATACACAAGAAATTGCATTCGCTGTAATCGCATAAATTTAATCTAAGCTTTATGTATTGAGGGTAAATCTTTAACAATTATTGCCAACCCTTGAATATATTCAAGTGAAAGTTATTCATGAATGCACTTAGCAGGCGGTATGGAATGCAGTTTACGATAATTTTTCAATCAAAATCGTGAGAAAGCTTGCACTGCAGCGTTGAACAGTAAGAGTGAGAAGTAGAAAAATTAAAATCAAATTAACGCTACATTAATCATCATTATATGACTCTAAATCTAAATGCGTAAATCACGCAAATTCTTAGGCTAAGATTTTTTGTTAGGTTGAGCTATCATTTGTGACTGACTGAAAAGTGCTTATTTATTTTAATTAAATTAAATTGACTACACATTCAACAAGACGAAAAAACATTTATTTGATGCACATGAAAAATTTTCCAACAGAAAAGTTGCAATATTCAGCATGAGATAAAAATTAAAATGTTCCAATGGCTGCATAGTGTTGAGTTTGCGTGTTATCAGCACAATTGTGAACTCTCATCGCATATTCACAGCTGATGGAGAAGTGAAGTGAAAATGTGGAGATAAAATGAATATTTTCTTTTCTTTTTCTGTCTCTTTTACTTACATTTAAATTTGTAAGGATATAAAAGATTTGTTGCTTATGATATGCAACTGTTGCGCAACACGAAATTTAAATTAAAATCGTTAAAATTAAATACTTTTGAAAGTAGATTTTGATAGGTGTAAACAATTCAAATTAGAATTTTTTTAAAAATCTATCAAATTGCCAAAAAAAATTTTTTGTGATATGCAACTGTTGCATAACGAAAACATTATTTAATCACCAAAAACCGTTAAATTAAAATTTCGATCAAACTTGATTCGAAATTTCGATTTATAACGAGAATGAACCATAATTGAAGATTAAAAATCTGCTCTCATTTATCATCCAATCATTTTTATCCATTAGAAATCATTCATCATTGAGCAGCTTTTACATGTAATCAATTCCAAACAATCTCAAAACAGCCAGAAAACAATTTAATTTTCCCTCATCATTCCTAAAACTGCAGCATACGTGAACGAGTGTGAATCTTCAATTCTCCGTTAACGAATTACTGAAATTAATGATTATAACGTGATCTCAGCAACTCAACTCAATCGATTGAACTGCGATTTCTTCGTCTTTCTTTCTCTTTTCATCCTTTCATTCAACCATTAAAAGTCGCTCCAATTTCTCCTGCTCTCGCGTCAGCGCTCTGTAATTAAGTTAAAATTTTCAGCCTGCCTCTTTTCACACTACATCAATAGGCCTATTATCTTTTAACTTGAAATTAAAAGTCAAGCGAGGCATATGAAGCAGATTTTAACAACATTAACATTTTTTTCCTTTTGTAAGCGGTAACGGCGGTAAAAGATGAAAAAGAATGGCGAGAATAGAAAATTTTAATTATGTAAATTTAAGGTGCCAACTGACAAGAGTCTTGAAAACTGTTTTCTCCACTTCCTTGCATGTCTTTATTTTTTTTCTTTCTTTTAACATCAATGCATGTTTATTTTTATTTAATTTAAATTCAATGTTGAGAAAATTAAAGAAAATATTTCTTTAATGAAAATTGTAAATTCGACTACAAAATGATTTAAATTAACGTTTTGTAAAGTTTTTATTGAGGAAGATTAATATTTTACAAAATGACCTTTAGTAGGCTTTAGAAACACACTTTTTATAGTTATTAAATCAAATGTGAGAATTTTCTTAAAAAAATTTTTTGTCGAATTTCTACAATTTTTATAACAAATTTTTACATTCCTTATTAAAAATTAATTTAATTTTCAAACTCTAATCAAGACATTTTTAATTAAATTTAATACTATGTCCAAGTCTTGATTCTTGATAGTTAATAATAAAACTTTATTTTTTCAATAATAGAAAAAAAGTAGGAGGTCGAGGCACACACTTTCAAAGTCGCTTTTGATGTACTATGTGCTTATGATTACAAAAGAAATTAAAAGAGAAAGAATCATAATGAAATAATAATGATGAGTGAGTGGCGAGAATAGCCAGCAACAACAAAACATAAAAAACATCAACAATAATAGGTTGATGAAAAGATTCTTAATTTGTCGCTATTTTTCCTCTCTTGAATGTTTTTTTTCGAAGACAAAGCAAGTAAGCTGCGAAGAACATCAAAAATAAATTAGGTTTCACTTTTTTATGTGCGGCATTTCATAAAAAGAGTAAAGAATTGAGGCTGTGGCAGTAAGAGGCGCCTTGTAATTTCCAATGAATAGGCAATTTAATTGATGCGTTGATTGAAAGTGATTGGTTATAAATTGATGTCTAAGTCTTCTCTTCACTTATGATTTGATACGGATAATTGCAAAATAAAAATATTTCATTTCTTACCTATCAAAATCAGTAAGTCTTGATGAATCTCGAAAACCTTTTGCAAATGGATTTGAGTCAATTTTCAATTTGGTTATTAATTGATTCTGATATGCCGTTACAGCGGTAAATACGGTCTCGGGAAACACATAAGTTTTGTGATCTAATTCAGCAAGCTCTTTCGGTGTCGTTGGTGAATTTTGTCCTGGCAGTAAACGCACTAAATGAATTCGTGGTTGATATCGATGCATTGAATTGAGCACAATCTGTGTATATTCAAGAGAGAGAGAGGAAAAAAAAGTTATCAATCTTTTTTGTTGTTATGTGTTGTGAGGCAATTTGCACGCTTTTGTTTTCCTTTCATGTTAAACAACGTGTTCTGAAGAATATTTTGACAGTCTTTTATGTTTTAATGCGCGAAATACCAAAAAGAGAAAAAAATGATTTATGACTCTTAATTACTTATTGGAATATAATTTCATATCAGCGCTATTATTCTTTTTGTGTGAAAAGATTTCTTTATGTCTGAAATTGAAGTGTGAACTTTTATGAAATTTGCATTGATTTTAAAAAACTGATTTAAAATTAAATCATGGATGATTGAAATTTAAATCTTTTTTATAATGGATTAATTGTTTTAAATAAGCATTTTTAAGAATTGTAATTTAGAGTCTTGTAATATTTTCAAAAAATATTTCTCAGATTGATTAATTTTAATTACAATTCATAAGAGTAATTAGTAAGGATTAAATTAAAAAAGGACGATTTATGAAATCTTCGGATTTAATTCTTAAAGAATAAATTCATATTTAAATAAATGTAAAGATTAAATTACTTCAACATAAAAATAAATTTAATCTCTAGATTAAATTAATCTTTCTATTTAATCAGATATATTAAATTTAAAATCACAATTTGTTTTATATACGAAAAATGTTTAATTGTAAAAATTGTGCTAACTTCAGTCAAATGAAGTGTAAAGATTTTCGACACAAAAAAAAAGTGAAGCGCGCATGACAATTCTTTGAATAAACAACCATCCATTTTATCCACGACGACAACAAAAAGCATAAAAGACCTGTAAATATTCCATTCTACCACCCAACCTACAAAGTCATTTATTTCTCGATAAAAGCTTTATGGCACTTTTTTATTGATTTTTACCCTTTGCGCAGTAGTGTAAACCCAACACACACGGAATATGAATTACAAATTGATTAAGCAAATGACAAATAATCACCTACCTGTCCATTTTTATCCATTTCATTGTTGGTGAGTTTAACTTTTTCAAATGATATCACTTGCTTTCGAAGGGCATCAGAGCTAACAGGCGTATCTGGATGTGTATAGAGTCGTGGTGGTGGTGGTGGATCAGCTTTGCCAGCGACAAGCCATGATGAGCGATGATATGCATAACGATAGCGACGACTGTCGACTGCAACTATATCAATCACAACTGCATATCTATCTGATGGTTGACCACGCAATGGTCCTGAAAATGATACTCGAACTGTTGGAAACATTCGTCTGTAAACAGAAATAGAAATAGCATGAGTTTTATTAATAAATTTGGTATCATCATTGGTAAGTTAAAAAAATCAAAGTATGATGATTTTCGCAAATCCTCACTTCATATATGATAATTTTTATGATAATTTCAAACGCAATAATATAAAATAAAATTTCCCTAGTATTTATTGCTCTATGACGTGACAGTAGCAAAGTCAACCTCAATATCGCTAACATATTCGTGCGAGAATAATTAAATTGTGTGTGGAGTGTAAGTAAGTAATTTATGCCCTCAAAGAAAAAGTTTTCGAGTTTGAGGCTATAATGCTGTAGTTTATGACTTGTTTGCACATTAAACGTAAAAAAGAAGTCGAGAATAAATTTCTTATAAAATGTGGTGATGTCGAATAATTTTCGGGGTTGTGTGTATATGTAGGGAAATCAACTCGTCGACACTAATTTTAGTTTATTTGCGAGCGGCAGCACTAAAAAGGCCCCACACAAAAAATATTTTTTGTCGAGAGCTACTTTCAATGGTGCTGTTGAAATAAGCTTGAGCATTAGCATAACAAAGAAGAAATCGAGTAAAATATTGTATTAATGGGCATTGAAAACACGAAAAATATTTTTTTTTACTTGAACTCACTGTTTACCTCATACCAATGGTCTATTGCTATCAGCAAACCTTTCACGAGCTAGTGCGCACACAGCGAAGAGAATTTTGTTAGCATGAGCATTATGTTAATGGTTGTAGAATGAGGAAAACTTTTAGCATGGCGAGAATTCAACCTTTTTTTGCTACTTGTATTATAGCAGCACAATGAGAAGCAAGCTTTAATTAGGTGAGAAACAAATTCGCTTTCGTGATGCTTTCAAAAAAATTTTTTTGTGAATTTTCTGAGCCTTCAATAAATCATCAAGAAGAATGAAGGTAGAAATTGTTTTGCACATTAATTATTCAACTTTTTGGTTGAAAATTTCTTTTTTTTTCTTATGGCTTATCAGACACGCAAACTTGCTTTATTTTTTTAATTTTAGCTATCAAATCAACAACATGAGATTTTTATTTTATAAAATATTGCAGGAAGTAAGTGAAAATATTGGAAAAGATTTTTCGTAAAATATCAGGTCTGAAATCAACGTGGTATTTTTTTATTACGTTTATGTTTTTACGTATACTTTAACGTTACTTACGGTATTACTTATTTTTACGTACGTTTTATTATAAGAAAAATTTTGTCCAAAAAAACGTTCATAAAAATATAAACATTATTAAATTTTAAAGAAAAACTTTTCAATCTGATATTCTAAATAATTTTTTCTTAGTATTGATTGCTATTTCACTTTCTTGATAAAAATTAATTTTGAAAAATTTTTCCTTGAATTCAAAAAATATTTCTTTAAAAACTTTTGTCACTTTTTCACGCCACTTCCGAGTTTAACACTTGTTTAAATCACTTTCCATCATCATTCGCGCCTTTCAACTATCAAAAACCTCACGTCATCGCAAACCCAAGAAATTTATATAAAATGAAAAAAAGTTTTAAAACTTTTTCTTATGTTCGAAGGTTTTTTTTGCCTTCCTTTAGTTGAAGTAAGGAAATCATAATTAAAATCGATTGAATGAACCTTTCACTCACATATCATCAACATTATTTTATTATGGACTCAAGTGAGAGTGTTGAGTTGAGGAAATTAAAAATAAGTAAGATACTGTGTGTGAATTAATGAAAATTATAGGAAATTTCCGCTCATTTCTTTTTGAAAATTTCATTCCAAAGTCATTAGCACACATACGATGATAGTTATCGACAGTTGTGGCTTGACTCATTAACGAAAGGATATTGCAATTGAGCAAAAGTGAACGAGAGACCTCTTGCTATCATTATGCGGTAAATTAAGTAAGAGATCAATGTGAAATGTCGTGTCAGGTGTATTTTTTGTCGTCATCGTCGTTATTGCAAAATGTGTTGAGTAAATTAATTTATGCGAAATGTGTTCTTTCTGTTTTATTACTTGTTGAAAATTAAGACCTTTTAAAATTTAAATTTATTTTTTGATGACTTTTATTCAGAATTAAATTTAAAAAATATAGTAAATCAGTATGCGTTGCTATACTTGATTTGAGCGCATTTTTGGTGCAACAGATCAGTATTTATTAACAAAATCACATGTTGTTAAAGCATTATTCTTCCAATACAATATTGAATTGGCTAATCATAGAAATACCTATGCAGAAACTCTCAAGTTGACAAAACCAAATTTTAAGAACGTCAATAGGAGTTTTTGAGATTTTCACGTTTTGTAAACATATATTTAATAGATTCATTATAATAAAGGATGTTGAAGTTATTGCTTCGATAAGAAATTCGTTTGATAATAACGGTCAAATGAGTATTTTGAAAAAAAAATTACTAAACGCACTCTGCCATATTTGTTTACATTTAGAAAAATTTTCTATTGAATTTATTTTTCGCAAATTGTCATTCTCAACAGTTATTTAACTCAATATAAAGTAGATTCTGCAAACCTACATGAAAGCACAATACTTTTAAAACAAACCGGAAGTCTCTAGCTTTTGTAGTTTTCGAGATCTCAGTGTTCCGAACGCCCAGCCAGCCAGCCAGCCAGCCAGCCAGCCGGCCAAAGTGAATATAATAGCGTATTTTTTTCCAAAAATGCGCTAAAAATTTATTATAATGATTTTCTTTAATAATAACGAACTTTTGAAATTCAAATTCTTATTTGAAAAAATTTCAAAAAACTTGAAAAAACAACAAATTTTAGAATTCAAATTAATTTTAAAATTATTATCAACTTCTTTTAAAGGTAGAAACTTGAAAAAAAACGTACTTTTCATTTCATTTCATTTAATTTTATTAAAGCCCAAAACTGGCTGTTAAATTCCAAGTATTATACATATTATAGTAGTACCATATAATATTTCCGTAATGAATAATTTTACACATATAAGTAAACTGGTAAGATTCAAATTTATTTCGTAGCTAATTAAATATTTATTTAAAAATTAGGAAATTTTGCTTTATAAAATGTTTCCATTTTAACAACAACAATGTCAACTCTCTAAAATTGCTTAAAAAAATTGTATCTAGTATATCCTTAGTTTGCACTTGACCTTTATTCACATTGAAGAAAAAAAATTCTTTTTTATAAAAAAAACCTATAAATTGAAATTTGCCTACAACTAGCTTAAAGGAAATGACTTTTCAGCTTTTTTATATATGAATTTTAAATTTCTATTAGTGCGATAATTTCTGAATAACAACAAGAATGAAGAGAAAATTAAAAAACTGTTGTGAATGTTTTACGATGACTAAGAATTTTGTAAAAGGCTAAAATTATGATGTGAAAATTATTTATGTAAGATATTCCACCTTTATTTTTTGGGTAATATGTGAATGAAGATAGAGTATAAATAATAATTATGTTGTTTCTCCACGCCAAATAGATGCCATACATGTGTGAGCATTAAGCTATATACACTGTGTAAAAATAAATTAAGATTATGAAGAAATAATGAAAGGAATTATCATAAAATTATCATTTTCTCTTATTTTTTCACTCTCTTAAAATTTATGTGACTATGACTTGACAACTTTTTTAAACTCTCCACAACAATACCAAAAAAACGGTCATTTTAAGGTAATTTTTTAGGCATTTGGATAGTTGAAAGTCATAATGTTTATGATCAGTGAGAAAGAAGTATTAATGATTGGTGGATTACGCGTCATTATGTAAATAATACTACTATGTATGGGGAGTAAATTTTCAATTTACTGAATGATGAAAATAAAAATTTTGTTTCTGGGTCAGTGAGATTGAGTTGTTTTGCTTGCTTGAAAATGATTGAAAATCTATTTACATTTTTAATCTAACCTAAATTTTTAATCTTCCCCTTAAATTTAAAAAATAATCTCAATTTATAATTTTGAACTAAAAATTCAAATTTGATCTTAAATACTGATTTTGGTTTTAAAATTTTTGAATACTCTTCGAAATTATTTAAAATATTTAAAATTTGAATAAATTTAAATTCAACTTGATTAAAAATTTATTTTACCTTTTAATCTAAACTTGGGTTTAAATTTGATCTTTTGTTTGAACTTTAAAATTTTTATTCTTGAAACTGATCTTTGTTTTGATCTTAAAGTTTTGAATTTGATTAATTTTTAATTTAGCCATGAAAGTTTGATTTTGTCATTAAAATTTTTAATCTTCATTCAAAGTTTTACAAATCTGATTGAATTTATTTGATCTGACCTCAAATTTCTTTAAATTCAAATGAATTTTGTTTCAGTAGATTAAAAATTTTGTAAACACACAATAAAGCAATTAATCATAAAGTCAAATCTGCAAATGCGAGGAGAAGCTGAATGAGTAATAACAATAACAAAAATTTTCTGCTCTCTGTAAATTTATGCAGTGTGAAATAATCATCAGTCAAGAAAGTGAACTGTGCATAAGCAGTAATAATAACAGAAAAGTTGAATTGATTTTGGAGGCGTGTGAGACTGACTGAAATGCATACCTAATCATGATTGTTGTCGAGATAAATAAAAAATTAAATTTTTTTTTTTAAATTTATGTCTGATGTGAGTATTGTCTCTATAAAAGGCACATAAACACATAAAAAAGTTCACAAATATGTGTGCTGAAAATTTTTATTGCGTCGATCACAAGCTGATAAGATAATAAAATGTTTAATGAGCTTTAAACATTTTTGAATGTATAAAAATATAATTTTTTTGTTGCTGTGAAAAACATATGCAAATTTTTTTCTGCTCAACAATAATAAAATTAAATCCAATAAATAATCACAAAAATTAATGAAATTTCATCACAAAATCGCTCAGAAATTGCTTTTTATTTTAATATTGCAAACATATATGCGATGATGAGGCAAGAAAGCATTGGCAATAACGATAATAACAAGCAACCACACAATGTGTCGAGACATGTCATATGCTCTTTCTCTCACTCTATAAGTGTTAATTTATATTCACATTTATATTTTTCATCAATTCATTAAGAGACGGTTTCATTTTTTAATATTGTTTATTATTAGCGTAGATTTTGTGGAATTGGAAAATTTTCTAGTTAAAATTGAAGTTGTTTAAAATAAAAAACAGCTTCAATTTTAATTAAGCTTGATTTTGAATTTTTGATATTTTGTGATCTTGAACTTAAGCTTTTTATATGATATTTGATTCTTAAATATTCTCTCTTGGTAATTCAATAAAAAACTTCAAATTTAAATTAAGCAATAACAAAATAAATTTAGAGAAAATCGTGCTAAACTGCAAATAAAATAAAAATTTATAAAAAAAATATTTCAAGCTTAGTCTTTGCTTCCTCTAAACAAGATTGAATAAATTTACATAATTCCACATTAGCTGCTGCTGTTGCTTTTTTTTTCTATCATAATCATATCTTTCACTCTTTTCTCTCTCTTTTACCTTATTGTGTCTCATGTAAATGCATGACACTAAAAAATTCCAACACCTCTTTTAAATAGGAGCGAATCGTGTTAATTAAAATGAGTTGGAAAACGAGAGAGAGAGAAATATATGATAATAATATTCAGTTGATTCCAAAAAATAAAAAAATATGTGTGACTCTCCAATCTTGCTTACCACACATTTATTAAGGCGATAAATGGAATTTCAGTCAGTTTTTAATAATCAAAAAAAAGTTTTCATGGTGTGAAATGAATTTTTTTAAACTTTAAAGAGTTGAACTATAAAAAGCAGATTATTTATTGTTATATATTGTCAATAAATACGATCTTTGCTATCATAAATGTCATAATTTTTTTAACACATAATTTCAATTCAATAACTTATGAGGATGGTGAATGGTGTTGATAAAAAACCGGCTTAAGACGCACAGTTGGCTTTATTATTTGCATAAATTCTTATTCTTATTTTTTGGACTAACAAGGCACGGGCTGATTTCTGTTTTGCTGGCTGACGAAAGTTTAAAAAATACACAAATTAATCATATTGCGAATATAAGAATTTTTTGAAAAAATATTTTTTTGGCGCGTATTTAGTTACTGACTTCAATCCATAAATTAAAATTTATTAATTTTTATCTCATGCTGCTACTTTTAGGAAAAAAAATAAAAAGAGCTCTCATTTATATTATTCATAACACCAACTAACATAAGTTCAACATCTTTTCAACATTAGCTTCGCTAAATGTTTAACAATGGACAGCCGCACACGAGAAAAAAAGAAAGAAGAAAAAATTTCCATAAACAACCATAAATTGTGTGGCGCATACAAGAAATATCATCACGAAATGCATGGCTAAAAGTGAGCAGAAAAAAGAATTCAATAAATAATTTTCATATTTTTTTGTGAAAGAAATAAATTTTATGCATATTCACTGTGCACTGTTTACTGTGCATTGCCAAAACAGACAGTAAGGCATGAAAAGGCATTAAAGAAGCAAAAGTATAAAATAAATCACACCTTATTTATTTATTTCTTATTATTATTATTGGACTCATCTTAAAAAAGTCAAGTATTATATTCATATAAATATTCCAAAGTCTTAAAAAGAGCCTTCTTTATGTATTAAAATTTTTTTATAACTTTTCGTGTTAACGACATAATTCATTTTTTTATAACCATCGAATTTTTTTTAAGATTTTTAGAAGAAATTCTCACTGAAAATTTACTTTTGTGAAGTTGGAATTTAAGATTTTAAATGATAAATTTATTTCAAATGATTGCTGATTAAAATTAATACTTAGGTTTTACTACACTTCAAAATGATTAAATAAAATCTCACCTAATTAAAGGTATGATACCTTATCAATGAAATGAAATCGAATGGATTAAAAATATAATTAAATGAGTAATCTCAGATTAAATTTAAATTGACCGAAATTAAAATAAATCCAACCTAAAAAATTTTAACTAACTTCATAAAAGATTTTTAAAAAATTGTCGATTAAAATTTCAGAGTACAAACAGAAGCAGCAGCTGTAAATTCTACTTATATATTGTAAAAAATCGACAGTCATAAATAAATGCATGTCTCCATTTTAATCGATTTCTTTTCACTTCTCTTTCTTTTTTTGCAGATAAAGAAAGGAAAAAAAATTTCAATTACTACAGCATGTCTCATTACTTGTCTTCACTGGACTTATTTATATATATATATATATGAGTGTATGAGAAATTGCAGATAATGGATGCTGAGAAGTGAAATTGCCTTCTGTATTTACATTTTAATATTAAATGCAATGCGTTGAGCGCACATGCATTTTTCGTACAAATAAATGAGACGCTTATCGCTTGCGGTGCAAAGTGAATATAAAATGAAAATACACTGGCGACGACGTCATTTAAATATGTGGCAAAAATTGCTGTTGCACGCTGCTGTCTGTCGGACACTCGCAGGCCACCCGCAATGCATTTTTAGCTTTCACAGCCTTTTGTAATTATTCAAAAGTAAAGTAATTGTTTCACATGTATGTAGGACTATGACTGACATTTGGTCGTTCATGAGATTTTCATTATGACAAGCTGAGTTGAGAAATGTCTTCAATTTCCTGCCTACAATCGATTCAAACAAGTTTCATTATTCACGCATTCCATTGGTTCGCTAAAGTGCTAGTTAAAAACTTTTTTTACTTTAAATTGAGTTGTCTTAAACGCAATGCAATTAAATTTTCATCAACTTCGTCTTTGAAAAATGAAAACACACACACGAGAGAGAAACCAGTGACCAAGTACCCGTGTTGCAGATCGGTGTACTTAAGCGCATTTTTGGTGCCTAGATCAGAGTTTATTACAATTACAGAAATATTAGATGCGTTTGTAAAACAGATTCATGCGATAGCATATACTGGTTAAAGTAAATTTCAAATGTATAGGAAATTTCATTTGTAATACTCATGGTTTCGAATGAAATAATTGAAATTTAAGTTGTAGCAAATAGCAGTCAATTAAGAATTCAGCAACTATTTCTTGTTTTGTTTACATTTTCATATAGAAATATATTTTATGAAAACTCGAGTAATGTAATTGCTGCTAATAATCTTGATCTATTAAAATTCTCGAAATCGTCTTTATAAATTTCGGTGATTTGAAAATAACGATCAAATTCAAAAATACGCGAAGTTGGCTACGCGCAGCTGAAAATTTTTTTTGATCGCAGTCAACTTCGCGAAAAAAATTTTGTTTACAAATTTGAATATGGAAAATTAATTCATAATTTCCCAAGTTATATGACTAGTGACAGAAATATAAATAAGCGTCGCCGCACTAACTTTTTAGCACAAATCTAACGCAAAAAACCGTAAGTCGCTAGCTATCATAGTTTTCGAGATCTCAGAGGGACACCCGGGAGCCAGCCGAACAGCCAGCCGAACAGCCAAAGTGAATGTATAAGCTGCATTGTTGTTCCAAAAATGCGCTAAAAAATTGAATCATGAATCAAAAAATCTCATGAGAAACTTTTTTGGAGATGAAACAAATTTACAAATTCCATTTGTGTCTTATTAAAAAAGAAATAATTTTTTTATGAATTCATGGTTGTTAATCAAAATTTTATTTCTTTAAATAGCTACTAAGTTTTGTTAATTATAAGACAATTTTAGGAAAATTTTGCAAACTTTTAAAAACTGATTAATTTAAATGGTTATTTAAAATTTTTAGAAAAATCTTGTAATTAGATCACATTAATGACTTAAATTTCACTCGACCGTTAATTTAAAATTGAAAGAGTTATAAAAACAATTGTTTACTAAAATTGTAAAATTTTATAGAAAGAGATATTAAAAAAATGGTTATTAAATATTTTTAAAAGACTGTAAATTAACATTCAAATATTTTTTGACCGTTATTTCCAAAAAATTAAATCTTGAAATTTGTTTAACTTTAAAATTAATTTTAAAACAGACAAACCTAGGTAACATAATCTCTTATTTCATTTTATTAGATATTTAATTAAAATATATTTAATAAATAAAATATCTATCAAATCTTATAACTAAGTTGGGCGTGTAACTTGTATGTCTCACACCTATCAGAAATGTATGTATATGTATGACAGAAATATCACCTTTTTCAAGTTTGATTTTAAATTCACATCAATTCTCACCACATCATATTTTAATCATAGAAAATTTTTTAAATCGCTAAATTTTTTTATGGCTCAATTAACATGAAATTTTTTTTTTCAAAACATACAAAAGGAATATTTTAGAATTTTTCTCTTGTTGTTGCGTCATAAATCTATAATTTATGTCTTTCTAGTGGTTTTTTATGAATAGCTTGGAAATAATTTTCAACTTCATGAAATAATTAAATAACTCAATCAATTTTGATGGGAAAATTTTTTATATTTAGCAAAAAAGAAAAACAAAAATTGATTGAAAAAAAAATGTCTTAATTATGACGTTAAAAAAATATGACAGAAATATTGAATTTTTAATGTTTATTCGTTCTCGTGTAGAAATCCATAAATCCTTCATATTGTAACAAAAAAATATTTAAATTATTCAACGAAACTCAATGAAGAGTGAACATTTTATTGTTTCTTTTTTTAGGCTTAAATAATAGATCATCAAATAAAAATCATGGAAAATCAAACAGCCGTTTAGCTTGAGTCGTTAAATTTGTGTCATCCATAACTTTTCGTACTTTATTTATTTGTGATGATATGGGTTTGAATTTCGGATTGAATAGACAAATTAACATATTTTTTTCTTTCATTTTGGGGTTTGTTTGTATGTTTTGGAGGTTGAAATATGAATCATTTTTTTTAAAAAATCGCATTTTGAATGATGTGATAGAATTAAGTATTGATAAATTTTTATGTTACACGATTAACAGACGATCCCTTTAGACATAAACAACAATATGAAATTTAAATTTTTCTTATTGCTTATCAAACTCATTCATAAAAACCAACGAAACAAAAGATTGTCAATTTTTATCTTTTTTAAATTGTTTTTTAATGATAAAGTTTCAAATTTAGTTTTATGTTGATGACATTTATCTTGAGATCAGTCAAACTAACCACAAATGACACCTGTAAAAAATACACACACATGTAAATAGTACAGGTGAAAAATTTTCAAAATGTGATCATCATTTCTTAAATTGAAGATGATTTTGTTGGCAAATTATTAACATCATTGTCGCTGTTGAAATTTTTTATAAATATTTACTAATTCTATTTTTCTCAACTTGTCAAACTTAAAAAGGTAAATTTTTCTAAAATTTATTGAAATTCTTAAACTAATTTCAAAAACTAGATTTAAAATTTTTAAAATTTTGTATCAGTCTATAAGTTGACTTTGAATGTTTTATATGTCCACCTATAATATTCATAATTCAGTCATAATTTTTAATCTAATACCCTCGTAACCTAAAAAATCTCCTGCTGACAAATTTTTGTTTTAATTTTTTTAACTGTCGCAAAAAAGTAATAATTTGTATATGCATATACTGATGACTAGTGAGACTACACATAAAATAAATTTATATTTTTTAGAGAGAAACAAGAAAAAAAAGTTATGATATCCCGCTGAAAAGACAAAAGAAAAAAAGTTTAGTGTTGTTAACCCCGCATAAATTTCTTTCTTCTATTCAATTAGAGTTTAGTGAGAAGTATGATGGATGTAATATAGGAAGAGAAAGAAAGGCACACGCAAATCTACAATAAATTCAATTTTTTGATCTACTTTTTTCACTTCGCTTTTAATTTTTTATATTTTTCAGGTCTTCCATTAGCTCGATAGTAATCAGTAGATGTCGAGAGAGTGTGTGGGCATGACGTGTTATAAAATTTTATTTTTTTCCCTTTCTCGCTTCTATTGTTGAATATGTGTGTATAACAAATGTGTGGAATGCTGCTGTTAGTGTAAAGTTGTGATACTTGCCCTATCTGTCATAATTACAATCTTTTCACTCTTCTTCATCTTCTGTGATTTACATTTTAATTGGAATGACTCACTTTCATGATTATCTCAGCAAAAATATAAATTTATTCTAATTATCTCAAAAAAATCAATCAACTGACATTCACTGCCAACTTCCATTTTCGACCTCACACATCAACGAAAATTTTTTTTATTTAGGCCGCATTTGTAATTAAATTGATTGACAATGATAAATAATAGATTTATATATATTGAGTGAAATTTACCTCTGTGGTTGTAGTAATTGTTTTTTGGACATTTAATGCGCACTTTAGACTTTTTACTGCCCTTTTTTATTGTATTCATTGTCAATATAGTTTTGAGGTTTTTTGTGTTAAATCATAGTAATTGTGTAAATAACATTAAATATGATCTATTGATTTCATTTATTGACTGCATGCTGTTCAATGCTTGGAATTATGATTTTTATATAAATTATGAACTTATCGAAAGTTTCGTTAAACATTAGATAAGTTTGTGAAAAACTTTCGTTAAGTTTAAAAATTCAACGTAATTTTCAATTGCATTTTGAATTCAAAGTTACATTGCAGTAATTTTTTCTATAAATTTTCAAATCAATTTTTAGCCTTAAGTTTTTATTAAATTTTAGTATCATTCGATGAATCTTCGTTAGTTAAAAATTTATTCATCAATTTTTCGTTAATAAAACAACAGAAATGTCTATACCTTACGAAAAAAATATACATTTACACACATAAAATGTCAAGCAATAATTCATGAACATAAACTTTTTTTTATGATGGATGACATGAGTATAAATTACGAATCACAAAACTAACAATTAGACAACCAACAGTTTCAGTTTCTCCCACATTGACCATTAATTGCTTAATTGACAGAAAAATCGAACATAAAGTTGTTATTAAATGTTTCTCTCTTTGATTAAATTGACTTGACTTCCATGTGCTTCTTTTCTGTCAGTTAATTAAAGTTAAAATCATTAAAAAATTCACAAGAATTTTTCGCATTCAAGTCATTAAAAAAACACATCTGTTATTGATCAACAACTTGAAAATAATTCTCATTCTCTCTGATTTGACAACAAATTGTTTCGACCATCAACAACAATTATGTGCGCATGATTTACACACACCACATAGAGTATGCATGCATTATGAAAAATGATCATAAAAAGGCATGAATAAATTAAACATATAAGCAAAATTGAGCTTGAAAAAAAAAGAGTTGTTGTTGCTCATATTCATTTCTATTTCCGTTTTTTCATGGATGAGAGATGTTAATAAATGGATGGGTGATGATGATTTGTTATTTGAGCTTGGTTTGTTTTTAGTTTTGATGATTAATGCAAATTTGTGAATATTTTTGTTTAAAAAAAATAAAATAAAAAAAAAATTTATGCAATAAAGTTTTTTTCAACACTTGTTAAAATTTATAATCTTAAAAAATCTTTTTTATATAGAATCAAGCAAGTGGAATAAATTATTGTTATTATGTAGGTGTTAAGTTTTAGCACAATTTTATTAAATTTGTCAGTATCTAGAGATTACAGAAATTATAACAGCAAAAATTGATATCTAATCAATGATAAATCAGGTCAAAAATAACAGCTTTTTAAATTTTAATAAAAATTTAAAAAACTGTCAAATTTAAATCAATAAAATTCTTTAACTAATTTTTTTTAGCAAAAAACTTCGAATGAAATTGAAATTTAATGAAAAGTAATTTTTTAAAATAACGGAAATTTCAAATAATGGTCAAGTAAAATTCAAATTTTTTAAACAAACAAATTTAACGAAATTTAATCTTAAAAAAATATTTCTTAGTCAAAATGAAATTCAGTTTATTCACGCTAAATTTTTCTTAGCTAAAAATATTAATTCATCAACTAAGCTGTAAAAGTCTATCATCAGTAAAAAAATTCCACAAACAATTTTTATGATCTAGACATGAAGTGCTGAAAGGCTTCAAAAGAAGACCCCCAAAAAAGTATATATCAGCAGTTGAGAAAAAGAGACAACACACATGAAGTGACAGCAGTTGAGTGTAAACCCTACGATGACATTGATGTCGGAAAACAGAGACTCGAGGAAAGAAGTAAGAATGAAAAATTAATTATCATCTTTTTATTTAGTATTTTTTGGAAGTCATTAAAACAGAGAAAAAACTATTAATAATTTTATTTGTATATATATATATATTTTTTGGCTCTCGCTGTATGTTTTCATAAATGTGTATAATGTTTCATTCATTGTGTTTTTTATTTATTCCCGCTCTCTTTGAGTCGTTAAGTCTAACAATTTTACGATCGACAATTTTTCTTTCAAGCTTGTTTATTCTGTAAATGATGATGTAAAAAAATAATATTTAAGTTGCTTTTTTGCCTATTCAATACCGACGGTCAAGCAGGAAGGAGTATGTAATTAAAGAAGTAAGTAAAGAAAAAATTATAAAAAATTGCTTTGTTTTCTGCCATTGAAAAGTCATGCAAATTAATGGCGATCTTGAATATTTTTTATTTCTTCGATTTTTCAAGTGCTGTTTTAGTGGATTTAAAAAAACTTTTTTTGCATAGATAGAAGATAATCATATAAACGAATTTTTTTTTTGAAGAATTGTAGAATTTCTACATTTATACACTTTGTTTTGTAAAAGTTGTAATTTTAAAAACTTATCTTGTAGAAAAATTTTTAAACAATTTTCAATTTTTACAATTCTACAAATTTACAAATCTACATTTTTTGCCTAAATATAATTTTTAAACTCGAAATAGAAATTAGGCTCACGATGGCTGGCTGGCTGGCTGTCCGGCTAGAAAACTCGAGGGGTGAATCATAACTCGACAACGGTAAGTCGTGGAGAGGTGGTTGATAGCTTGTTAGAAAGGTCTTGACGTGTAGGAAAGCAATCAAAAGAGTTTTTTTGGGTAAGTGTTGACCCAAGGGTGGTCCACCACATGCATGTTTATCACATGGACCAAAAAAATTTTTTTCACCAAAATGTAATGAAACGTTGAGAAAATATGACAAATAATTTTTTTAAAAATCTTAGAATTGTCGCCAAGAAAATAGCACTAAAAATATGTGAAATTTCGTTACCAAACATACTGATGTTACGCAAAAAATGCGCTCTATTTGTCCGACGATTCAAGGCGTCGAGATTAAAATATTTTTAAAATTATACAATACTCAAAATTCTACAATAGTTTACACAAGTATCATGATTTTGCAAATTTTACAAATTCTTACAACACAAATTGTAAAATGTTTACAATCTTCTAATATTTTCAATCAAATCATTTGAGATTTCCAAAACATAAATTAAAACATGTTTTTCGATCAATTATGTTAATTAATAAAAATTTCTTCACAACTTCAAGCTAATTTGAATATAAAATAAGAGAAATGGAAAAATATTTGATTTTTGAATTATTACCGGAAATTTCAATCAATACACTTTAGTAACAGACATTTCAATAATTGGGACATAAATTTTCCACTAAAAACCACCATTCATAAATCTTCAACTTAAACTAGAATAGAAAATTCTTTTTTAATCTTTTTTTCTTCTTCTTCTTTTTTATAATTTATTCATTCTCAATAACTTTCATTCTTAAAAAGAATGTTTTTTAATCTGAAATTGGTTGTTGTTGTTGTAAGAATATCAAAAGAAGAAATGAAGTGTATTCAATGGGAATTATCTTCTCTACTCTATACTGTTTGTTGTTTGTTTCATTTTTATTTCAGCTTAGAACTTCCGATATGGAAATTTGAGAATTTGAAGAGGTAGACTAAGATTTTTAAGTGGCAATAATCCCATGGACTTGAGACTCATTATTGCTCAATTGGTCAGCTAATCGCTAACTGTTTTAGAAACATTTTTTTATGCTGTTGCTGGTTTATTCTAATATTTCTTATTATAAATGTAAAGACATGGAACATTAAGATAAGAAAAAGCATCTTGCCACCATAGTAGTCGACATAAAAATAAAGAAGATTATTATGTGATGTAAAAATTCCAGATTTCCTTTATGAAGAAGTTTCACTGCGATAAATGAAATTTTATAGTGTTTGTGAGTGATTGGAAAAATTTTAATCTTATAAGAATTTAGAAAATTTTTTTATTTGAAAAGTAACGTATTTATCAAGTTTAAATTTATTTTTTCAAAATAATTAGTTTTCGTTTTTACATTTTTTACCAAAAAAAACAATGTTTTTAGAAATCTAAACTATTTTGTAATTAATTTAAAAATTTGTCAACTTGGAAAAAAATTTCAAATTCAAAAGTCTTCTTGAAATTTTCATTTAAAAGTCAACAAGAAAGAAAAACGTTTTTCCAGAATTTTAAAAAACTGTTTTCAATATTTCAATTTGAAATAATCACCACCTTAAAAAAGTAGTAAGTAGTCCTAAAATGACATACAAAATAAAAAGTGGCACGCACACGACACATACACATAAAAATTTATAAATAAGACAAGAGCACTTAAAACACTAATTTTCTTTATCTTTAATCTTTTAACTAATTGACAAAGAAAAAAACGAAATGTTTCGGAAACACTTTAACACAGAAAATTGACTACAAATTACATCGTTTGATGATTTTTTAAAGATATTAGAATTTTTGTTTGACCTACGACAACAAAAAGAGTAAAAATTTATTCTGCTGACAAGAAAATATCTTCTCAATAATAATAAATAAATAAGTAAATATCTTATGTATCACAATCGATTTCCCCTTCATAAAAAGTATATAAGAGAGAGAATATTGCGTTTAGAAGTGAAGGGAAAAAATCGATACAACTGTCGGAGTGTTTTAAAGTGAATAAAGTAACTTAGAACATGAAGATATAACATTGATGATAAGAATATAAGAATGAGAGAAAGATCAAACAAAAACCATGAAAATGTTCAACTTTAAAAACATGTGTTTTTGGTTCTGCTTAATTTTAAAATACGGGAAGTGTGAGTTTTGTGTTTTTATGGTTACTAAAAGAAGAAAGAAAAAAAGAGATCATAACAGTACAAAAAACTTTTTTTGATTGATTATGTCATTAATGAGGGACATTCGATTATTGTTGTGATGGTATGACATTTTTTGATCTATTTATTGATGAATTTTTATATTTTTACATATTCATATACAGGGCAGTCATGTGTTAAAAATTAAAAATCTTTGAAATTATAAAATCTGTTTTGATCCTGAATTTGAAAAATATTTGTTTTTTAATTTTGATCTTGAATTTAAAGTTCAAACTTTGAACTTAAAATATTCTTTGATCTTGAAACTTTGAACTTAAAATTTTAATCCAAATCTGATCTAAAATTTTGTTTGATCTTTAACTTAAATTTTTTTTCAATGTTTTTTGGAACTTTGAGATTTAAAATTTTAATTTTTTTAATAATCATAAACTTGATTAAAAATTAATGAAACAATAAAAAAATTACCCTAAACAACAGAAAAAATAAAAATTATGAAATCGACAGATGCTCAACCAAAAACAATTTTTTTCTACATCAATAATTTCCTTTCTCATAATAAATTTTTTATATTCCGAATATTTTTTTGATATCCACTCACATATGAAAGAAAAGAAGGAGCACAAACTACATGGGACGACTAATTTAGTCATTTCAAATAAAACATGATGTGTTTTAATGATGATGTAATTTCTACCTTTTAAAAAAGAGATAGAGAGAGAAAAACAGCAGCAGTGAGTGTGTAATGACTTGAAATTGAGTCGTTTTTGATTAATTGCTTTTCGATAGAGACATTGACTTGCGTATATGTGTCGAATTAATTTGAAACATTTTTACATTGACGCTTGAATGTTACTAACCGAAAAAAATAATTTTTTTTTAAATTCCCGCCCACCACAATTAAAATCAATTTACAGAGCAATTAGATGTCTAATTACACTCACCTGCCAGTTTTTGTGATAATCATTTCAGTTCCTAAGTCATGAAATTTATCCCACAATTCCTTTGTTTCTAAATGACACTGAATCGGCATAAGATCATCAGAATTGCATGATCCAGTGATTTTTGGTTGATTCTATTGTTAAACAATCAAAATAGAAGGAAAAAAATCACTTAGCAATGAAATAAAAAACGTCTCGATTGCTCGTGTGAAGCTAGTTGCGAAAATTTCAGCCTCGAGCAAGCAAATTCAACTCACCGGTTCAGGTGTGAGACGTTCTTCGTCTGATGGACTAGGTGGAGTAGCGCGGGAATTATTTGATGTAGTTCGAGGTGTTCGTGATCTTGACTGTGCCTCTGAGTCACTACATTGCTCAACATCAACATCTACATCGTCATCGCCTTCTGGAAAACGATCGACTGATAATGGACCTTTAAAAAAGAATTTTTTATAAAAAATTTTTTTTCTATCATATTAACAAAGTGTGACGAAATTCGTTGACAAGTGTAAAATGCTAAACAGAGTTGAATGAACGTATGAAAATTTGCAACAAATGTGAATAAATTTGTATTTATGTAAATTTTTACTGCTGCACTTTATTTGTGCTAGTTTTTAAAGTTTTATTGAAATTGAATTAAGATTAAAGAAAATTGAAGAGATTTTTTGAGAACTTCAGTTTGACGTTGAATTGTTTTGTTTAAATTACTTTTGTGATATTCAAAGATTGATTTGATTTTAAATCTGCTTGAATTAAATTTTAAAATTAAAGATTTATGAATTTTAATTCGACTTTAAAACAAATTCATATTGATTTATAAAAATAAATTAATTGGTGTTAAAATTTTTATTTTTGTGGATTTATATAAAAATTCAAACCATTGTTATAAAAAAATTTGTTATTTATAATTTTGCAATTCAATAAAAATCTTAATGATAGATTAAATAAACTAGACGTTTAGAAAAAAATTGATTGCGAATATTAAATAAAAATGCTTCAAAAAATGTCATATTGATTTTAATTATTACTATCGATTTCAAACCATAATGATTGAAAATTCATTTGATATAATTCTTAAACTTTTACTTTGTGATATAATTAATCTGTCTTAGTTTATAGCCTCCATCAATAAAGACATAAAGTAAAAGGGTAAGCTTTAAATCAAACTTAAAAACAGGTAATTTTCAATTAAATTCTATACATAATAAATTGTTGCGATTAAAATTAAATCTATAGAGATTTAAGAATAATAAATTATGCGAAATTCACAAAAAATTTCGTATTTAGTTTGAATCAATTTTTAAAAACTTTCAAATTATTCGTAAAAATGCAAATCTATAAGTTTCTTTTATTTTTATTAAATTTTTAAATGGAAATTCATTGTTTTTAAATTTAATCTTAGAATTAAATAATCATATAACTAAATTCAAAATAAGAAATTTCAATCAATCCTCAGACAATGAATTTAAATTTAAAGTTTTTTCTTCAACCATTTCAACTATTTTTATCGCACAAAAATAAACGCAATGTCAACACATAAGAAGAAAAATGAGGAGAGAAAAAAATAGATAAGAAAAATTTTTTTCATCTATTCATGGTTGCATTCAGCATTTGCGCATTCCAAAAGTTTTTCTCATTCTCTATTCAATTTTTTTTACACTAAAAACGAACACTTTGAGAGGTGAAAAAGAAAGGCCATCGACATAGAAAGAAAATTTTTCATCACTTACTTAAACTCCTTTCAGATGGCTCTCTACTTGAAGCACCACGAGCCATAATTGCGGCAATTGAAAAATCCGTTCCACCTTTAGAATTTGCTAAATTTGCGGCGGCACAATGACTTGGTGTGCCTATTATCATATTATTCATATGAACTTTCTTATGAACTTTCCGTCTGTGATCGATTTTCATTCGAAATGATTTTAATGAATTTTTTTCACTTTGATTCTCAATTTTGAAAATTTTTTATTCACTTTTGATTTTTTTAATTCACAAAAAAAATTCTTTTTTCTTAAATTTTCATTCTTTTTATATTTTATAAAAATTTTAATATTTTTTTGTCAAATTCACACTAAGCAAATAAAATTCACGAAAAAATTTTCTTCACCGAGAATCTCAAAAAATTTCCTTTTACGAGCCGAGCCTTTGGGCAATGAATTGAAAACTAAATGATCGAAAGGTATTGAGAAGCAAATAACAAAAATATTTTTTTGTTGTATAAAAATATCACAATTTTACTTCTTTTATTTTGTCTACAAAAATTTCCCTTCTGATTTTTATTTCTTCATTTAACAACACACAATGCACACTCGCTCGCTCGCTCAGAGAAGAGAAGAAAATTTTATTTTGAGAAAAAGCCGTGGAGGAGAAAAAAACATTTCAACAACAGCCAACCACAGAAAAAAAAGTCGACAAATGTAGACAGGCAAGAGAGAGAAGAGAATTTAGTCGAGGGGAGAATTTTGAGTGCTGTTTCATGCTGCTGTTGCACACACATTCAAAAGATTCATCACAGACAGAGAGTCAAAAATTTATTGATACAAATACAATTTAACTGAATTTTAAATAATTTTTAAAATTTTTGAAAATTCAAATTTGTGACAAAAATTTTCAAAAATAATTAATTTTTTAAATCAATTGTCAATTTTAAATATAAATCTCAATATTAATTTATCAATGGAGAGAATTTAAAAAAAATTGTGATGTGAGTGAGTAAAGAAAGAAGAAAATAAAAAAGGCGGATAATTTTTTTCTTTTTTCAATTTATCATGCAATCTGTGAAAACCAACACATATAAAAAGTCTACAAACAAATTTTTTTTCTATATTTTCATTTGTATTTGTGAGACATGTAACTTTGAGAGTAACAAAAATAGGTGTGGTTTAACCATTTTAATGTTTTGGAATTTTCTTTCTCATTTTTGTACAGTGAATCGAAATTTCTCTTTATTGGAAAATTTCAAAATTTCCTTGAGTCTCAGTTTTTGTTTTTTTTTTGGTGAACTGGAATGAAAGAAAAAATAAAATCTAAAGTGTGAAGAGGATTTTGAAGTTCATTCAAGTGAAAGTCAAGAAACGTCAAGACAGATTTTCAAACTTCCGTACACAGCTTGTGTGTCTGTCTTTTCAGATTCAAAAGTTTCTCTTTAATTATTCATGACGTGACAAAAAAAATTCAAGCAATTTTTCAAGCCTATCAAAAAATTTATTTTTTTATTACTTAAATGTTGAATAATTTATTTTTTATAAAAAGTAATTTGCAATAAATCCCTGCAATGTTGTTTTAAAAAATTAAATCAACCACAAATCCTCATTCAACCCTCCTCCCTTATTGACTCAAAAACCACTTTTTTTTAGCTTCTAAAATATAAATCCCTATCTTTTGTAAATTAGCATATGAATTGATGCTGTGAAGGTTGATGAATAAAGAGAGGAAGAGAATTTTAAAGATAATTTCATAATTTTGTTGTGTGTTTGTGAAAGGTTTAAAATCTAAAAATTATTTTATGAATATTTTAATTTATCATTATGAATTCTACCATTTTTCAAGATCGATCAAAAAATAAGTTCAAAAAAATTTAATTTCAAGATCATATTCGAAATCGTAATAAAAAAATCCGTTAAATTGAAAAAAATTTCATAAACATCATGGTTTTCGTTTTTTTCTATCCTGCAATTGTAAACTTATTTTGCTAATAAAAGAATTTTGTTCCTTTATTAAAGATCAAAACTTTTAAGATCAAGAAAAATTTCAGATCAAGTTCAAGTTAAAAATTAAAAAAACTGAAATTTCATTAAATTTCTAATTTTAAATATTTGTTTTTTATAAAAAAAAATAGTAGGGTAAATGATCGAAAGTTCGGACACTTGACTTTTTTTACTCACAAAAATTCAAAAATCTTTTTAATGAATTACTTTTATACAATGATTTATACATGAAATGAAAGCAAATAATTTTCAACATCATTCAAATAGCTATTTTAGAGCCAGCAATTTTTATTTAAAGAGAAATCAACTTAAACAAAAATTGATCAAATTTTCGGACAAAAAATCAATTTTCCGAACACTTGAGATTTTCAAAAAATACGTTAAAAACCATTTAATATTTTCACAATTTTACTCTAGTCTTTGACCTATTTTCATTGCAAATTAACTCAATCGTTTATTAATTTAATAAACTTTCATTTCCAAACTTTTGATATGCTTTAAAAGCACTCAAAATTAATTTCAATAATTTTTATAAGAAATCTTGTCCGATTTTCATTTTTATCTTTATTTAAGGTTTTCTTAAATGTATCCACTATATTTAAGAGTCCTTTAATCATAAACAATCATATTCATAACATTTCATAGCTTTATATTTTCTATTAAATGATTTTTTTCCTAATTTTCAAATTTTTTGTAGTGTCCGAAATATTGATCAATTCAAAAGTTTAGTTCTTTTCTCGTAATCAAAAAATAGCTAGCTTTATTTCTGTATTTCTAATTATAAAATGAAGCAAAAGCTTTATTTTCATACATTTTATTTGATGATTGTGATAGTTTTGATGAAGAAATAAATTAAATTATAATCAGACATTTTTGTGAAAAAATTATCCAAAAATTTTTCAAGACAACAAAATATTCGGACAATTGGATTTTTCACTCATTTGAAGTCATTTGATTCAGTGCAGATATTGTCAATAAATAATATAGACATCGTTTTATCAAATGAAGGTATTTTGCTTGAGAATTAGTGAGTATAAAAAGAAATAGAAAATATTATTAGAAGTGTAAACAAAAAGTGTCTGGAATTTCGATCTGTCCGAAATTTCGATCATTTACCCTATTACTAAAATTTTATTTTCCTGAGAAATTGATAATATTTTATGCCTTAGCTTTTCTATAATAATAAAAAATACAATATTAGAAATTTCTTACATTTTTTCAAACTCACTTGTTTGTCACAAAAAAAACGATAAAGAGCAAAAAAGCGGAAAAATTGACTTTTGAATGTCAAAATATTTTGAAGACGATTTAAGAAACAATGAATGAGAAAAGAATAACATTTAAAATTGACCATGAAGGAAACGGAAAAAGAGAAAGAGCATGCAAAAAAAAAGAAAAAAAAAAGAAAAAGCAATTTTGTCATGGAGCAATGTAAAGCAAAGTAAAGTAATTTGAGCAATACCTGGCACTCAGTTATTCAGTCTTTCTTTCTTGATGTTGCCTCAAATTGGCCATAGCATAAACATATTTATACGTTTATGTTCAAAGAGCGTATCCAAAAAGCATTACAAATTTTATTGACATCAAAATAGAGTCGAAAACTCCGTCATGGTTATTGAGATAAATACTCACATATAAGAGTAAAAGATTCAAAGAAACTTTTTTATGCAATTTAAAATTTTTATTCTCACAATGTCACAATAATTAAAAATGTTTTGTTTGTTTCTTGAACTTTTTCTATGCGAAAAAGTCAAATGTGAGTAGCAACAGCAGCATCTTTATAGGAGCATAAATCTTTCTCACTCACTTCAATTTTTAAGACCCTTAATTAAATGTTTAGACATGAAACTGCTCTCTTTTCTTCCCTTTGTCTGTTACTATTTTTATATCATATCTTTTACCGATTTTTCACGCCAGGTAGATGAAGAATTACATCCTGACACTTTTTATTCTCTCCTTCATTCAAACCACAACAGCAATTTTTAAGGAAGTCGCTTGCCCTCAAAAACTCAACTCTGACATCAACTGACTTATCCTTTGTTCCTTTTTTCACAATAATAATCCACATCAAAAAAGATTTCTTTTCAATTATAACTCTCACATATACACATAAGCTCAATTTAGAGCGCCTTTAATAATAATGGCAAAAAATAAAATAAATTTAATAGTTTCAGACCACCAAAGAAGGATGTGAGAAAATCACAATAAAGAGAAGAAGTCAAAAACGTGTTAAACTGTCGATTTGTTGAGATTGAAGTTTTATAAAAAGGAAGGAAAGAAATTTATCACTTTTATAATCCAATCCTTTCACTTCCTCATTGAAATTTTTATTTCTTTCTTTAAATTTAAATAACAAAAGAGAAAATGAAGTGCTTTTTGGTTAGAAAGAGGAAATAACTAAAATAATCTTGATATTTTACGCTTGTGCCAAATTTAGACTTTTTTGACTAATGAAATGAAAAATTGTTAATTATTGAATGAATAAAAAAAAATAAGCTTGTTGCAAATAAAATAGTTAAAATAGTTTATACTGTTAGTTTTTTAAAAGAAATGAAATAATTTCATTTTTTTTTGATCGATTTCTATAATTTTTAGATTCTCTAAAACACAACAAAAAATTATAAAAAAATTAAAAAATGTTTAAAAATAACGGTCAAAATAGATTTAAACTTAAAGTTTTTATTTTACTTAATATTGTCAAGCTTTGGCTTTAAAATGTTTTGTTAAATTTGTTTCATTTTCTAGAATTTAAAATCTGATTAATTAAAAATATTTTGAAATTCTAAATAATCAAAAGAGTTTTATAAAAGTCCCGCAGAACATTCCAAAGTGTCCTTTTTTAATCCAATAAAGAAAAAAAAAAATTGAATAAATAAATTATGTATCAAGGTGAGCACCACGAATAATTTTTTTTGTGTAAAACAAGAGAAACACACACCTCATGAATGCATGTATATGCACTTCTCACTCAAAGAAAAAAGAAGAGCATTCAAGAGCGACCACCTACAAATCTCGTCATACACAATGACAACGGGAGGTCTATGCCAATGGAAATATTTATTTTTTCTCTCTCTCTTCGTTTGGTGTGACTCTTTTGTCTCACTGTTGTAGAAAAAAAGATTGCAAGCAGTGCAGCACGACAAAAGAAATTTTTTCTCAAGCATGGTTCAAATTACAGAAAAAATGCCCCAAAAGAATGAATTTATGGTTTATGATTTTATTGAACTTTTCTCTGTCTCATGTTGTTGTCACATTTTTGGCTTTCGGCATGAAACAAGAATTTTCAGCAAGTCTATGCAAGTCTTGCACCCATGTTGTGTTTAGAATTTATGAATTGTTTGGTTAATGAACTTCACCTCATTAAGATTGGCTTTTGAGTCTTAAAAAAATTCTTTTTTTGATGATGAAGATCTTAATAGAAAAAAGTCGTGTCAATCGTTGATTACCAAGATATAAAAGAAAGAAAAAGGTGGCATAATTACAATTACATGACACATATCACCTCAATTTAGATAGAGACAGAAAAGATGTTCATTAAATTTCTCTATAGCATCATATTTCTATGATTTAATTGAAATTGAGACAACTGTCATGGTGGTCCCTTTCAAGCATTAATTTCCCTTCATTTACGACCACAAGAAGGAAAAATTTCTTTTTCTTCCTCAAATGTCAACAATTTCAATTTCACAAGAAGTCCTGTAATTTTATACTTTTTTACTTAACAGTTCCACACTTAATTGAGAAAGAAAAATATTTTTTCTATCAACGGTTAACATTTGACTTTAAATTAACCTTTAAAATATTTTTAAAAAATCAATCAAAATGGAAGCAAAAATTGAAATTTATGCAAATTAATTCGATTTCAATGTTTGTTTGTGTGGATCAATGGAATTTAGAGAAATAAAATTTATGAAATTGTATAAATTATTCCTATCATTAAAATGAGATAAATCTTAGGCTCAAATAGAAAGAATTTCAGTTATTTGTGTATGTAAAGCTGTGCAAATAATAGAAAGGAGGAATTTATTTAAATTTTCTAATTGGACTAAATAAACAATTCACTAAAGCAGCACCCAATATCAATGAGAAAAAGAATTTCAAATTTATCATTTTCAATTCATATGCAAATTAACTCATGCTGCTGCTGCGTTGAAATTGAGAATTATGCGCGATATAAATCTTTCATATTACTCTCACCACCATCTTTACTAGCACCATGGTGCAGTAATCAATTTGTTATTTATAAATTAAAATCTGAATGCCATCAAGTGACAATTCTATTATATTTTGAACTAGGATATAAAAATCGATTAAATTTTTCCAAGAAACCTTTTTGTCCTCTTTTTTCTTAGTTGGTTTTCTTATGAAAGACGATCGTCATCAAGGAGATTATTAATGATCGACATGTCACGGCATGTATTCTACCATATAAAATATCTCTATATTCCCCGGGTACAGGTGTGAATAATTTTCAAATCAATAAAAACAAACTTTTGTGTGTTAGTTTGAAAAATGAAGCAAAAAATAAAAATGCAAAATCATCGCCATTGTTGCCACTGAAGAAGTTTTAGAGAAAATTTTCTCATTAATTTTATGAAAGATCACCTATGAAGTTTCTTGTGTGTAAAAAGAAGCAGAAGTATTAATTAATTATTTTCAAAATATTTAGCCCCAAACAATTTTAAGAGAACTTCAATTGATGTCGCTTATTGTGTACATGACAATTTCTAAAGAAATTTTAAAAAAATTCTTGTCACAAAATTAAAAATTGAAATATTTTAAAACAGTAATTTTTGCAATAAAGGTTGCAACCTTTTATCAATTTTTCATTAAATCTTTCTTCTTTTAAATTAATAAAAATACATGATAGAGACAAAAAATTCTTTACAAGAGTTTTAAAAAATATGCACATGTGTCTTTTTTTGCCAAAAAATATTTACAAAACAATTGACAGTCATTAACATTTTTACTGACAGCAGCAGCAGGAAAAAGATCAGGAATTTTCAAGAAATTCATCTGCATTATGAACAACATTTGAAAAATGAAGAATAAGAAGCTCTATATATGTAAAAAAGACAAGCTGCAGCTTCTTACTTAGATTTCAAGATGTCTTTTTGCAAAAATATTTAAGATAATAAAAATAATTCAAATTCATTGATTTTTTGTTGTCATTCATTAAACACAAACAAACAGACACAAAATTTGAGGGTTTGATAAATTTTTCAATTTGAGCCTAAAAGGTAAACAATGGGATGAATGTGTGTTGTGCCTTACTGCTTACAACTGTCTATTCACCCCGAAAAAAATGTGTGAAGATACGTTTGTGGCCAACCATTAATTTATGACTATCTTTTTTTGCCTTCTTTTTTCTTAATAGAAAGGAAGTTGAGAAACCACCAGGGAATGTTATTTATAGATTTCCTTTGAACTGTCTCTTTTGCAATTGCAACTATTTTGTGGTATTTTATTTCAATAGTTGTTGATTTTTACATTACTTTGTTTCTTTTTTGTTGTGACAAAAATAAAAATTCTATATGTCCATTTTTAAAGTCAATATTTGCACTTCAGATATAAAAAAAAACATCTTTGTAAAAATATCATAATAAATTTAATAAATAACACGTAATTTTCAGTTTTAAAATAATTGAATATTTGTTGAAATTTTTGAAAAATTTTACAACAGATCGAATAAATTAAATAAATTTAAACTATTCTTAAAAATTAAAATTGAGTTTGGATTAAATGTAATCCTAAGTATAAAAAAATTTAAACATAGGATTAAAATAAACTAAATGTTTAATAAATCTATCAAAATTTTCACGCTATATCTAATGGAATAATTCAGCAAGTTTATTTTAAAAAATTTCAATTATAATAATCAGTGGACAAAATTAAGCAATATTTTAAAAGAAAATCTTTTAATTTGCAAAAAAACATCCTAACAAAATCAGATAACAAATTTTTTAAAAAAGAAATACGTTATTTTGCATAAATTTATAATAATCATGACATATGAATTAAGACATTAAAAAATATATTTTTATAATTTTTCCTCTCACTCTCATTCATAATAGATAGAAATATATTTCTCTTCACCTCTGTTACTATCTCTTTATTAATATTCTCTATAAATTTTTTTTATAATTTTCAAAATATATAATAAATTTTTTTTAAACAATCAATGTCAATAAAATTGATAAAAATCTTTTAAAAAAAATAATCTCCATAAATTAAAGCAGAATATTTTTTTAAAAATTTCTATCTCTCTATTGTACCAAATTTGAAAGTCATTTCTTGCGAAAAAATAAAAATTATCTTGATAACCGTGACAATGTGTAATGTGCATGCCTCTCTCTCACACAGTCAGTGTCGCTGACTCTATTTTCGATTGTGTCATTAAAAAATTTGCGATGCCCATTTAGGCACGCTTTTTAAAAAAATATTTTTGTATATGTGCCATGCAGGCAAAGGCAAACAGGCAATATTTAAGGCAACAACACAATAGCACAGTGGAAAGAAAGAAGGTGACAAAAAATGACTTTGCAGTCCTTCAATAACAAACAAAAATATTTTGACTCTATGAAAAAATATTTCTGCCCAAAAAAAAAGGATTACCATGCAGAAATTCGATCTGAAACTCGTGTACGATTGTGTGTGGTTTAAGCAAAGATCAAGTACTTGTAAAAAATCTTCTTTACGTAATTTTTTCCCTCCATCTGACTGCCATAAATGACTTGAGCAAGATTTATCGCATCGCACTCAATCGTAAACTTTCATGAAGATATTCTGCAAGATCTCGCCATAAATCAATTTCAAGTTGACGCCATTTTTTCCACTTTTCCCTCTTTTTGCTTTATTCAACAGTGAATTTCAAACTGAATGAAAAAAATTGCTCTAAATCTTCAAACGAAGATAAAAAACAACAAGGAAGAAAAAGAGAGAGCAGTTAAAGAGTGAAAATAAATATTTTCGTTGATGGCAAGCATGAAAGAGCGAGAGAAAGAAGGAAAGCACAATGAAAGATGTTTGTCGATACATCTAAAAAACAGTTTAAATAAATGATCATACAATATTTCATAATCACAAAATTTAGTTGAAGTTTATTCAACTTCTTTTCTTTTATCTTTTAATAAATTGATTGATCTACTTTTTAGATTTTAAATTTCAACTCTAAAAATTTTGTTTCAAATTTAGCAGTGTTTTAAAATATTTTGTATTGTTTAATTTTTGTAAGATTCGGCACTTGCATACATACTTGACCTACTCAAAAATATCTCTAATTCATTCATATTTTCAATTTACATGCATTCTTAAATGTGTTAGTGTAGTAGACCAAATGTAGATCAAATTTGCTGGCACCAAAATGTAAAAAAAATTAAATTTTGTTTTATTAAAGTTCTTTTAAACCTGATCTAGTGATTTGTATGAACTATTTATAGGTAACTTTACAATACAAATATGATTCAAAGCTTAATACCATTGAAATTAATCAAAAAGTTGGAATTTTAAAAATATTTGTTTACATTTTGGTGCTAGAAAATTTGAACTACATTTAATCTACTACACTACATACATAAGAATACGTGTAAGTAGGGGTTCCCGAAATCCCGATCCCGGACGATTTTCGGGATCGGGATCGGGATCAGGAATTTGAATTTTGTTGAATTGTTTTAAGTTATCTAGATCAATAATGATCAAATTGTAAGTTTGCTAAATTTGTTAAAAAACCATTCTAACAAATTTTTCATCACTTCCAAAAATGGCAAAAAATTTTGTTAATTTACAAGTACAAAAATAAAATTATTTACTGAGATATCATAAAATAATTCATAGCTGTTGCTATATAGCTCATCATCATCATCAACGAGTATTTTTAAAATAAAAACCATCTGTAAATATTATTTATATTTTTTTCACATATGAACAGAGTCAGCGAAAGAGAAAAAATTATTTATGAAATGATACATTTTTCAACTGATTAGCAGAAAGAAAAAAATAAAAATGTTAATGTGAAAATTTTTCTCAATTTATCACCCCTTTTTGTGATCTTAATGACAGCAGTCAAAAGAAATGAAAAAAAAACGAGTTGAAATTCTTTTTAATGGCAATTTTGACTTCTTTCAGCAAATATAAAAAAATAAATTTTCTTTTTCTTATTTTGTGGTTTCCTTTTGGTATTGTGTGAAATCGAGCACAACAAAAAAGACCTTCATGTAAATACGAGATTTTTTCGCTCCCTATCTTAAATTTCTTAGTCGTAAGAAGAAATTTTCTGTAAAAAAGTAAATAAATAAACAAAATAATTGATGACAATATATGCACATTTGTATGAGTGTGTGACTAGTGTTATATTAGGGAAAGCATAAGCATTAACTATGAGATACGACAATGATCACCGTTGATGGTTAATGATGGCAGCGAAGCACGAAACAGATGCATATCGTTAATTTTCTTCTTCTTCTTTTCTCCGCTATGTCTTCTTATTTAAATCAATGTGAGGTAAATGGAAATAAATTTGTTGCTGTCTAAAATGTCACACAAACATTGAACTTTTCCCTTCTCTTCTTTCTTGCTTACTCATTTCCAAAACAAACTATTTTTTGAGAGAGTTTCCAAGTTGTTGATTTAGAAAAGAAATAAGGAAAATTCTCTACTACTCTAAAATGGCTAAACCACGCCTATTTTTGTTACTCTCAAAGTTGCATGTCTCACAAATACAAATGAAAATATAGAAAAAAAATTTGTTTGTAGACTTTTAATATGTGTTGGTTTCCACAGATTGCATGATAAATTGAAAAAAGAAAAAAATTATCCGCCTTTTTTATTTTCTTCTTTCTTTACTCACTCACATCACAATTTTTTTTAAATTCTCTCTGATAAATTAATGTTGAGGTTTATATTTAAAATTGACAATTGATTTAAAAAATTAATTTTTTTGAAAATTTTTGTCACAAACTTGAATTTTCAAAAATTTTTAAAATTATTTAAAATTCTGTTAAATTGTATTTGTATCAATAAATTTTTGACTCTCTGTCTGTGATGAATGTTTTGAATGTGTGTGCAACAGCAGCATGAAACAGCACTCAAAATTCTCCCCTCGACTAAATTCTCTTCTCTCTCTCGCCTGTCTACATTTGTCGACTTTTTTTTCTGTGGTTGGCTGTTGTTGAAATGTTTTTTTCTCCTCTATGCTTTTTATTCTCTTCGCTCTGCTTGCTGGTTTTTGTTGAAGTCAACAAATTGTACACACAACAACTTTTTTTCCTTTCCTTGTGTATTTTTTCAACTCGTCTCGGCCTTTCGATCATTTAGTGTTTGACTACACGTCTTACAACCACGTACGCGCGCAACTCTCGTGTAGTATTTTTTTGATCTAAAATATAAAATTTTTTGTGTTCTTTTTCTTCAAAACAAATCAATTTTCAAGTGCTGACAAAAATTAAATTTTTCTTTAAATAAATTTGTTAAATAAAGTGAAAATAATTTTTTTGTGAATTTTGAAACTAAAATCAAAGGAAAAATAAAATATTTTGGAAAATTCCTAAAAAATATTTTTAAAAATGAAAAAATAAAAAAAAGAATTTGATAAATTTTTAAAGTGCAATAAAAAATTGAAGAACTTTTTTTTAAAATTGTGAAGTAAAAAATAAAAAGAATAAAAATGATTACTGCACAAAATCGTTGTGCCGCCGCTAATATTTCAACAGCAAATTTAAAAAATGGAACAGACTTTTCAATTGCGGCTATTATGGCTCGTGACGAGCTGAGCAGGGAGTCATCAGAATATAGTATAAGTAAGGACAATTATTTTATTGATAAATAAAATATTTGAAAGTTTTAAAGAAAGAATTAATTGAAATTATGAAAAAATTTGATAAAATTCAATTTTGTTTAGTAAAAATTTAATGGTTTTTTGTAAAAAAATTTTGAATTTTTAGGATTGACAAAAAGTCAAAATAGAATTTTTTTGATAGCTTCTAATATTTGTGAGTTACTTACTAATTCAAAATATTTTTCTTTCCGAAAAATGCATTTAAAATTTTTTAAATTAAGAAAAATTTTAACAAAGAACAACAGTTAAAAATAGTTTTGAAAACTACAAAATTTGATTCAAAGAAATTTCAAAGGAAGCAAAAGGTTTTTTCGATAACTTATAAAATTTTTTTGTTCTTTTAAAAGTTCTTTTTAAATTTCAAAATTATTAAAAAGTTAATTAATTTTTTTTATGATAAATATTGTGAAATATCATTCAAAATAAAGTATTGATTTGTTTTAATTTTATCTAAAACAATTTAAAAATTCAAGTTATTAAAAATAATTTCTTTTAAAATTTAATTCTTTTAAAGTATCAAAATTATTATTTTAAGTTTTTTAAGAATTTTTTTTGAAAAAAATTTCTACAATGCAATTATAAAACAAATATTAGAAGCTAAATTTTCATTTTTTAACATCTTATAAAATTCTTTAAAAGTTATAAAATTTCCTTTTTAAAGAATTCTTTGTTCTTCAAAAAATTTACTTCTATGGCTTTTTAGAAGATTTTTTTCGAAATTCAATAAAAGAAAAAAATATTTGAAGAAAACAAAGTAAAATAATTTCTCTATCTCTCTATAATTTAATGCACTTCCTCACAAATAAGTAATTACTGCTCTTCTCTACTCTTTCTGTAGAGAAAAAAAAATTCTACTGTTGTAAAATAAAAATATATGTATAACTGCCGTCGTCAGTTGCTATTCGTAGAGGAGCTTGAAAATATAGTTGTCAAACTTAAATTAACCGCACTATATTTAATGACTTAATTTTCTTCTTCTTCTTTTTCTATCACTATATTGCTGCAATGAAATTTAAAAAAAAATAAGAAGAAAAAAGTTGAAGTTGACAATGTCACACACATTTGAACAACATTGATGAAAATTTTAATTTCGCATGTAATTACCAACCTAAAGTCATTTGTCGATTGTCAAATCAATTTTTACTCAATTTGCGTGTGTGCAATTTTTATTTTTTTATGCACTATGAATGCAATTGTTCAGTTATTAATTAAAATCATTGCAGCGTAATTTCGTATAAGAATTATTTTAATTTCACGTTTCAGCCATGAAACGCGCTAAATTGACAATTAATTAGCATTTAATTAATCTCAATTTGCACTTTCTAGGTCCGGCATCGATTGATCGCTTTCCAGAAGGAAATGAAGATGAACTCGATGTAGATGTTGAACAGTGCAGCGATTCAGAAACACCGTCCCGATCACGAACACCTCGAACTACTTCAAATAATTCACGTGGCACCTCACCTAGTCCATCAGACGAAGAACGACTCACACCTGAACCGGTAAATTGAAACTTTTTAATTTTTAACTTTTTAAAATTCTTAATTTTTATTTTATTTACGAAAAAATTAGAGTCGACCAAAAATAACAGGCTCGTGCAACTGTGATGACTTGCGACCAGTGCAATGTCACTTAGAAACTAAAGAATTATGGGATAAGTTTAATGAATTAGGAACAGAAATGATTATTACTAAAACTGGAAGGTAAGTTGAATACTAGAAAATTTTTATGTTTAACGCATAAAAATTTTTACTATCAAAATTTGTTTGATATTTATCATGATAATTTCATAGGAATTTGATTTATATTCAATGTCAAAATTTTTCAAAAATAATTTGAAAACAATTTATTGACTAATTTTTTTAAAAAAATATTTAAAGGAAGTTGATTAAAATCAATCATAAAAGAAAACAGAAACTTGCATTGTAATGTAAAGTGTGCTTATAGGGATAAAGCAAGAAAGAAAGAGAGGAAATTGAGAAGATATTAATATCAATAATAGCTTACGACAAGAAACAGAAACCTCAAAATGTGTGTAATGTTTAAGAAAATAAAAAAATACTCAGAATTGCTTTCGAGTGTGAGTGTATGGATGGACAGTTAATGATGACGATGTAAAATTATTCTTTTATGAAATTTACGACCGTAAAACTCTCGCAAGATAAAGAAAATTAAAAGGCAAAGAAAATGAACATGTGGTGGCTTTCACAAAATGAAATAAAATTGCACATTTTGTTAAAAACTTACATTGTTGAGCTCCATAAAATAAAAAACATGTAGAAATTATAATTCTTTGCCTTTTGTGTTCAATTTAACAGCAAACATCAATTGCATATTAATTTCCATTTTTAATAGTAAAAACTATTATATGTAGATCTGATAGATGTTTAATGATGTCGATGTGATGTGAATAAATTTTCAACTATAAAACAGATGCTTTTTTCTGATCTACTTGATACCTTTAATATAAACAATTCAAAATTTCAAACTATTAAAAATTTTTAAAAAAATTTTGAAAAATTTGAATTGCTTAAAAATTTCAAAATTTAACTGCATATTTTATTTCGAAATATTCAAAAAAATCTTGAATGAAATAAAATTTAAATTTTTTGTAAAAATTTTCAAAATAACAAAATTCGTTAAAAAAACAAAAATTTTATGAAATTTTCTAAAGATAAATCGATAAATTTTTATAAAAAACGTCTTAATTAAATTTTTATTGATCTAAAAAGAGTCATAGAAAAAAAGAAGAAGAAGAAGAACAAAAATATTATTTTATGACTCTTTTTCAATATCTCTTGAGTTAGTTACACAAAAACATCTGTTTCATGGAAATTAGAGAGATAGAAATATTAAAAGCCATTATAATGTCATGAAGTTTCAATTTTTCACTCTTGCTTTTTGTTTATTTATTTATTCTCGATAGTTTAGTGAATTTCACGGTTTGCGATAATGATGAGCATTTGATGATTGTAAGTTAGCAGAAAAAATAATTCAGACCTAATTAAACTTTTTTGCAATGGAAATCATAAATCATTTTGGAGAGAAAATAAAATTTCAAGTTTTGGAATTTCAAATTATAATTTATTATCAATTATATCAACACCAAATTAAAAACTCAAGCCTGAGAGTGTAATTTTATCCCTTAAAAACACAGCAGGTTGTGAAAATGATGATCTTGATAATGAAGTTTGTCTTAGATTCTTGTTAGACTCATGTTGCGACACTGATCATCATCATCTCATATTGTGTGTGATGCAAAACCACAAAAATATTTTAAATTTGGTGTTAAAAATATTTTCTCTTAATTAATTGGCTGCTCGTGAGGAAATTTTAATTTTTAATTTATTTTATTGCTTCTTAACTGATTTCTTAAGTCATTTTCTCTTTCTCTTTCTTTGTTTCATAACATGTGGTCTTCAATAATCAATAGACAGATAAATTGATATTTTTCATCCCTTCATTAGTTATTTTTTAAAACGTTTTAACCTAATTTTTTTGATTGACATTTTAAACTTACCTTTTTCTTTTCTTTTTTATAAGAATTAAGAAATTTCACACATATCAAGATAAAATAAGAAATGAAGTATGAAAGCAAGAAGTAACAATAGAAAAATTTTATTCTAAAGAACCTTTAAAAAACTAGTCATCACACGATATTAATGTGTGAAGTTTGCACAAAGATTTTGCGGTCAATTTGGTTTATCAGTTTGAATAAATTTTAATTCTAGTTAAAAAAAATTTTTTTTAGGATTAAAATAAATCTTAATAATAGTCCAGATTAGAATAAAACTAAAAACTTTGTGCTAATTTCTCATAATTTTTAACATTCGTGATTAAACAAAAATTCAATTTTCTGTAAACATAAAAAATATTAAAAAGTTAACACGTTCAAAAAAGTAGTGAATTCTAAATTAATTAAATTCATTGTCAGTTATGCTTGCGCGACATCAACAAATTTTAGACAAATAATTTTCCTTTCACTCACTTTTATAATAAAAAATTTTCTTAATCTCACTTCAACAAAAACCTTTCGTGTTCCTCTTAAAAATGACATGTCATGAAAAATTCTGATTCGTTTGTGAGAATCTTTTAATCTTCTTTTTCGTTGTGCGGTTTTGAAAGGAAAATTGGTCGCAATTTTTTATGTGCTCTAAAAGAAAACAAAAAAGTTGTCTTCAATTCGTGCAGTTCATGAAAGCTGCCAATTGCCGAAATTTTATTGTCCATGCGATGACGTGGGTTATTGCTCTCTTTCGATTTATTTTTTTTTTCAAGTAAAATAAGACAAATGTGATACACGCAAGTGAATTATTTCGTTTGATTTTTTGCTTGAAAATGAGGATAAATTAAGAAAATGTGTTGAGAATTGAATTCTTTTAATGACTTTAAAAAGAGTGAAAATCAATAAAAAGTAATTTTTGAAAAAAAAAATGTTTTGGGCAAAAAAATCAAAAAAGTAATAAAAAATTAAATTTCGATTTATTGAAAATCAAACTTTTATATATAAATTCAAAAAACGCAGCTATAACAACTATTCATCTTAAAAATTTTATATTAAAAAAATTGTAAAAAATTGATATTTATTTTTAAACTTAATATTTTCATTCCATTTTTTTATCAAACTTAAAAAATCACAATAAATTATAAAAATTTTAAGCATTGATGTTTAGTAACCCTCTTGAAAGAAGAAATTCGACATAAATAAATCATAACCATAAATTGCAAGAGTTATTATCAACAACAACAAATAGCTAATTTTATTACTGCATTGCACTTCTAATTGAAAATTTTTCCGGTTATTATAAATGTATGAGTATGAAGGGTGCATACATAGTAACAGAGTGAATATGTGAATATATGTAGGTGTGAGTGTGCATAATACGTGAAAATTGAAAAAAGAGGCGCAATACAATTTATTACTTGATATTCTATTCTATCCAATGCCAGTTGTAAAATGCAATTGCATGTTATTCAATTATTAGCCACAATAGCATTTCTTTCTTCTTCATTTCACTCCACCTACATTATTTACTACAATGGAATAGAAAAATGTGTCTGTAATTGTAAAGGGAAAAAAAATCAATACTAAAAAGTTGAAAGACATTAATGAGTTTTTCAATCAATTAATTGCACTAGTCTAGCAAAAAAAAATTTAATCGTTCTTGCATACTTAATATCTATAAATAATATTGTGACAGTTCATTATTGGTGCTTGTGAGAAATTGCAACATTGCTAAATACCCTTGTCATTCAAAGTATGAGCTCACCACAAGACAGTGCTAAGCGCCGCAATGCAATAATAAAAAAATCTAATTTAATATGTTACAAATTTAAATACATTATAAACAACTTTCCCCTTTCAATCTTTTTTTCACTTTTTATTATTACTATACAATTGCAAATATCTCATTTAAATGCCTTCAAATTGAATTTGACATTTTGATGCATTCGTTAATTTGGTGTCAGACATTTTGATAGTTTTTTTCTTTTATTCGTAACCAACAAATTATTGTGAATTATAAAAAATTATTTTCATTTTATTATGATGATGGTTTAAATGGAAATAAAAAAAATAACTTGTGATTTTGATATAACAGGTGTAAATTGATTTTTTTTTAATAATTCAAAAATTTTTGAATGTTTACAAAATTTGAAAATTCATTTATGGAAAACTCAAATTAAAACAATTAGTTTGAAATTGCTTTCAAAAAACTACAATTTTTCGAACATTTGAAAAATTTTTTTTACATAATTTTTGAGACTTTAGATATTTCAAAAATTCCAAAAAAAATTGAAAAGTTTTGAAATTTAACGATATTATGTTTTAATTTTTTTTTAAAAATTTCAATATTTTAAACTTAACGAAAATTATTTTAAAGGATTTAACGAAAAATTAAAAAAGAACTAAAATTGAACAAAAATTTTTTTATAAAATTACTAAATAAAAATTTCATATTTTTCACCACCCAAAAAATATAAAAACAAACAAACAAACATGAAAAAATTAATTAAAAACAACAATTTAAATAATCATTAAAGAGATCAAAGAAATGTGAATTTGCATATAAATATTTTTGGCACCCATCAAAAGCCATTATCTCTTCAATATTGATAATTCTCTCTCTTTTCAAACATTAAATTTAATTAAGTCATATTAAAAAATTATTATCGAATAAAAATTCTCGCATGTTTTCAATAAAATTCTGTCACAAATATACATGAAACAACTGGCTAATTGAAATTATTTTAAAATTGATTGTCCGAGAGCAATTTTTTTTACATGTGTCACAAAATTTTATTTTTCCCATGATAAAAAACACTCAACATTGTAATTACTTACTTGCTGAACAATTTGAATTTTTTTATATAGGAAATCAAAGAAAAATTTTCATTTACACCATTAATCATCAAGTTAAATTGAAGATTGACCTCAAAGTATAAATAATTCATGTATGAGAATGCACTGATTGCACATTTGTGGTTAGAGCTGTAAAGTAATTGAGAAACTAAAGTGCATATTATTAAAAATTTTTTCTTCTCTTCTTTTGTACATCACAAAATAATTTTTTTTGACTAATGAGCATGTTGCATGTTTCTTTTATATGTCATTCAATTTGACAACTTTTTGCTGCTGCTTCTCAACTTCAATTTAGTTTCGATTTCAAATTTCCTTATTTTGATGATGATGATGATGATGATGATGAGATCATCTATGAACATTTATTTATGTGATAAAATAAAAATTCCTTAAGAATGTTAAACAACTATATGCAATTCAATATTCGACCATTGCTCATCATACACCTTGACACCCAGCACGACTACTTTTTGTGCTTCATTCTTACCAAAAATAACTTAAGAAAAAATGAGAAAGAAAAAAATTCTTCATGCTGAGTGCAAAACACATTGGAAGAAGGATGCAAGTTAAGCCTTGAATTAGCATTGAGAATTTTATGGGAAATTTTTTAATATTTTGTCACTTTTTAGAATAGTTGAAAAATTGAATTTTTATTATTTTTAAACATTTAATGAAGTTTTGAAAGCTCTGTTTTTAATTATGCTCAAATTTGAATTTTTAATTATTATTAAAATTTTAAACCATCAAATTTAAATTTTCAATTATTTGCAAACAAACTTTTGCTATTTAAAACTAATTTGACCGTTATTTAAAAAAAGCAAATTATTAAAAATAAAAACATTTATTTTACGACCATTTGTCACATCATTCTTGAATTACTTTAAAGCCTCGAAAAATAAGGTAAAACAAATAACACATAACCTCACAGCATGAGGTGTACAATAGGATGACAATTTCAAAAAGGAAAACGAAGTATATAACCACTCGTTCTGTCATAACATTCTTATGTGTGTGTATGTTTCTGAGAGCGAGCGAGGAAAATTTTTGGCGACTCTTGCTGTGAGCTGTTGCTTAATCCACTCCATGGTTAACAAATGTATACATGTGTATGTAGCACCGGGACAATCGAGTTGGTAATGAAGATTGGAAGGAGCATGTGCTTTTTTCATCCGTTCGTTTGTTACAAATTTCACATTGTTTAATTTTTTCATTTATTTATTTTTATATATAAAACATATTCATGGAATTAGGACATGATAAATTGTCTTTCAATTGACCACACACGCGTGCTCGCATGTGTTTATTTGCTCGTTTATATACACACAAAAATAAATAAATTCTCCCTTTTTTCGCTGGTGGCAAGCTGCTTAATAGATTGTGTCATTAGATGAGATTTTTTTCTCTTCTCTTTCATTCTCTGTTAATCTTAATAATTTTATCATTAATTTTATATTTTATATTTTTCACATAGAAGAAGATTAAATTCCATTCAAATTTATTTTTATTCTTTTTACTTCGGTTGATTAGCAAATGTGCCAATTTTGTTTCTGCTTCTGTTGCTGGTTGTGGTGGCGATTATTGATTACGATATTGTGTCAATTAAGAGAAGTAAATTTTTTTTTCGGTAGCTGAGGATTAATGAGAAATTTTTAATGAAATTTAAATATCGATTTTTTAACTTTCACTTTAAATTATATTTGCAAAGTATGTTGTTCAATTTTATTTTCACCTCACCACTATTTTTCCAAATTTTGCAATTTTACATTTTTTTGTAAATATATTTTACGTATACGTAATTATGTAAAAATTTAAGTAATCGTGGCTATATCAACGTATACGTATTACAAAAATTTTTACGTAGACGTAATTTTAGGTAAAATTTGATCTATACGTTATTTTAACAATTTTCCACGTATGCATAATTTTAAAAAGGCGCAACATTAACAAAGAATATTTTTGAACGTTACAAAAAACTAAAATATCTTCTTAACATAATGACAATAAAATTAAGAAATTGTCATCATTGAAATGTGAATAGTCAGATAATTGTAAACAATAAATTTCTTTTCTTTTTGTAAAATTAATTTATTGACATTTGATTGATCGTAAAAATCATTTGAGATTGTGAAACAATAAAAAGTGAGTTTTCTTTTCTGTGTTCGCAATAAATCAATAATTAAGCGTTTATGAAATAGAAAGAGAGAATTATAAATTATTTATTAATTGCCTTCTCCAAATCTAATCCTATTTCCATTGTCGATTTCGTGATATTGTTTTTTTTATTGCATTGTTGTCAATTTATGCATCAATTGTGTGTGCGTGTAAAACTTAAAATACTTGCTATTGTTAGTCATGCAAAAAATAGACATGGAGAAGTTGTAAAAGTGAGAAACAATGAAAAAAATGGCGTAAATCTTTTTTTATTTCTTCTATTCAAACTCAAAGAGGTGTCAATTAATAATAATATAGACACATAAATGATCCTGTTTAAGTTTAAACATTTAAAAATTCATATTTGTAATCCATTTATGGCAATTAGACTTTTTAAGTGGTTTTGTGTTGCCTTCATTACTTTCTTGAGTTGAGAAGTAATTATTGATTTTGTGATCAAATTTGAGATAAAAATAAAATTTGAATGAAAAAAATCTTCAAAGTGACAAAAAGTTGCATGTGACATGTGATGTAAAAAAAGAATTTTTAAGTTTTTTGCTGAAAATTTGTTAATTATTAAATCAAAAGTAGCAAAATCGAAAAGAAAATGTACAAATCACCTTTTTGTAATCATACAAGATTGATAAACATATACTCTTCCTTTTGAATAAAAAACAATTGAAAATTTCAATTTTGTGTAATTCAACAAATGTCAGAAACACAAATTATGTTGAAATGACAAAATTAGCAAAATATTGTCGCAGTAAATATCATATTGGAATTCTTAAACCATTGATTAATCAAAAAATTTCTTTGTCTTGTTTATTTGCCAAACTCTGAAAAATTTCTTAAATTCTTTTTAGATTTCTTCTTTAACTCATCATAATCATCTCAAAAGAAAGAAAGAGAAGAAAAAATTATTTATGTGTCAAGAAACACCGGTCAGAACAAAAAAAAATATTTTTTTACATACAATATAAATGTTAATATGAAACCGGTTGGAAATGTGTCTCATTTCTTTCTCTCTCTTGCTCTCTTAAATGAAATATTTCATAGTTAAACATCTCATAGAGTGTGAAGGGGAAATAAAATAAAGAAAAAATACAGTGGCGTACAAAGAGTAATAATTAGCATATTTCATATAATGGAAGTTTTCTTCCGCTATAAAAAAAGCAGTAACATTTCTTCAAATTAAGAAGAAAGACTTCTTTTCATAATTTTTTATAATTCATCGAAATTCTTACAGTTTTACAATGTTACACTTTTATGATTTTCACCTCGACCACATGCATGATGTGAATTCCATTAGATAGAGGTAGTAAATAAAATTTTTATTCTCTGTTTTACGTCACGAGTGAACACATGAACCCGTGAAATAATAAATTTTCTTGCTTGTAATTATTTTATTGCACAAGATAAAAATTATTAATTGGCCATAGTCAAAAATTTCAAAATTTATTCAAATCAATCAAAAATTAAAAATTTCTTAATTGCAGCTCATTTTTAAATCCAAAAAATTAACACAATCAACTCAATTTTTTATGAATCACCAATAAAAAAGTCAACCTCTTATGGTGTGAATTCTTAATAATAACGAGTCACTGACGAGAGCTAATTTGAAGGCAATAAAAATATAATTAATTCTGAATTAAAAAATCTCATTTTATTAATATTTTTTAATTGCCCAAACCAAAAAAATCTTCATCGCTCGCTTGCTTGTGTTTTTTAATTTTTTGAATTTTATGAAGTGAGAGAAAAAAGCAAGCGTAGACAGCAACAACAACAGGTCATAAATTCGCACTCTAATCATGTCTCATGGGTGCTGCTGCTACTATTGCTGGTCAATGACGTAGTGTAGAGATGTAAAAAGAGGAAAAACAAGTTCTTAGTAGTGAGAATATTACAATTATTTCAATAGAGAGACCCAACTACCAAGCATAGTGACACGCAATAAAAATGGCCGAACTATTCGCGTGTATGCGTGTAAAATAAAAATCTACACAGTCAGCAAGTAACGACAACACCAGGAAGTAACAGTCAACTTGAGTTTAATTAAATTTTTTCACAATTTTTGTCCTTGTTTTTGCGTAAGTAAGTAAATAAAGTGGAGAGAGCAGGAAAAACACTTTTTTGCACCTCGTTAAAAAGTGACGTGCTTAATGTAAAGAGCCCTTCTGACATTTCATGAGACTTTTCAACAAATAGCACGAAATAAAAATAAGTTTGGAAATAGAACACGTCATTGGGCCATTTTTATTGACTTCTTATTCTTAAATGAAATTTTATTTTTGCGAAATTTTTATTCAATAATGGACAAAAATTTTCAAGCATATCTTTTATGTACGTAAATATTTTGGGTCTACGTAAACATTATTACGTACGTAAAACTCATAAAACGTAAAAACGTATACGTTGTCATAAAAATTATTTCAATTTACTCTCAAATACAGACAGAAAAAAAAAAAGAATTCCTCCCTTCATACAAAAAAAGAAATGTATTCGAGTGCGAACAAGAGTAATAAATTAGAATTATTGTAGACACATTTTATTGCCTCACAAACAACGCAGCGAAAAAAAGTGAGAGAGAAAAAGAAATTTAATATGAAGCCATGTGCCTTAATTACTCCCGCTTGCTTGCTTGTGAGCTAGCTTTCTCATATGCATATGAATTAAGTATTTCAATGTTGATATTTTGTCACGTCATAGAGCAATAAATGGTAGGGAATTTTTTTTTGCGTTTGAAATTATCATAAAAATTATCATATAATATGAAGTGAGGATTTGCGAAAATCATCAAAAAATAAAAACAAAATCATGGAATGTGTTTTTTAACCGTAATTTATTTTTATATTTTCTGTTTACAGACGAATGTTTCCAACAGTTCGAGTATCATTTTCAGGACCATTGCGTGGTCAACCATCAGATAGATATGCAGTGATAATGGACATTGTGCCTGTCGATTGTCGTCGCTATCGTTATGCATATCATCGCTCATCATGGCTTGTCGCTGGCAAAGCTGATCCACCACCATCACCACGACTCTATACACATCCAGACACGCCTGTTAGCTCTGATGCCCTTCGAAAGCAAGTGATATCATTTGAAAAAGTTAAACTCACCAACAATGAAATGGATAAAAATGGACAGGTAAAAAAATGCGTCACAAAAATTTTTGATCTTAAAAAAACACCAAAAAAATTTTTTTATGCGACTATAAAAATTTTCGCCTCGAAGATCATATTTTATGAAAACAATGGCAGCAAAAGCGAGAAAATTTTTTTCCATCCCTCTCTGTGTGTTTTAGCTGTTAGGATAATTTGTTAAGTAACTTGGAAGGTTGATTATGTTCAGTGAACTTGTAAACGGTGTATAATCGCACCTTACCTTACCTCCCCGCTTCACACATTTTGTTTTACTTCTTCGTTCTGCGATGTGCGCACTGCCATTACAATTTTATGACATTTCTCTTCGCCCATTTAAAAAAAATATAATACTGCTGCTGCTACTGCTTCTTTCGCTAAAAACATTGTGCGGTAAAACGAGAAAGAGAGAAGAAGTAAAAATTTACATAAAGTTATTGTCTCACCTTACCTTTTACCTTTTTACTGCCTCACTTCTTTTCTTTCTCGCGCTCTCATCTTTTTTTCTTGCCTTCGAGCACTGTATGTCGTGAAATTTTCATATCAATTCTAAACCGACGACCCAGTGTGCAATGTGAATTGTCTCAAATCACACTGGGTTCTACATTATCATATATTCACAGAATGAGCAAAAAAAATACCAACAGCCATTTTTCTTTTCCACACCATACTGCAGTAAAATCGTATATTTTTATAAGAATAAAAACCACAATCTTTATGTTTATCATTATCATTACATTCCAAACTCCTACTCTTATATTGTGCTTTAATTTAACTTTGAATGAAACTAAGAAATAATAAAATGTTTGAAGGAATATTTTAGAAAAGATATTTTTGTTCTTTTCAATTCGACACAAGTATTAATAATAATGTAGTCAACTAAAGCACTTTATAATTTATTAATTTTCTGCAATTTCTTCTTTTTGTTAACATTTAAAAATGAACGAGAAATTTTTAAGTAACAAATGTCATGTTGCTTTAAAATATTTAAATTTCAACCGTTATAAAAACAAATTTTATTTCAAACATTATTTCTTAACTTTCATCATTGCTTTGTTTAGCTTAAATTATTATAATGATAATTTTCTTTTTGTATAAAAATATTCACATTTTTGGAAGTCACTGTTAGTTAAGTGAATGCAAAACACAAACATTGCATCGTGTTGTGATCATAATTTACATCGACAATGTATACAGCACGTGTTATCGCTTACAATTTTATGAAAGCTTAGCAAACAAGCAGAAGCAAAATCATGTAAATTTATGGTGAAAGAAAACTTTTTTTTACAATTGGGGTCAGGATGATTTTCCTATGGAATGAGAAAGAGAGAGGCGAAAAAATGTCGAATGGTGCTGAAAATTACGTGACACTGCCAGTAGCAAAACATTTTGAAAATATGCAAAATATTTTTTTTCTCTCACCACCATTTTTGCTACTACTGCTGCTTCGATAAATTGTGATTTTACACCCTCACATACAGTGACAGTCAGTCAGTGAATTTTTCTCTCTCCCATAAGAGAGACAGCAGAAAAAAATGTATATTTATTGAAGGAAAAAATCTTCCATTACAACCATCAACTTCTGTAACTGTATGTGTGTGTGTGTTTTTATAATTTTTGTGGCAAAAAGTTCATTCGTAAGAATTTCTTTCTTTTCTTTTTTCTGCTGTTCTTTCTCCCCTACGAATTTCTTCATTTTCTACCGAGTCATCAAGTTGGCTGCTATGGCAACATAAAAAATTGAATGTATGTGAATACATAAAAGCGCACATTCATACATAACTTACATAAAAAATGTATATAGCGACTTTACACTGTGGCTGACTGCGAACGAATAGCAAAAAAAAATGTAATGAAATTTTTTTGTTTTGTGTCTGCTGAATTATGCAAGAAGAGGCAAAAATATATTTTTTTATTTTAGAAAATTCACTGCATGCTCGAAAATTATCGTTAAGGTCGTAAATTAGTCAAAGGTAGTTAACTGACTTATGTTTCACTACCATTTCGATGACAGTTGATTGATGAAGATTTCGAAGACCCTTCTGCATGCTTAATTTTCCGTAAACTGATGAAGGGTTGATTTTTATTACTTCCACCCAAATTATCGATTTTTTTCTTTTCTTTATTTTATTCTTGAGCTTAGAGAAATTTTTGCAAGTTGTTTAAAGAATTTTTAAAACAAAATTTAAAATGATCGTAAATTATAGAAAAATCGTTAACTTTAAAGAATTTTTGATTAGTAACTTATATATTCATGGAACTTTTCGTTAAGTTTAACTTTTAAAAATTCGTTAAAAACTGAATTTAAAAGGTCCGTTAAATAAGTATATTTAAAAAATATTAAAATTAAAAGTTTTCTTTGACTAAAACCATAAGTTTAGTAAAATAAATTTCTAAAAAACAAAATATCAAAAAACAAACAAATTAATTAAAAAATTCAAATCAATTGAACTCTAATTGAACTACAATGCATACAAAAAAGTCTGTTTTTTTAGAATACAAAAAACTTTGCTGTCTGCAAATGAATTATTGATTTTATGCACAACAACCAGAAGCTCTTTCTCTCAATGAAAAAGCATCACAAACTCGACGATATAGCAAAATTATAAGCAGGGAATAACAACAATAACATCAGCCCAAAATTTATTGCCTTTCTCTATCACATAACAAATAAATAGGAACATAAATTTTCGGTATCAGCGATGAAAATATGTTTTTGCAAATTGCTTATCACACAAAGACACAAAAACTTTTTTTTGTGGAGTGAAGAGGAGCATAAAAAATAATGTCATGCGCATAAAAGGGCAAAAGCAAGCATTTCGAGTTTGTATGAGGAGAGAATTTATATATTTGTGTGAATTTGTGAGTTGAAAGAAATGGAGTGGGAGAATGAAGCAGCTCGGAGCAGTTTTATTGAACGATTTTCGTCACATTTTCTTGCTTGCACATTCTCTCTCGAATTTTTATGTTTTAGACATGATGGTTGAACATGCATGCTTGCCATTTTGTTATATTATTGAAAGAAAGAGAAGAAAATTTTCAAATTTGATGAGATTTTTTTTTACTTTACGATTCATCTGCTTATCATCAAAAAAGAAAAAAAATCCTCAAGATTTGATGCATATAGAAATTTTGGTTATAAAAAACATTTTATTATTATTACATTGATGATTTCTATCTCTTGATATTATACTTACTTATATGTATGTAGCAGCAATAAGGCATAGTTATGGATTTTATTATAATCCTCACACGCTATACCTGCTTGCATATGTACCAGATAATCATCAACATATTCACGGAAACATTATTGAATTGTCTGCTTTTACTACTTTTTGCCTATCTTGCTCCCAAGCTGATAGTTATCGCCTTTCCGATAGTTCATCGTATATGTATATGTTTTTGACACCTCCTGAGTGTCTCTCTGTTCTTTTTTTACTCTCTGTTATTCGCTAAATATTTAATGAATTTATCCTTTATAGAGAAAAATGGAAAGTCACTGAACTAAAACTAACACAACTGTGTATATAGCGAGTATGTGACTCAATTTCAAATTCAATTCACAATCTCGCAACTTTCTTCTCGTGATAAGAATTTTGATTACATTATACACACATTTCTTTTAGACTTCTGTGAAGTTAGAAATTTAGTTTGATAATTTTTATACGTATAAGTTTTTTGATAACGTTTACGATTTTACATACGTATTTTTTTACCCAAATTCAGATAAATTTCATTTCAAATGCTTTAATCAAATATAATTTGACCACAAAAAATCTTAAAAAAAATGTACGTAAAAAACTTTACCATTGATATAAAAATATGTACGTAAAAACGTAAACGTTGTCAAAAAATTTTGATAAAGCTTCAAACTGCTAACTTTACAGAAGTGGTATATTACACTATACAGTGTAGTGTTGTGATATTGAAAATCATACATCAACGCCTTGCTGCTGCTGCTCGCTTTCCTAAATGAATAATTGAAGAGATGAATTTCGCCGTGTGAATTTGCTGAAAAAGCATCAGTAGCATAAAAATGAATTAAATTAAAGTTGAATAAATGATGATAATGTCCATGACTGGCAGAAGCATGAAAATTAGATCTCACAACAAATAAAAAAATTTCTTTTTCTCATTCAATTTCAGATTGTGCTTAATTCAATGCATCGATATCAACCACGAATTCATTTAGTGCGTTTACTGCCAGGACAAAATATTCCAACGACACCGAAAGAGCTTGCTGAATTAGATCACAAAACTTATGTGTTTCCCGAGACCGTATTTACCGCTGTAACGGCATATCAGAATCAATTAATAACCAAATTGAAAATTGACTCAAATCCATTTGCAAAAGGTTTTCGAGATTCATCCAGACTTACTGATTTTGATAGGTAAGAAATGAAAAAAAATTTATTTTTGTTAAAAATTGAGAAGCGAAGAAAATGATTGATTGCGATGAGCATTATTTAATTTATTCTCACACCTTCCAGTCAATCCCTTTTTACATGTTATAATTAAAAATCTTCATCAACTTTTTCTGAGCTCTGAAAAGATCATTACACACACGCATACTTGTATGATAAATAATTTTTTAGAAAGTGAATTTTGCTCATATAATATAAAAGAGGCTCATAATTGATGATGCTCATAATGATCGTTATAATAATAATAATGATGATGATGTTATTTGGCATGTTGAAAGCTCAAGTAAGAAACAGAAGAAGAAATTTTCATCTTTTTTTTGTTTTTGACTCATGCCGCGTGTATTATTTTAAATAACAAAACAGAGTGAGATGAACGAATGAAAAGAGAGTGAAGATCAAGGGTGGACACTTTTATTTATTAGATGATGATGACGAGATGAAAGAGAAGAATCTTTTTCATTTGATGGTTAATTCAATGGCGGAATTTTTGTTTTTGAAGATTAATTAATGTCATGAAAGTTCAATGACTTGTCAATTATTATTACTGTGCTAAGGTAGTCTAGTAGGATTTTGATTTTGAATCCTTTTGAATAAAATTTTTGAGAAATTACTTGAGAATATGCCAAAGAGATAATTGCTATATAAAGATTTTTAAGTAAAAATACATTAGAAAACGTTTTTACATTTGATTTCACAACTATTTTGACAAAGAATCTTCAAAACCAACTAAAGAACTGTTTAAAATTACAATCAATAACAAATCAAATGACCTATAGAAAGATCATTAAAAAATCTCAACATAAAATTGCAAGTTGTCTGTTTTATTTTATCTTTAACAAATTTCATTCCCCTGGAAAATAATTGCAAAAAGAGTTAATGTTGAGTAACGCACGAGGTTCGCAAATCAACATAAAAACAAGAAAAATGAATTAAAAAAAGCAAAAGTCATATTTTTGAGTGGAAAAAATCATTTTTCATTTTTCACTCAAAAAAATTTCTCGCGCACATCAAGAATATAGTAATTTAGTAAATTTCATTCGTGAGTATTTTAAAATGTGTGATAATTACATTTAATAATTTCGACGAGACTATTTTCGGTATATGAGACTTTACCTGAGCGGTTTCCTATGTCTGCTACATGAGAGATTAATATATAGAAAAAAGAAGGAGGGCAGCAAGCAAGCGAAATCTTTTTTGATGAATTTTGATGATGATTACAAAAGAATTAGGCAGCGAGAATCAAATTGAACAATAATAGGTTGATGAAAAGATTCTTAATTTGTCCCTACCTCGATAGTCATTATATCTCGGCATCTTTACTTTGAAGACCATCATCAATATACATGGTTGACTTATTCTTTTTTACAAGATGTTTAACACACATACATGAGAAAAGAAGAATGCAAGAAAGAAGAAGAAGAAAAATCGACCTTTTTTTGTCTGTTGTTGTCCAAAAGTCATTCAATCCTTTCGGAAGACGGCGCCTTGTAATTAGATGAAGGTGAAAAATATTTTGTTTCAATTTGATAATTTGTCATCGCGCGTTAATGTTACAGTTGTGGTCAATGAGTTCAGAAGCAGCAACAAGAATTCACGTCATTCAAATGGAATGTTGAAATTTTGTTTTCTTTGTTGCATGCCATGAAATTTTTTTGATTTAATGAAGTGGAATTTCTTAGTTTCACGAAAATAAAAAAAAATTTAAATTCAAGAAGGTGCATAAAAAATAAAATTTCATTATTTTAGAAATTTTTTATTTAAAAATTAAAAATTTTGAAGGAATTATTGATTTTTCAATTGAATTTTTCAAATTGTTCTTTTTGCATGTTTTACTTCTTTCACAACTCTGTATTTCAACATATATTTAATTTAAAATTCACAAATTCATCTTCCTGATCAAGAAAAGACACTGCACAGAACAATTTGCCTTCAATCTCGAAAAAATTATTTTTGATCTTTTGCCGCCACTATAATCAACACGTTTTTAATAACTTTAAGATAAAACAAAATGTTTTCTTCCGAAATATTTACGCTTGGAGTGAGTAAAGGAGAGTGAGAGAATGGACGTGTAAGATATGCAGTAATATGTGCAGGTTCATGTTACTTTTTGCTGTTTCTGCCTCTTTTTGTAGTCTCTTGTCTTCATGTATGTTTCGCACATTAAAAAAGTTTCTTTTATGCATAAATTGAGACAATTTTACTGCATCATTATGCCATGTATTCGATGAATTGCGAATTATTCAGTGGCTGTTAACAAAGATTATTGTCTCAAGATAAAAAATGAAAGAATTCATAAAAAACCGTTAAATTTCAATCACATTAATTTAAATAAATTATCACAATAGTCCATAATCATAACACATCAATTCTTCCCGTCATTTTAACAATAACAATCAAGTATAAAGTGTTAATTTCTAAGATATAACTTTTTCTAGATAATAATGATGAAGAGTGAATAGTGTGTTGATGCTAATATCTATAATTATATTCTTTCGTTTCCCAAACATTCAAAAGATCTAAAAAGAATTCTTTTATTTTGTTTTATCCAAAAAAAAATAATTATCAACACACATCATTTTATTATCATCATTTTCTCATATACACAAAAAAAAAATTTCTTTTTCCTCTTTCATGTGGCTAAAATATAAAAAAAGAAAAATCATTGTGTGTGTTCCGCTGAGTGTGATCTTCATCATCACCATCTTCAGAAGCGGATGATACTTTTTTTATTTCATATTCCGAAAAATGTAAATCATCAACATGAAAGCAGACATGCGTGTGTATGTATGTATGATTATTGCCTTAAGGTAACATTTCATCAACATGCATTACAACAACTTCTTCTTCTTTTTTCTGTCTTTTACTTACCTTCACAAAGGAATAGACATTGCAAGCCAAGATTATTCTTTAAAGATAAACGTAGATTGAAGGTTTTTTCTCGCATCATGACATGCCACAGATTGCATTTCAACAGCACTTTATTATTATTGATTTCCCTTCCGATCTCAATTAGATGTGGTATCGTCAGCAGAATAGTTTTTGCGCACTAGTGCAAATTGTATACATTACATACAAAAGATAAGAAATATAAACAGGTGGAAAATGGCAATTAAATTTTCTTTCTCACTATACAATTTTATCTTGTATTGATTTTTATGGAGATCAACATTAATTTATGATTGTAGAGTAGACTTTAGCTATTGATTATAAAATTGCTAGAATGTTGTTTAAGTTTTGAATTGTTTAAAAAAATTATTTCAGACAAAATATATGAAATTATTGTCAAAGAATATTCTTAGGATTAATATGGAATATTTCTAATTGCTTATTCAGTATTTTACTTCTCCTGATTTGATGGAAGTAAAGATTTTAGCAATTTTTAAATAAATTTTATTCAATACTTTCATTCTGTACTAAATTTCAAAATTTAAACTTTTGTACAAAGAAAAACGTATACTAGATTTTTATAAACTTTCCAATATTTGATAATTTAATGATTATCTTCACGGTAATTTTTGTAAATTTTCAAAATTTTCATCTTTCCTTAAAACTTTTATTTCTTCTTGAAAAATATAAAGTTTTCAAAAAAGTTTGCTTTTAGAAAAGCTAAATTTGTACTAAAAATTTAAGTTTATAGTTTACTAAAAAATAATAAAAATTAAGTTCAACATTTAGTACTAAAAATCGCCCTTTCATAAATTCATTAACTTATTTCTTTCACCTTTTTCTTCTGTATCTTTATAAAAAGAAGAAAAAGCTTTAATTTTAATGAACTCTTCAGCTTTAAAGTAAGAAAAAAATAATTTTACAGTTTTATCGATTTTTTGCCTCCTACTTTTGCTCGAGACTATGAACAGCAAAAAAAGCGAGAAAGAAGGAAAAAAAATCTTAAACATTTTATGAAGCATAAATTTTCCATTTCAATGTTGATGCTACTGATGTTGAGTTGACTGTGTATATATAACTACATACAGAGTGAATGTGTGTGTATACGAGAAGCCCTTTTTTGCACATAATTTTGTCTTTTACAACTCTTCTCTTCATTTCTCCACGGCAATGGAATGATGAAGGAAAGGACGAAATACTGTGTTTATATATATACTGATATTTTGAAGTCAACACTACATAAACCTCAATCGAGATGAAATGCTCTTTCTGCATCTTCTCATACTCTCATCATCATCGTCATCATCAGTTAACTGCGCAATACTACGCAAACTCAACATCAAGAAGATGGAGAATTTTAAGATAAAGCGAATGTTATTTACATACACACACAAATATTGCTATACATTACGAGGAGAAAATTTTCTCATAGATTTAAATTTGTAGCAGCTTGAAACTACAAGCAAGAAAAAAAATATTTGAAAAATTGTGTGTGAACACTTAATATTGCTACCACCATCATCTAAGCATCTCCGCCCTTTTTTCTCGCCTTTTCTCGATCTCATTTTCTGGATTTGTGCTTATTTATTTTGAAGAAAAGCTCTAACAGATTTACATAGAAAAAGCATTCAATCTTCATTTAGTTTTTAACACATTTAAAAGCATCGACATGAGATATGGTGTAACTGCATATAACATTCATGAAAGTGAGAGAAAAATGAATTCAAATGTACTGCAAAGTGTCAAATGGCAAAAAGACATAAATTATATCCATTAGGCACTCTTTTTTCCATCTGCCTTCATTAAAGAGCTTTAAATAAGGTATCATAAGTATTATATTCTCGAAAACATTAAGGTAATAACGATGAATAATTGCAAGAGATGAAAGCATTTTACACCAACTATGGATCATAAAAAATCTAACATTGTGACTGTACATGTAAATAGTGTGCTACGCTCATTAAAGTTGCAATGCATCATTGTATTACAACGACATACAATTTATTTTTCGCTTTTATGCATTATTTAGAAATGCGAGAAAAAATTTATTTTGTCTTAAAAGGATTAAAAAAACTTAACAGTTATTCATTATTTATATTTTTAAATCTTCTAGAAAGAATTTACTAAAAATTGATCATCTCAGATGATATTCTATCATCTCGGTATATTTACAACTATAAGATTTCAATAAAAAATAAAAAGATTTTACAAAAAATGCGCTAAAATCTAAAATTTTGGATTTTTTAGCAAAAATTCTATCATTTTAGAATTAAAAATTTGATCATTTCAAAAAAGTTTTTGTCATCTCGAAAATTTCAAAACTGTAAATTTTTTTCAAAAAAGCTGTTATTCATTGTCAATTTAATGCGCTATAAATTCTATATATGATTGTAAAAAATAAAACTTACATTCTTAGCCACACACGAGTAATACAAGTGAGAAGAGTCACTTAAAAGGTTCTAAATCATAATTTCCCATTTCTTGTATTTTACCAGAGGGTGTGCCACTTGGCTTCGTCGATCGTAAAAAATTCTTAATTCTATAATTTTCAGTAAAACCTATTAAATTTAAACGTTTTACGATTTTTCTTTATTGTCTCAAAATTCTTCGCTTTCTGTCCGAGGTGTGAAGGAATTTATGCGATCATTAATTTCCAATGCTCATGTTATGCTTATGCGAAATTATGTTCATTTTCAATTCTGAGAGCAAGCAAGAGAGAGAATAAAAGGGGAGTGCGAAACTCCTTCATATCAACAAAAAATTTACTCTTTTGTGCCTTCGACTCTTTTTATAAATTTTATTTTCACTGTTCCACTGCCGCTCTCTAAAATTGCCGGCAATTTATGTACAAAATTATAGGGCGGCAATGGAAAGACTACAAAAAATACATCAAATTTTAATATTTTCTCTTTACACGGCTTTTTTTCCTTCTCATTCGGGATGTGCATAATTGTTGATTTTTTACTTCACTGTCTTTGGATTTTTGATTTATGAAGCCTTCTCTTATCATATTTGTATGAAAAAAGTGAGTAAAGTAATTACAAAACAATTAAGATCTGTTTCATATAAAGCCGCCAACTATTCTGTTATGATGATGCTATGAATGATGAATAACTCACAAAAATCAAGATAGTTCAATGAATATTTTATTAACTGAAACTCATCAATAGTCATCTATTTTATTCAAAATTGTTCTTTTATAAAGATTTAAAATATAAGATCAAGGTCAAAAAATGACAAGATCAAGATCAAATTCAAAGATTTTAGCAGTAAGAATTTTTTTATGCAATTTAAAAATTTTAATAAAAGATTATCGTAATTGATACTAAAATGCTTAAAAAATATTGTGAAAAAAATCGAAGAAATCAAATTAATTAATTTTATCATCGTGCAACACCTCATTAGAATGCACGGAATATACCGAAAAAAATGATTTTTTTCATGATGTACCTTTCATGCACTCATCAAGTTTTAATAGCACATAACAAAAAAGAGAGAAAAACAAGAACAAAACAGAAGAAAAATGAAAGGAAACCTGCCGACATTCACAGCCGAAAAAAAAACTGAAAGATCTAAAAGGCATTAAAAGACTCTCATTCAAGAAATTACAAGCTGTTACCACATTTAAAATTCACACTTATTGGCAATGATTTTCTTTTATTTTTCGGGGGGCAATACACATATGCATACAATTTTTCTTGAGCGAGTGATTCGATATCCTCAATTTTCGAACCTCTGAGTGAAAAGAAGGTTATACAAGAAAATAAAAGTTGATGCCGTTGCACCGCCGGGCACAAACTCATTACAACTAATTTTGCGTTCACCTTCATTTCGCAATGCGAGAAGTGCCTTTTTGTCTGTGAGGTGCACAATGTCTATCATTACGTTTTTTGCTTGTCCGAAAAAAAACAAAATCGAAGCATTTTCAAAGAGCAAGCGAGAGATAAAGTGTTAAAAAAGTAATTATATTTCATTTCATTTTCGGATATCATCAAAAAAAAGAGTTCAAGTTAAGTACTAGTAAGGAGAGAAAGAGCATGCAATGATGATGATGATGATGAAAATCTTTTAAATTATGCCGCTAAATTCACCTTCGCTTCTCACATATATACAAAAAATTATTTAAAATGTTGCAAATTAATAATTATCGTCAATTTTCTTTTTTTCCATCATCACAGAGATCCAATGGATGCATTATTACTTGAACAACATTTGAGGTCAGCACCGCTTGGACTTTTTCCTGATCCAATAATGGCAGCACAGCTGATGCCACAAACAATGGATGCAGCATTATTAGAGAAAGCAAGACAGCATTTACAAATGTGGGGACGATCACCATACGCTGAAATGCTTCTACCACAAATGTATGCTGCACAGCGACCAAACATTAATGCGGCTGCTTTAAATCTTGGCTTATGGCAAGGTCAATGGTCACCACAGCTAACAGCAGCAGCAGGATTTTTAAATAATCAAGCAGCACTTCAACAGGCAGCAGCTGCAGCTCAACAGCAACAAAATGCTCGAAGCCCACCACCGTCAGCTACACCAAATAGTTCAGGATCACCATCACCATCGGGAATGAGTGAACATCATATGAGAAATAAACATTATGCATCCCGATTTAGTCCTTATCCTGTTGCACAGCCACCATCACATACACAAACCTCACCAACATCACCAATTGCTATTAAACCATCACAAAGTCCATCACCTATAGCACGACGATCACCTGAAAATTAAAATATCTTAATAGTACTTAAAAATATTGTGTTAGATAAAATTTTTTTGTTTTTAAATGTTTTATGTCGCTGTGCTGTTTATAAAAATTATTTTAATTTTCATATCATAATAAAATTAGTATTTATAGCTTATTCTATATTGGCTTAAAATGATGTACTTACTTTAACTATTAATAGACACTTGAATGGAAATAGAATTATGAAAAAATGAATATTTAAATTAAAAATGTAAATGTGTAAAAAATTACAAATTTTTAGTTCTTACCTGTGCTAATTATTCTGAAATAATTTTTTTGCTGTAGATGTATGTCATATCTGTAAATTATTAATTGAATGTTGCAATAATTAATGTAAATTATAAGATAAAAATTGAAATTAGCACTTTATTTAGAATTTTTTTCCTCTCTTTTCATTTTTATTGCTATATCTAGATTGAGTAGTTTGATCTTCATAAAAATTAATTACCATCAGTTTTCAAGTCTATTGAAAAATATAAATTGATATAATAAATAAAAATATAATATGTGTATAAATAGTATGAAAAAAATATGAAGCCAAAATCTAAAAGGAAAAAAAAAAAAATGAATTTATCACACTTAATCAAAAAATTCTGTTCTTCTTATTTATTTCGGCTGCTGGCTTCTGCTGATGGCCAATTTACTCTTACTTTTTTTTTTCTTAACCTTTTCAGACTCTTTAGTTGTTGTTTATTGACGGTTGAAGAAAAAGAATAAGTTGTATAAAAAATATACTGTTTCTTTTATTTATACTCATCAGTAGCAATAGGTGGTCTTCTCTTTTATATATCATTTCATTTCTGTTGCTGCTTTAGGTTCTTTTGCAAAAAGGAATAAAGTTTTGAACTTTATAAATTGAATTAAAATTTTTAACTGAAAAGTTAGATACAAAATTTTCATTCTACAAATATGGTTTAATTCGAGAGTTTCAATTTTTTTTTGGATCTACTTCTAGTTTTTAATTTTTATCTACTTTGTAAATTTTAGTTCTATTTACATGTTAAACTTTAGTTCTATAATTTTTATCTACTTGAAAAATTTCAGTTCTACAATTGATTTAAATTGAAACCTTACATTTAACTTCATTATTGTATAAACTTGATTATTTTAATAAATTTCAGAGTTTCTTTTTTTACCAGTACCACAAACAGAAATAAAAGAGAATTCTCAGTTAAATAAAATTTCATATTGGAAAGTAAATTTCAGAAGTAGATTAAAATTTTAGAACAAAAATTAAAGAAGTAGATCAAAAAATGTATAACTAAAATTTTAATCTACTGCTTAAATCTACAAAAACAAACATCTTTTACTTTGATCAAATTTTAATACAAAAGAAGAATAAATATTCTCAATAAATAAAGTAATTTAATTGTCTTTAATAACTCTCAGATGCTTCCAGCTGTGTGGTTATATCAAATTGTTTACTGGTAAGTAAGCAGGCGGTACAATAGCAGCAAGAAGAACAGTAATAAATCGCTTTCAATGAAAACAAACAAATTTCCTTTCATAAATTTAATGAGCCAACCAACCACCTCAATGTGCATTTTGATACTCACTAATCAACAGTATATGAGTGAAAGAGAGTGCGAGAAGCGAGAGAGCTTCCTTAAATGATTTCAACAATCAACGTGCGATTTATCTCTTTCGCTCAAGCAGTGAATAAATTGAGTTGAATTGAGGATTCTAAGAAAAAGCACAAGAAGGAGAAAGAGAATCAAATTTCTTTGTAAGGAGTTGGGCAATTAATCAATCTTTAATATTCTAGAAAAGAGAACCATTCACTTTAATTGTTGAAAAATTATTATTCAAGCGAATCAAGTGTGTGTGATGAATTGATGGCGATAAATAACTATCTAGTCGAGAGAGAGAAAAATTTATATCTTATTAATTTGTAATACAAATAAGACGAAACAAACAACAGACACAAGGTTGGCATTGCATTGTAAATCATTTTTCGATGATTTGTTAAACAAGCATGAGAAGCTGCATGCTGATTAATTAACTTAACATTTAGCTATGTCTATCTTTGCATTTAATGCTTTTTAGATTTATTCACTCAACTCTCAATATTTATCATTATTCATAATTGAATTTATACAAAAGAACTAATGTCATCAACCTTTATTGACTAGTGTCATATAAATATATAAAAATCTTTCTCGTTATGAATAAGAATTCTTTATGAATATCTACACAACAAAATATCAATTTTCATCGCCTTATCGAGCATTCATTTATGAAGATCAAATCTTTGCACATATTTCATCATTTTAAATATTCTTTTGCTTCTTTGGTGACGATTGGATTTTTTGAAGGTGACTTCCGTGAATTATCTTAAAAATGTGATTAAACTTATTGCAATCTTTTCAATTCATTCCTTTGTCAATACTAGAGTAGATTAATCGGAAACACTGCAAAAAATTTTTGGTTTTCATATAAATTATTTGACTTTTTGAAATAGAACTTTCATTATGAAATTAGAAAATACAGCTAGTCTCAGCTTAAAACCAACTTATAACATTTTAACGTTTTTGAAAAACTGTAAAGCAACTTGCTTTAAATTTTACGAAAAATTTGAATTTTTGTGCCAAAAATATGTTAAGTTTACAAAAGTTTACGAAATTTGGAATTCTTTTAAATCAGTACTAGACTCGATATAACTACATAAATAGTTGATAAAGACATAGGACAACTAATTTCCATAATATTTATTGCGGATTTTTAAAGATTGTTAAACAGACCAAAATAAATTAAATGAAACCAAATTTTGATTTTTGATTTGTATAGGAAAACAAAAAATGAAAATTTCTCAAACCTTGATTTTAAGCTAAAAATCCAGGGGTATTCACGAATAAAAAATAGCAACAAATAGCTAGAAAAAACTACAAAAAACCATAAATAGCTACAAAAAACTACAAATAGCTACAAAAAACTATGAAAAACTGACAATAGCTAGCGAAAAAACTACAAAAAACTGAGTATAGCTAGAAAAAACTATTTCCAAAAAACTATAAATAGCGATAAAAAACTACAAAAAACTATATTTTGAATAGCTACAACCGTTAATTTTAACTATCAAAAAATTTATTCTAAGATTCTAATTGCAGAATCTACAACCGTTTGGTATTTTAGCTAGAAAAAACTGATTCAATTAGCTAAAATTTTATCGATTAAGCTTTTATAGCGAAAAATTTTAGTTGATTTTTAGTTACTCGAAAAACTTTTGGACTCTGGTAAATAGCACCAATAGAAAATCGTCGTACTTTCAGATCAAAATTTTACTGTTTTCCCTAGAAAAACCATTGATAGCTAACTCGTGAATACCCCTGGCTAAAAATTTTGTTTCGAATTTTCATTGATTTTTTTTATAAAATTTCTATAGAAAACAGAGATTGTTAATAGTTAAAATCTAAATTTTAATACAATAAAAATTCTCTTGAACCAACCTAGTTCAGTAATATCAATAATAATTTCTCACTTCCAACTGTGCAAAAGCGAAGCTGTATAGTGTGCAAATCTGCATATGCTTTTTAATAATCTTCATCAGCAATGGCAAAAAGAGAAAAAAAAACGAAATTGAACGCTACTTAGTGACTCGAACAGGCCTCATCTTGATGGAATAAACCACACACTATTGATTTCATATATGTGTGTGCAAGCATTTTAAATTTGCATCCAGTAAGTAGTAACAGCAATCAACTGATTTATGAAATCTCATGGCGATCATTGCATTATAAATTTATCTTAATGATGCGCGCCGTTTTAATTTTAATCGCATTCATCGAAACGAGTAAATTGGTATTTTGACGTATCAACGTGATGGTGAGCGAGAGATCGACATAAAATTGTTTGTTAATGCGTTGAACTCGTCATGTTCAGCTGCCTCACTAAAGTCACTTTTTTTATGAAAATCATAAATCATTTTAGTTCAGTCGACTTTCATTTTATTGTAAAAATCTTATTGGAATTTATTTTTTTTTGTAAGTAGCAAAAAACTTTATTTAAATTCTATTACAAATCATGTAAAATAAACAAACATAAAAAAATTAAGATCACTAATAAAATGTAAATGATAAAGCAATCGGGAATGAAAGAATAAGAAAGAAAGAAATCTCCAGTTGCCTTCGAAAAAATTCTTCTTGTGCTATCGAAAAGAGAGTCATTTATTTGGAATTTACATGTGGCAGCTACTTAGTTCTCTTCTCTTTCTTTCTATCTTGTTTTATATTACTCGACTAGCACGCAAAAAATGCTACTGTGCTTATAGCTGCGAGCTCTTACTCTTTTCCGATAAACAATCAATTATGAATAAGCATTTTGTTTCGATGGAAAATCTTATTCAAATGAGTTTTGGGAATGAATGGAATCATCATTCATAATTTCTTTACATTTACATGTTGTTGTTGTTATTTTAGATGGGGCAATTTGGAATGTCGAATGAAATGAGTTGTGAAAGCCAAAATCGAACGCATTTTAAAGTTAATATGATTTATATGAGTTTTTGTAGCTAAATGAATTAGTGAAAAAAGTTCTATTAAATGCACTTTGTCTTTTCGATATTACTGACTATTAATAATTAGACCAACCGTTCAATAGTTATCCATATTTGTCTAATTTTTTCTGTTGGTGGTTCTACGATTGACTGCGACAGTTGCACGACAAAAGAATTTTTCAAAAAAAACGTTATTTAACTGATCTTAAATGAGCGAAAACTTGGGCACCAAAGTACTTTTGAAAACATACCACATATATGTGGCATGTAATATGCAAAAATTTCAAAATTTCTTCAAAATATTGCAAATTTCCCAGAAATGAATTTGAAAATTAAAAATTTTATAACTCATAGTAAAATGTAATTCCTTTAAATTATTGACTTACAACAAGAAAAATGCGCTATTAAAATATCACTGACACTAAAATTTACTACTTTTATTTCTCTCTTAAATACTCTCGTTGACTGGAATGATTTAAAAGTTTTGTGAATGGCATTTGAAGCATCATATGACTTTCTCAATTTACTCGCAACAAACAAATAAACCCCAGTTCTGCTTGTTTTCAATTTCACTCACCATAAATGATTGCGATTCGATAGGAGGTCGAAAAGACATCAGCGCGCGAGAAATTTTTTTTGTTTTGTTGTTTGTTATCATTCAAATGAAATCGCTTTTTTTGTAGTTAAATGGAGATTGATATCCATAAGCCTGTATGTATATTTATATGTAGGAAACTCAATGAGTCTCAGGAATTTTTCTTGCTCACAAATTATAGTCGAACAAAGTGATTAATGGTCTGTGCCGTTGTTTGTTATGGACCCATAAATGTATATTAAATGTCATCTGTTATCGTAAATGTTTTCAACTAAAAATTAGTCAATTAATAGTTGATTAAGTCGACGTATGAAAACAAATACTTTTTTATGAGAAATAATGAAAAGGGTCAAAAACAAAATTTCAATTTTAATGTCTTAAACAGGTGCTTTTTTTCCTTTCTTTCCTTCTTTTTCTTCAAGACAAATAAATAATTTTTTATATCGATTTTTGTTACGGTAGATTGAAGTCATTCAAGTCAGGGTGAGACATACAAAAATTTTTTTCTTTGCTTCTATCACACCTCAATTTTAAAGTGTATACACATGACATGAAGAAAAAAAGAATTCTAAAAGTAAAGTGTCAAGGAAATTGAAGCAATTTGATGGCAGGCGTGAAATAAAATTTTTTTTTGAAAATTTCTCTCAATTATGAGTTGAGAAAAAGTAAAAATTATTTGAAAAATTCTGAAAATAAAATTTTACAATTCACCAAGGATAGAACACTTGAACTAAATTAACTTGACTTGACTAAATATTTTATGAAATTCAATTAAACTTGAAAGTCAAGTAAATTGCAATCAAGCTATTTTATGACAAGTTAACTTGACTTTTTTATCCAATCAAAATTGATTTTCAGGGGGATGGACACTTAGGCGAAAGGCGAAAAAAACTAATTTAGGCAAAAATAGGCAAAATTTTTTTTGTCACACGCGACATAAATAAAATTGTTTTGTTTCAATAGAAATTTATTTTTTGCAAAATTCTTACTTATTTCATTTTAAAAGACATCATAATTGAAATGCATAGTTTAATAATTATGACTACATTGTTTAAAACTTGATTAGAAGTTCTATATTATTTGTTTAAAGTTTTAAAAAATTGTAAACAATTTGTTTCGCAACAAAAAACACGTCACATGTGACAAAAAACAAAAAAACAGGCAAAAGTAGGCAAAACCTTTCGCCTAAGTGTCCATCCCCCTGTTGATTTTAATTTGACAGAATTTTTATTCATAAATATTTTCAGAATTCTCCAGAATTTGAAAAATTTCTGATTAATTTTTATCAGAGTTCTGTAAAAATGTATCAGAAAGAATTCTGATGAACAATTCTGAAAACATTCTGTCAAGTTCATCAGAATTCTGCAAAATCATTTTGCCTCAATTTTCACCATAATTTCAACCAGAATTTTTATCAAAATTTTTACCAGAATTTCTTCGAAATTTTCATCAGAATTTTTTAGAAATTTTTATCAGAATTTCTTTGAAATTTTCATCACAATTTTCATCAAAATTTTTACCAGTTTTTATCGAAATTTTTACCAGAATTTCTTCGAAATTTTCGTCAAAATTTTACAGAATTTTTTAAAAATTTTCATCAGAATTTTGCTGAATCTTCATCAGAATTTTTATCAGAATTTTTTAGAAATATTTATCAAAATTTTTACCAGAATTTCCTCGAAATTTTCATCAAAACTTTTAACAGTATTTCTTCGAAATTTTCATCAGAATTTTACAGAATTTTTATCGAAATTTTTATCAAAATTTTTACCAGTTTTTATCGAATTTTTTACTAGAATTTCTTCGAAATTTTCATCAGAATTTTTTAGAAATTTTTATCAGAATTTTTTAGAAATTTTCACCACAATTTTTATCAAAATTTTTACCAGTTTTTATCGAAATTTTTACCAGAATTTCTTTGAAATTTTCGTCAAAATTTTGCAGAACTTTTTCGAAATTTTCATCGGAAGTTTTTCGAAATTTTTATCAAAATTTTTATCAGAATTTTTTAGAAATATTTATCAAAATTTTTATCAGTATTTCTTCGAAATTTTCATCAAAATTTTGCAGAATTTTCATCAAAATTTTTATCACAATTTTCATCAAAATTTTGCAGATTTTTATCAGAATTCTGATAAAAATTTCGAAAAAATTCTGCTTAAAATCCTGTCTGCTAAGTGCCCGTGAGCCAATTCATTAAATTTAAAGCCAGATTGATTACATTTTTAAGTGTTCATTCCCTACAATTTCAATCAATTTGAATAAGAATAGAAAAAGAGTGACACATTTCGTGAGTGTATAAGAATATAAAAAGAAATTGCTTGCGATGGAACTGTCAATTACTATACATTTTTCTTTTTTTATTTGTTCTCAAGCAAATTAACAACGCATAAATCCGTTTTACTTGATTCATTCATGCTTCAAATTCAAAGCTATTGTTTTGAAGGTAAGAAGTCAAATTGCAATTTAAATGTCAATGAAATTAAATTGTTCTTTTTTCTTCAAAGGTGTGCAAAAAAGACAATAAAAAAATGTGCGAGATGTGACAATTCAATAGCACAAAAAAGTGTAATTGTAACGCTTGACTTGATGAAATATTTTTGTTCCAATCTGTTTATATTTAATCTATCCCATGAGATGACACTCTTTTAACTTGTACGACAACAACTTTTTTCATCTTCATCACACTGTCATTAGTATACTTAATTTCCATATTATAAAAAATATTTTCAAAACAGTTGTTGTCAATGATATCGGGGTAGAAAAAGAAGTAAATTAGAATCATCATCATAAAACGGTAATTTATCAAATTGTTAAAAAGTTATCTCTTGTGTAGGGGTTGATCTAAAAATTATTTAGTGGATCACAGATGGTCTTACTCTTTAAAAATATTGATTTTACAAATTTGTTATGGAGATTGAGACATAATCGCATTTTTAGAAGTCACTGCACTGATTTTTTTTATCCCTTTTAGGCTTAATAAAATTTTCTCACCCCTTTTATTGTAATTTAGCACACTTGAACAAATTCATTTGATTTCACTTGTTAAAAAGAGGAGGGTAATGACAGTAGTAGTAATGCTAAATATACCTCTATCATCATCATCAAATGTGTAATTTTTTGATAAATTAATCTGTCACAATATTCATCACAAAATAAATACGAATAAGAAAGTGTAGAAATATTTCTTAGGAAGTAATTAAAGTGAAAAGAAGTAATTAACATAAATGGATTGTAATTTTTAGAAAACAAATTGAGTTGAATAATTTTTCGTTGTTAACTAACACAAGTAGAAAAAAGAGTTGGTGAAGAAATTTTCAGTTATGTGAAAAGGGTTGATAAATGTTACGCCAAATAAATCAGCATCATCACAACTTTTTCTTCTCCCTAATTTATTCTCCTCGTCATCATCATTATTTTTGCTTCTTTTCTTTATTATAACTTTTATAAACAAATTTTAAATTTTCTTTTAGAAATTTTAAATTTTCTTGAAGTTGGTTAAGAATTAAAAAATTTGAAAATTATGTAACGGTTATTTAAAAACAACAAATAAATCTGTTAAATTTAAAATTTTCAAAATTCTAAAATATTGCATTATCGATTACATTTTTTAAAAAAAATCATAATTAATGTTTTTATCAGTAATGTTTTGAATAACAAAAATCATTTCAATATAAACACGAAATATTTGCAATCAAAAAATTGGTAAAAATTTTAAAATAACTTTTTGAAAAATTTGTAATAAAATCAACTAAAAATTTTTCAAATATTCAAATGTAGAAGTTTTTGAGAAAAATGTAGAAATTAAAAAATTTGAACAAAGCACAGAATAAAACATGAAATTGGATGCAACAGACAAATTTAAATTAAACCTAACCGTTATTTTTAAAAATCATAAATTTTATTACCCAATGTTCTCAAAAGTAAAAAAATTTCCACCCTCACATTTTCAAACTCATCCGATCTGATCTTCACGCTACAATAAAATCTTATCTCATTATAGAAAGCAATTTTTTACACTCTTTATGGGAACGTCACACAATCCTTTTTTCCACTCTATTGTGTGACGATTGCAAAGTTCATATATTTTATACAAACGTGCCATAGGCATATATAGCACCTCTCATCTGTAATGATGCAAAACAACCCCGAGTGTAGGCAAAAAGAAAGAGAGAAAAATTTTACAACTTTACAGTTATTTTTTCCTCTTTTTCTTCATTCTCATTGCCATTGAAAGAGATAAATTGGCGTCGAAATGTAGAGATGTGCGCGCGCCCTTATCTCATTACACGCTTTATGCTTCTAATGAGATTTTTGACAGAAAATTGCGCACACAACAGACACTTTTTTAAAGTAAGAGAGAGAGAAAATGACAGTATTTCTATCTCGCATGCATAATAAGCATGAATGTTAAACTGTGAAGTAATTATTGAGGCATTTAGAAGGAAGCAGCAGTAAAATTGAACGAAGAACTGTTTTTTATTTTGTCATTTTGCGAGAGAGAGATACAAGAAATTATGAATGACGATAATAATGATGACATTGAAGTGATTTTTATTTTCGTATAAGAGTTATTAACATCTTCCGGTAATTAAGAAATAATGGCTTCTATTCAGTGTTGAATTGTTAAAGTAATCTTTACTGTTTTTGACGAGTCATTTCGTTTGATATGTTTAATTACTCATAATGTAATGTTAGAAAGTTTTCTTTTTGCTAACATTTTTTGAAAAATTTTTTGACTTTATTTAATTTTAAACAAGTTGAGTTCTTTTGTAAAAATTCATTAATAGAAAAAATTAAAAAATTTTCATTATAAATTTGATATATTTTGATTTTAATATATAATTGAAGTCTAAAAATAATTTATAAACGCAATAATTTATGACTTTTTCTTTTTAATAAAAGTCAAATTAAAGTCAAGTAATTAAAATATGTCAAGTTGTATCAAGTCATTTAAATTAATTCTAAGGCTGGGACACTTAATTTTACTTGATTAAGTTTAAATTCCCAGCCTTGATGAATTCAATTTGATTTTTTAAAGTCAAATAAATATAATTTGAAGCACAGAATCGCCTAAATGATATAAAATGAATATCAAATGATTATTTTCTAAAACTTTTACCAAATAACATCACATTTAGAGCATTAACTCAGTACTTTTCTTATTAAAAATTAATGAAGTAAAAATTTGTAACTTACAAAATTTATTTAAAAACAGTCTTTAATATTTGTACATAATCTTTAAATATTTTTGATTTCAATTTAATTCAATCGAAAAAATATAAATGTCCAAGTCATGATCTAATTTCATTTCTTTTAATCCAAAATTATTATAACAAGTTTTTTGTTAACAGTTCATTATAAAAATGAAAAACACACAATTAGTGAAGAAAATAGAATTTTTATTTCATCTCATTTCTTAACTTCTTTTTATTTATAAAAACATACATATTTTAACAGTCACTTTTTGACTTCACACAGCGCGAGAAGCCATTCATAAATTATTTATTTGTGATCATTGTGTGTGCATGCTTATAATATGATTAAAAACGAATAAGCAAGTATTTATAATAAAAAAAATAAATGAATTGTATCTACATAAAAATGCATGTCGCATGTATCACATGTCGCAATTGTGAGAAGTTTAAACAATGGTGAGTCATTTTTTACACTGAAAGATCGTTGGAGAATGTTGTAATGATGTATACAAGGTTGGATTAAAATTTATTTGTTTTTTACAAATAAATCTTAAATTATCACATTTTTAATAAAATTTTTGAATTTTAAGCCTAAAAGACTTAGAAAGACATCTTTTAAGAATCAAAAAAATTTCAAATTATTGTTAACCTAATAATTATTAAAAACTATAAAAGTCATTTTAGTTATGATATCGAATGCAAGAATGTTTCTTAGAAAATAAAATTTATATTTGTAAATATTCTACAAAATCTACAATTTTATACTAAAATTTTGTAAATTTTCTATAACTTTATACTAAAATATTCTCTTAATTTCTTACAATTAAAGTGATTTGAAAATAACGAAATAAAATTTTTATTCTAAACAAAGATTTTCAAAAGAAAAACTCTTAATTATCACTTTATTTTGATTTTAAGTTGAAGTGAATCATTAACCTAATAAATAAGCCTTCTAATTAAAATCAATTCTTCATATCTGCTGACATGAACTGTATTTCAACTATTCTCATTCTTTTCAATTTCTAACTTCTTTCTCTCTTCTTCCTTAAAAATTTCTCAGAACACACACAGAATTTTTTATTTTAGAAACAGAAAAGAATCGTGAAACACACTTAAAGTTTGATGAATGATGAGTCATAAATATTAAAACACAGAAAAAGAGAAAAAGAATTTTTGTAAAGGGAAATGAGAATGAACAGTTCAAGTGCTCTGTAAAGAGATAATAGTTATTTCTATGGTTGGTAGATGAAAAGGTGGTGTTCCAAATCATCCACAGCTCAAAAAGTCCACCACACTTGTTCAAAAAGCTCACAAATATAAAATTTTGAAAATCACGACTTTCCAAAAAATCCACTTGAAAATGTATGTGGACTTTTTGAACATCAGTGATTTTCAAAAAATCCACATATAAATGTATGTGGACTTTTTGAACATCATTGCAGTTCAAAAAATCCACATACATTTATATGTGGATATTTTGAAAATCATTGCAGTTCAAAATCTCCACAAATTTTTCTGTGGACTTTTGGAACATCAGTGATTTTCAAAAAATCCACATAGAAATGTATGTGGACTTTTTGGACATCTCGTGATACTCATTAAAAATTTTTTTCTGATATTAGGTATTTAAATTTACGTTAAATTATTTTTGAATTCTATTCAGCATTGAAATCTGAAAAATCAAATTTTTTGCATATATTATCATTTTTTGTCATTTTAAAGCTATTTTAAGCAATTTTTAAATTTTTTTATAAAGGCATTCTTAGACCGGCAGCACATGCGTTAGAGCGTGCAAACTTGCAGGAAATCACTTCTTTGAGAAAACTTGTGTGTTTTGAGTAAAATAATGCAAAATTATAATTTGAGACATCAAAATAATTTTATGAAGCTTTTTTGAATTTTTGACCTAAATAAATGCCAAAAAACCACAAAGGAATATTAATAATGTTGCTCTTGTGACCATAGTTTTTAATTTATATATTACATATAATATATTGTAAAAAGTTCTTAAAATTATCTTTTTAACAAAGTATCAACCATATTTTTCGGATAAGTTGGTGAAAAGTTATGAATTTTCAAACACAAAAATAAGCAAAAATGCATGTAAAAAACGGTTTTTGGGCCGTGAAAAATCGAAATTTTTGAAAAAAATCAAAAAAATATTTTTTTTCCATGCTATTTATAATTATCACGACTGCGGCACCTTTCAGGTTTGGGCACCTTTTTTCGCACATAACAACTCTGTCTTTAAACAATTGATTTGTTGATGGAATAAATAAATTTATTGACTTTATACATGCTTTTTGAATATCAATAGATCACAATAAATATAAAATAAAATTATTTCTAATTTTATTTTCAAATTGAGTGCCAACACAATAAGAAATCATTCATTACTTTTTCTCGAGAACTCCAAGACAAAATAAAAACTGATCAGAAACTATAATCTTTTGTTCTTTACTCATCATGATTCATGTTCCTTCAAATCAAATTAAAGATTATTTATCAGAAAAAATTTTTTAATGAGTATCACGAGATATCCAAAAAGTCCACATACATTTCTATGTGGATTTTTTGAAAATCACTGATGTTCAAAATATCCACAGAAAAATTTGTGGAGATTTTGAACTGCAATGATTTTCAAAATGTCCACATATAAATGTATGTGGATTTTTTGAACAACAATGATGTTCAAAAAGTCCACATACATTTTCAAGTGGATTTTTTGAAAAGTCGTGATTTTCAAAAAATCCCCTGTGGATTTTTTGAACAGCTCGTGAGTGGACTTTTTGAGCTGTGGATGATTTGGAACACCATCGATGAAAATAAAGCGGGATTGTAATATGAAGAATAAATTTTCTTTTTACTCTTTTTTGCCGTCTAATGGCGCCAAAATTATGAAGTCAATTGACTCGATGACGAACGTGAGTCTCTTTATGTCTATCTGAATCACTTCCGCTTGACTTAGTTGGTAATATTTATATTTATATCATGTTGTGGCATGTAAAAAGTCTCTTGCATTTTTTTCTTTAAATTCTAAAAATTTAAACTTCCATTTCATCATAAAAAAAAATATTATTTATATCATATAATTATTAAGATATACACGGGGCATTTTTTTAATAGCATTTCTGCACGGTTTGATGAATTTTATGGAACTTTACAAATTGTTGTTATAGAAGCTCCCAATTCTAAAATATAAAAAAGAAATTAAAAATGTTTTTATTACTGTGTGCATCGTTACTCTGTTACGCGTCCAGTCTTGACTAGACGTTGAGTTTTCAATTAATTTTTTAACTGCAATTTAAGCCTTTTTTTGGAAATAATTGATGAGAGAGATATTTTTACAGCGAAGTTTATTGCTTTTCTACTCGACATTCATAAAATTCTATTTTAAAGGAAATTGTCGAAAATTTTCATGGGAAACTCAACGAAGCGTATAAATTGATTATTTTTATCACATTACTATATGTCGTTATCACAAACACATTTCAGTTCATTCAGCTTCCTGTGAGAGAATGCAGTCAACATAGCGAGATTTTTTTGTTAGTGTTTCTTTAAATTAAAAATCATAGCATATGTTAATGGTAGAAAATTTGAAAGTCAATGTTGTGTGGATAATTTAGGAGTGGAATTGTCCAATGATTACTGCTGCATAGGGAATTTGAGCTAATTAATTTTAACATTGTCATTGTTAAAAAAGCAATGGGCACTTGATTTAAATGAATCTCAAATGAATTTTGAAAGAATTTTTAAGGTAGAAATATTTTTGTAATTGTTGTAAACTCTGATTTAGGCACCAAAAATGCGCTTAAGTACACCGATCTGCAACACGGGTACTTGGTCACTGGTTTTTATAGTTGACTTGAATTTCAAATTACTTGATAATTTATCTTACTTGATATTTTTCAAACTTTATACTGAAAATAAACTCAAGTTGACAAAAATTAAAAACAATCAAGTGTTCATCCTCTGTTACTAAATATTTTTTAAGGACAACTTTCTTCCTTTTTTCTTTTTGTAAATTCTAGAAAAGATTAATTTCCTTAAAAATTTCACGCCACCTAAGTAGTAGTTTTGAAAACAACTTATGACAACATTCATATTTTTTCTTCCTCTAATTATGTGTGGTCTCTAAACTTATGTCTCATAAAGTATCAAAACACAAACACTCATCATCAGTTGAGGAAAAGAAAATTTCATGAGCATTTGGTCTTGTCTGAAATGAAAAAAAAGAAAGAAAGAAAAAGAATTTTAGGGTGTTAAAATTCCATAGCATCAATTCAATAAATCACAAACAGCGAGAGTCATATGCTGTTGCACTTTCATAAAAAAACTGAAAGGAAAGAAACACCAACAGCCAATTAATAAATTTTTTCTTCCCATTTCTTCTTCTTTTTTATTCATTCTCGACTCAATGAGAATTTATTATCCAAAAGATTTGTTGCTCATTCATTTCTTGAGAATTGTTTTAATTTCTTTTTGCCTCCTTAAATAACGCCTATTTGAAATATTTTAAGGCCCACAAAAAAGGAGGAAAATAAAATCAATTTAAATAAAATTCTATTATTGTTTAGTTACAAATTGAATTAAAAATGAGCAAAAGAAAGAAAAAATTCATGAGGCGTAAGCGATTGTTACATTGCAATTAAATTTGTCACAAGAATCTGATGATGGCATGCAAGTCACTAGTCCATAAAGCCTCAACACGTGTGCATCACTCCTCCATTTCATTGACATTACCAGAAATTGAGAGGGAGGAGGGTAGGATGATGATCAGCAAACGACACGTGACTGTCATTATATATCTATTGCCTAAAAAAATTGTTTAGGTAGCGCAACGAAATTGACTCCTATTTAGCAAAAAAAGAAAAAAAAGAAATACTTTACTGCTGTCTCAAATTACATGTGATATCTTATATAGATATACACGATGGATGATACTTATTTCAAGCAGCAGAAACAGGCAAGAATCGTTGCACCATAAAGAGTAATTTTTCCAGCTAATAGATCACTTAATTAAAATCTTTTTTACTCACTGAATGCTTTGAGTATAAGTTAAGGGATTGGAAAGTAATTTCAGAATGATCGCATGTAACACGAGACGTTTTAGTGCAATTTCTAACTAATTTGAAGGTATTTTCTGCATTTTGTTTGTCTCCCTAATTAGTCTTCTTTATGTATAATAGAATTTTAGCAAAAATATAGCAAATTTTGATTTTGCTATAATTTAATTCTTACTCTAAATTCCTGATCTAGAACGGTAAAAAATTAAATTCTTAATGCATCACTGACAATTAAATTCTTTAGCATAAATTGTGAAATTTTAATTGGGACAAAAAAAATCCTTCCTTAAATTTCTGTCACTTTTCAATTATATTAAGATTCTTTTTTTTCTCAACGTCATTCAAAAAATCTCACAAAAAAAGTTAAAGAAAAAATTTTTCCATCATAATCAAAGTTAAAAATGAAAGGCAGAAAAGAGAAAAAAAATCCTCTTGAGATTTCTCAATGACTGACACATTACGCATGTAGCTAATTTTTGCGTGATGCTTCTGACTGTTATTATTTTGGTACTTTTATTTTTTCACACACTTACATACGGTAGCGCAGAAAAGTCATTCAGTTTATGGAAAAGCAAATAAATTATCAAGGGAAAGCATGAATCGTGAAATTAAATGTAATTGAATCTCACATTGATCAGCAATAAAATTTTTATCAAATTTACATTATATGGATTTAACATCATAATTTTTTTCACTTTTATTCATTTATTACCAATGACATACACACTTCTCACAATTGTGGGTTTTATTTTTGCACTTGCCAAAATTAGACAGAGAAAAAATTTAGGGTGCACTTTACTTCTTCTAAATTTATTTTTGGGTAGGAAAAAATAGATTTTTCATTCCCATAGATTATAATGCAATTGCACCCCTCAAAGATGATATGCATGACACTCAGAGAAAACAGATATTAAAAAATTTAATTTTTAAGATTCATTAAATATAAAAATTTTCAAATTCCAAATCTAACGGTTTTTCGAAAAATAAATGAAAAACATGGAAAAATAATTTTTTTGACAAATTCATCATCCTTCAAATTAAAGTTTATAAGTAAAAAATCCGAGAATTCTAAAAAATCTCTAAATTTAAAAATTAACAAAGAATTTAAAAATTCATTTATTCAAATAATAAACAAATTAAAAATTTCCAAAAAAACAATTTCTATGAGTGAACATATTCAACATTACATAATGTTAACAATAATAATCATTTTCAATCTCACAAAATTGACTGCCTACACTTTACACACTCATCTCACTTATTCACTCACTCACTCATGGTGATATGTGCAGTAACATTACAACAACAATAAAACCTGATCAAATATTTAACACCAGTCAAATGGAAAATTAGAAAAAAAGTGAGCAGTGAATTTTTCTGCAGGAAATCATGAAATATACAATTGTTATTTTGCGACCCTAACAACAATAAATTTTACTCTCTTTCACTCTCTTACTCTATCATGGAATAACTTTTTTTCTCATACTTATATAAACATGCATGCATCGATTGTTGGCAACTTGATGATAATTGCATGTGACATATCGAAAAGTAGAGCAATAAATTTTGTTCTGCTGAGTTAACAATTGATGTAGTGGAAATTGAAAAAAATTCAAACTGATTAAATTAAAAAAAATATTCAATAAAAATCAAAGTAGCTGAAATTTTTAAATTTAATTTAAAATTTTTTTTTATTCAACTGAAATTTTCATATTTAAAAATTTTTTTGTTTACATTTGATCATAATAATTTTTAAATATCTCAGGAGACAAATAGTTATTTTTTTAACTGTTTTCATTTTGATAAAATCATTGCAATCAATATTTTTTACAATCAAGAATGGAATTTGACAAAAATAAAGAAAACATTCAAAATTTAAAAGACATTCAAATATTTTTTAATAAATTCGAAAAAATCTTCAATCGAGCGTTAAAAATTGATGAAAATATTTGTAATACAAGTGCAATTTTAGATGCGAGACAAGTTAAAGTCAAAATGTGGATTTTGAAGCTAAAGAATGAATTTGAATATTCCAAAGATTTATGTCAATAAAGGCACAACAGTCTGAGTTCATCCTATACCACATACTGCTTCATTCTCTCTCTACCTTTTTATTAAATTTAATATTTATCTGATGACTCATAGAATGATTAAAGAGAGAAGCACGAATATAAAATTCCAGAGCAACAGCAGAAGTATAAAAGAAACTTTACTTATATATACAAATCCTAACAAGAAGAAAAAAAATAAAATGCATGGAATGTAATGAATATCACTTGTCAATCTCACTCTCGAAATAAATTTTATTAAAAATTATTCAATTTTTTTTTTTCTCATGAAGAATATCGCGCGAGACACGAAATGGAAGTTCAATTCCAAGCAATCAATTTACCCACGCAATGGATTCCTTTCATAAAAACTTATCACTTGATGATGCTTCCTTTACACAGAGAAAAATATTTTATGAAATTTTTGTCTATAAAACAAATTATTTAAAGGTTCCTTTACCCTAACCGTAATAAAATTTTTATGCTCTTAAAAACTCTTACAGAATTATCTCAACCTCATTAAATTTAACAATTATTATTTCACGATATTTTTTTAACAAATTTCGAATGTAAACAATAAACATTCAAATAATTAAAAATAGCGTTCAGTTCAGACTTTGTAGAAAAAAATTTCAACAAAAACTTTATGCCAGTTATAAAATATTTTCTATGTATACATATCGTCAATTAATTTAGAAAACAAAAATGTTGAAATGACTGCTGTTTGTAGCCTACAACATGTCTAAGGATTATCATCAATTTTAAGTGCAGCATTTTGAAGGAATTAACAACGACAACTTTTCACAGAGTGATAAATGAAAGCCACTGAACTTGAGACTTCATCAAAAATTAATTTTGACACCTTCATGCGCCTCCGCATTTATTTCATTCTGGAAATTTAATTCGTAAATTTGTGAATTATTGTGAGGTTTCATCTCGTTGATTCATAATAAATCATATATGAAAAAAAACTTTTCTTACACACGAGCGTTTCTTTTTTTATGAATATTTTAGATGATATAAAAGTCTTCACGTTCGCTTGTTTCTCTCTCACTCATTTTTTATTATCTCGCATTTGAATCTGGAAAAATAAAACATTCAAATTTGTTAAGACACCTACTCAGTCACAAAACTTGATGCTCATCACTTTTGATTTTTTTATGAGCAAGGAGAGAGAAAATTCTTTATTTATATATGCTTTACATGTCCTTTAAATTCAACTTCAATTTAAATCACACTAAAACTTAAATAATTTACAGTCAAGGAGTAGCAATAACTCAAAGAACATGCACGAGAAGCAGCTCTTTTTTGAAAAATGAATCAATCAAAGGAGTGTTTCATTTATTTCTCATTTTTTTGTCAACGCTGCGTGATATGAACAAATCGCCTGAGTCGACTGTTTGTACTTTTTTGAAGTTAGTACACAATTTAACTGCGGATTTATAATAAAACTTTATTAATTAAATTTAATCTGGCGTTATTTTTTGACTAAAACTTTTTTCGATCAGTTTTTTCGACACAAATAATTTTAACCAAAAATTTAACTTCAATTTGTTGAAGAAACGTTTAGAAAAAATATTTTTAATAAAAATTTTTAGTATGAAAAATTCGGTCAGAAAAATTTCTAAACATTAAATTTGATCCATAGAGATTTATAATAAATCCTACCCAAAAAATATGCTAACTTCAGATTAATATTGCACTTAGGTGAAGAGCTCGCAAACAAATAAATTGATCGAAAAGAGAACTTCAAGTTTATTTTATAGTCACAGAATTAATGAATATTTCCCATGTTATTTTTTACGCAATCGGTAGCATGAACTCAATGTGTTTCTTTTTCGTTTGTTTTATTAATTTCTTGATGTATCATGTCAGCATTAATAATAATTTAACTTTTTCTGTGTGTATATACATACATAGTACAAGAATCAGTTGGGGTCATTTTGCTAGAAATTTAATGATGATGATGGTCTATGTGTTAAAACTATGTTGAAGTCGACCGTTTATAGTGAAGGAGCGCACTCATGAAAATATATATATAAATATGAGTGAGTGACTGTCTGTTGATTAATAAATTTTTTCTACAAACAGTAGACACGAAACATTCAACAGAATTTCGAGAGCGATAAAGAAATGAGAAAAATATATGTAGATTCAAATACAAGAAATAGAGATCACAGCGTGATGAAATATTTTTAAAGCATCAAGTTTTTAGATAAATGACAGCATCTCATTTGAATATTCTTTCTTTTCCTTTCTCATTTCGCGAGAGAGGAATGAAGAAAAAAAATTGTGTCAAACATAATCAGGTATTTATTCATATCCAAATTAACGACATTTTTTTATCTCTAAACTTTTAATCAACATTTCTGTCATTCGTATGTCATTACAAATTCGTATATCGTCATCCTGTGTTACCCCGTAAACTTGTTAGATACTTTCAAAGTCATTTGTTTCACTCGCAGAGTTTTGTTATTAATTTAATTTGACTTTTTATCAAGGTAGTGATACTATTAGATTGATTATAAAATTTTGTATCAGAATTTTGAGCAGTAAAAATACATGAGTTGACGAAAGTTAGAAGTAATGAACCTAAATTAAATAGATTCTTATAAATTATACTTTAAATTCTTTCTAACTTTTAATTTCTCAATAATATTTACAGAGAAAATTGACAATCAATTAGGCTTTTTCCAATTCTCGAGAATCGAAAAAATCGAGAACGAGAACGAGAATGAGAATTCTCGATTTGTTTTATGATAGATATGTTCATAATTTATCGATAGGTTTTATACCCTTTATAAGCTGGTTGAATATATGATATCAAGTTTATAAGAATGCATTGATTATTCTATTAATTAATTGTTTTATTCAGTTCCAAAAAGTATTAGAGAGTATAAAGTAGATTTTAGGTGATTTTTGAAAATCGACTTTTGCGAAATAGTGAAATATTTGTTATTGTCAAATTTGAGCGTTTCTAGTTTTGTTTCTAGACAACGCAGATACTTTCGGTTTGCTGCTTTAGACTTATTATAACTATAATTATAAGATTCAGCAAAAAAGTTTTATGAGTCTTATAAATTTTCTTTTTAGGACTCATAACAATTTTTATTGGCATAAACTTTTTTGCCAGTTAAAAACTTTTTCTCTTTGTAGCTATTTTCTATACTGACAAATTGGCAAAACAAAAATATTATAATTGGTTGGCAAATACTTTATAATTTGCCAGCTTTTTCTTCATTGTTTACATTCTAAAACAATTTAGATATTATTGTATAACGCAATATTCATTTACAATATTGCTATAAATTCACAGAATTTAAAATTAGTATCAAAATTAGGAAATAACAACAGTTTAATTTTTAACAAGTACAAATTAAAGAAACTATTAGAATTTTTTTAAGTTTTGCACCACTGAAAATTTTGTTTTTTTTTTTTAAAAAAAAACACTAATTTTAACTCAATTAATTAAAAGAACTATTATAAGGAAAGGCCTAAAATAATAAATAAATTTTTTGTGTAAAAGTTACACTGCATATAACTTTTTTTTTTAAAAATCGTAAAAATTTAATTTATCTAACAAAAATATGAAATGTTTTAAAATGGTCTTAAAAGAATTTTATTTTTTTTTTGTGTGCTGAAAAAATTTTTAGAAAATTTTTAGTTTTTCAAGATTTTCTTAAGAACTGTATTTCTCGTTCTCAATTCTCGAGAATATTCTCGATGGGAAAAAGCCTACAATCAATTAATTTTCTTAAAAAAATCAATAATATAAAATTTCTTCACCTTGTTTTATATAAAATAAAAAGAATTAATATTTCCAAAGTCACACACACATTGGTCATTAATTACGATTTAGATTGAGTAGTTTTGATTTCATACATCAATTTAAAAAAATGTTTTTGCTTTCCTCTCTCGCTCTTTTCTGTGCCCTTTTAGTTGTTGCTACATATGTGTGGCATATATATACAACAAGACAATGAATGCAAAGAGATGGATGGATGGATAGCACTTCGAGGCATCTATTCATTGCTTTCTCAATCACCAAATTGGCAATCAATCACAATTCTATCAGAATTAAAACGTTTTTTGTTCTCTGTTTATATGAAATGGACACAGCGAGATATAAACTGGTAAATAAAAGTGAAATTTTATAGAAAACAAGAAAATGTGACAATAAAGCAATAAAAAAGGTTTCTTTTCTTCGATGATGACCTGTTGTTACTTTTTTATATCTTTTTATCATAAATCAAATCAATTTTTTTATTCCCTTAAAATTCTCAACATCTTAATTCTATGATTGAGTGATCAATTGTGAAAGTATTTAATAAGAATTTTCGTTGTCTTTTAGCTATAATTAATTTTAATTTTTTATTTGCAACAATTATAAGTTGACGCCTGGCACTTTCTTATGGAGAAACAGCATCTTTTTTCTAGCTCAGCGTGACTTAATAAATAACAACAAAAATATGAATGAAATGCACAACTAATTAAGAAAGCATCATAAAAAGTGAGATATTAATGGTTAACTCTATTGTGACTCTCTTATGCAGAATAAAAAACAAATAACGAGGAAAAAGTATCAAGTGAAAACGCAATAAATCAAATCTTACTCTATATGCACTTCATAAGACCGCACACAGTTTTTGCCATCATATATAGCCTGTGAATATAGAGCAGGCATCTCCAAATAACTCTGTCATCTGTGACAGTTTATTTTCTTTCTCTCTACTTTTTTGCCATTTTTACATTACAAAATAACAAAAAGTAAACTACTGTTGGTGACTTTTCTTTCTTAAGGCTATTTTTTGTTTATTAACTGCTATAAAATTTGTTAACTTGATTTATCTGTAATTAGAAATTCACAAATCATTTTTTACTTAACAAATATTCAGTTTAATTCATGGAATTTTCTTTTACAATGCAAATTTCTTGCTAAATATGCTGCACTTAAAAAGGAACAAATTTCTAAATTTATTTGTTATTAACATAATAAAAGTGCATCATTTATTTAGCTATAGTTCAATAGATTTGTGTAAAATTTGATTTGAATAAGAATCTCTTATTAATTTTGTTTTCAACTTTTTTACAATTTTTTTAATCAATGCTTGAATGCGTGGATAGATCAACCAAAAATATTAAAATCTTTATTAAGTTAATTTCAAGTTGACTTATACAAAAATATCTGTAATTAATTTCATATTGAATTTATGTAGATCAAAATACTTAGTAAATCTAAGAATCATTTAATTCCACTGAAATTTAAACGGAATAAATAAAATTTAAATGAAATAAAAACATTTTTGTTTAAATCAACTTGACAAAAAATATGCGCACATCAAGTAAAATCTTTATGCAACTGCGAACTCTACTAAAAGGTCTAGACAAAAACTGTATTCAATAGTGCCTCTTTAAGTTTCGTAGAAATTACTCTGAAAAATAATGTTGATTGACAAGATTCAACACTATTAAACTTCAAATATTGATTTTTTGCAACGCAATTATTTAAAATATTTGAAAATTTTCCTATTGATTGATAATTGATGAAGCAATTTTCCTTCGACAACTTCAAAAGTTTCATTTTCACAAATCTTCAGCTTAAGTGAGAAAATTTTCACTCAAGTCTATTTCTTAATTTCTCACATTCTTTCAATGTGCGAGAAAAAAAATAAAGAAAGAAAATGTCAACTTGACTGATAAAAAAAATAAATGCTTGGCTATATATTTTCTTTTTATATGTAGTGCTTTTGTTTGATGAAAAAAAAATATGTCGTGTAGGCGATGATGGATTGT